>WOVY01002755.1:340000-712747 GCA_013436015.1 Rhipicephalus annulatus | reverse complement strand
TTCGTATTTTCGGAACTTTCGTTGGATCAAAATTTCTGAAACTTTGTATGCTGGCTCTATAGTAGCCACATATCCCAAATAAATTCATTTTTATCAGTTAGAAAAAATTGTAGGACGTGCAGCAGCCTTCATAATCTATGACTGACTGATTGTTTATTAATACGCAAAAAATAATTTACACTATAGTGTCCCTTAGAGAATGAAAGCGCACCAACCAGCCGAATTTCACTATGGTGTCCCTTAGAGAATGAAAGCGCACCAACGAGCCGAATTTCAAGACTGCTAAGAGTAAAGCAGTGGCTTCAGTTACTGCTTTACCATCGCACGCTAACATTGAGTATGCAAATGAGCCAACAAAATTCAACTCTGGAAATATTTACTTCAATGAACAAATTTTCTGTCCGCAGTAATCATATGACTTATTACATAAAATAACAAAAATTGTTGCTGCTGCTCACTCCGTGCGAAGCTGCCGTTAGAGGGCATGAGCGTCCCGTAGATTGTAGCATGTATTCGAGCTTGCAGCGCACTCCAAGTACATCCTAAACCAATCTAGGCCTTGGTGAGGTGCCCTTTGACAAATCGACGCCCAAAACCCTTTTGCCCCCAGTTGGCGAAGTGACCACACGCCTATGGTGTGTGAAGCACATGGCACCCGCCATGACAATGGACGCGAGAGCAGCATTCATTATTCGCCATTCACAGATATGTGCCCGTGCTACAGTAAGTAAGGCGTTTTGCCTCTGTAAGCCGCGTACCACCGGTGGTGCAGAGGTCAGCCTCAGAGCGGTGCTGCATGACTTGCCGTCCACATGTGATGTTCTGCAGATGCGCCGACAAATAGTGCATGCCGGATTCGCCTTGGCATCTTGGAAGAATAAGAGGTGAGATATTTCGTTTAGAATTGAGAGTGGAGTGCAACCAAAAGCGTCAGCTATAGGTTTTAGTAAATAACGAATATTTCTTAGCGAGCGAAAAGCCAACGGCTGTCTCAATCTTTCTTGCCGTCTACGTCTTGGCGCTCACGTGATAGTTTTGTTAAATTATATAGACGAAAAGTGGCACAGGAGTACGCAATCGTACCCCGTTTTATGAGGTATATACACTTATTTATACCCTTTCCACCACTCACTGTCGCACGTATCGATGTCCCATGGCACGTGTTATACGTATGTGACACAGGTTTATTCACAGTACGCATCAGGGTTTAAAACACGAGGACATGCAGCCCACCAATTCTTCGGTCCCATAACCCACACAAGACAGTCTTTGTCATTTATCCTTTTTACGATTGCGACACTTTGAGAGATTTGTACACAGTGCTCGCCAATATTTTCTTCCCTTTTGTGAATAATGCTTTGTTCTGCTAAGCTACATAGATTTTTGCTGGGCATAAGCATATTGTTATCGCGACGCAATCCAAGAAAAATTCACCTTGTGTTGAAACCTAACCGCGATACAGAAACATGGTATTCTAGATATGGCATCCAGATTAAGTCTATTGTGGGGATGGACATGGATACAAATGTTTTCGCGAATAGTGATAATATACATTCTTCAATAATTGCCCTTATAGGAGATATGCCTAAAACCTTGTGGTTTGGCGATGATAGCTGACTTTTGGTTTAACCCCTTTCCTCCCCCTCGTGCAACTTCCTCACAGTCAGTAGCCCTATGCGAATAAAATTTCGTGAATGTGTCTCTGTCACTGGTGCGAGATTGGCTCCCATGGTCTATATCCGCGCACACGCTAAAATACCTATGCAACATTTACGTGCGTATGCGCATTTTGTTCACACAGTTTAGAATAGGCTGCTATCACTGACACGCGTGAACCTCCCGACACGAATCAGAGAAATTGCTCACAGCACAAGCACGTGCGAGACATGCTCGTAGGTTTCGACAGCCGAACACAGCCTTGTCCGCGAATATCAGTGAGCGTAATATCCGCGGTTCATGAGAAAGCATTAAAATTGCGCACAAACACACGTTAATCATTCTTGCGTAACGGCGCTCTACGAGCCGAAGTGGGAGCGGAAAGTGCTCACTGTAGTTGGCTAGAGTTCATGAACCCCTACAAACTATTCGCTGATCAACTGCATGCATATGGCTCAAAAACAGTTCAAACTTCCACCAACGGTTTGAAAAAGCCACTTAGTAGATGAATACCCCCACGAAAACTCACAGCTTTGCCGGTAAGGCAAAGCAATGAACGCAATAGCAGCGAATTGGAAAGGTCACGCGCAGGATTTGAAAGCAGATCGAAACATGCCTCCAGTTCATAACGCACAAATGACGCACGAAACCCACTCACAGGTACAGATGCACGAGAAAAAGCGTCTCTTTGTTACTTTGCTGTGTCTAAAAAGCGCGCGCATTTCACAAACGTAAACCGCAATGATTGCAGTGACTATTGTGCACCAGGTAGCTACAGCAGAATTGTTCCAGGTAGAGCCCGAGGCCACCAAAGGCCTACAATCTTCCCCTCCCCGCCGCCGCGAGATAAGGGCGCATGAAGGAGCGGCGCTCACTCACGCGCCCTTATCTCGCCGGGTAAAGCACGCGTAGGAGATTAGAGCTGGCACCGCCGCACCATGTGGCACTCTTGTTTTGTTGTTCTGTTGCAATGTCTTCTCTCGGGCACTTGACAGAATAGTGTCTACAGACATTTATCTGTTGCCGATACGCGCAAGAATGAACGCCAACAACTGTCTCTGGATGTCATACAAAGGGCAGTAGCACAGGATGTGGTGTAGCGTCTCTTCGCAGTGGCAGGTATCGCAGAGAGCGTTGCGGCCTTTTCTATGACAAAAGAATAAGATTTTGTAAATGCCACTCGTAGCCATAAGTGATGAAGAAGGGTCGCTTCTCTTCGCTCGAGCCCAGTGGCCATGCGGAGAGCCATCACAGAAGACAGGTGGTGCTGACAATTCGTCTCGTTGCTTGGTGGGCACCATAGTGAAAACATGATTATTGCAATCGCAATAAAAGACTCGCCTTCATGCGGTGGCGCTGTGGTGCAATGGGTAAGACATCTTCTTCACGTGTATGCGGTCCCGAGTTCGATTCCAGGGCTGTGTGTGCTCCGCAAGTTAATCTCATCACATGCAGATGATTGTGATACTAATGGCTTTCTAATTACATGTAGTGTAGTCATAATATCCACCACATTATCGGCGAGAAACCACCCTCAAAAGTTTAGAATATTGCTTTCTTTCCTACCAACGCAACAGGGCCGGCCGGCCTACGGAAATGTCATGCCTAACTGCAGGCAATATCTTGCCAGAAAAAATGTCACCTAAAATCCCGGCTGATCCTTGTCCCGGCTATTCTGAAGGCCACTTCGCATCGCGCCAATTTCTCTGGGACACAGTTACGAAGCTGCGTGAAAGCGGCAATAATTTGATATGATTTCCTGCTTGCAGGCCTGTAGTCTAGCCAGGATTTGTCAAAGAGTGTACCAAGCGCACAAGGCCTGACTTAGAAGAAACGGCGTCGTACACGCTTGTTAGTGAGGTACATGCCAAAGTGTCCAGCGGTGGGGCGTCAAATATTTCCGTGAGGACACATTGCCACAAATGTTTAGACACATCAATGGGAAGGTCAGGCCCGCTAGTTTATGGTGATACGGGAGTACATTCATGCCGAGGGAAAGAAAATAAACTTCATTTGTACAGTGATTTATTTATGACGCTGAGAGTGAGCACGCCCAGCGACGTGTATATAAAGGTGCTGTAAACGAGAAAAATGATACGAGGCCTCGCCGTCAGTTGTCTCTGGCTCAAGTTATGGTCAAAAATAGAACAATGAGGGAAGATGTGTATCCTTCTGTTAACCGTGGTGGTTCAGAGTGCTAACTTCACACACTGTCAAACAGTTTCAATGAACGAACAACTCTAAATACAGCCGGGCATGACTTTCACGTGAATTTGCACTTGCGTTAGCTTCTGTACAATCACTTTAGCACGAATTCATCAACGTGCAACACTTTCGCTAAGTCCCAGATATTCCGTAATAAGCATATTGAAAGTGCTAGCTGAATTCCTGTTGCAACTCTGATAGACTTAAATACTGATCTTTCCATCATGCTGACACAGAAAGGAACTACCTTCACAAAATAATAGCAAACAATGAATCACAACGGCTTAGTATCTTATGCGATATAGATTCTGTTATCAGAAGTTCTGTGAGAACACAAACTTCAATGATCTGGTCGAGGGGCAAAAGCTCGCAATGGCACTATAAGAGGAAGGAAGGCGAAACAGGCACAAATACACAAATATTTTATTTAAGGCAGAACCACAAATATGCGCATAATATCATCGAGAATTAACAAACAATAAGCCTAAAATAAGTATGGGGAACGTCATTACTAGTAATTGTAAAATGGATGGGAAGAAAGAGGTGAACGAAAACATACGGGGCCACCAGCAGCGTCTGAACATGCGGCCAAATTTCTTTTCCTCCACAGACATGGCTGTCTCGAACTGCGAGGCGCGATGGGAGGCGGCTCTGCTCAGCCACGACCTTGCCGATCAACTATGGGCCGTCCGGCAAGCCCAGGATGCCACCCGGGTCCAAGGACTCGAGGCCGTCACCTAAACCGGGGTGCTTGTAGCCCCACCCGCTCAATGACGCCGGACATGTTCAATAAAGTTTTTACTCACTCACTGACTTTTCTTTCTTCACATTTACATAAATGACTTCAAAAACATTCCCTATCCTTTACCTGGCATCATTGTCTGGTAGTGTTCATTTGTGATATTAGAGCGAAAGCTGTAAAACGAGGTGTGACGTCGTACTTGTCGGCCGCCGCCGCCATTGTCCGTAACAACTCTCGTGAAATAAAAAAAAAACCTAGTACCAAGGACAAATTGGGGCTCGAATCTAGGTCGGCTATGTGCCAGCCCAGTATTCCACTACTGAGGTATACCGTTTTTTTTTTCTTGTATGGTATTTATTACAAATGTGGCTCGCGTATATACTTAGCGTACAACATACATAGGGTCAAGTCGATAAATGAACAATGAACGTTAAAAAGTAAATCACACACAATACAATGTCTAAAGGGGTGTTTGAGTAGCACACTTCAGGAATTCAGTATATCATTCCGGCTGAAATTGCAGTTCGTCATAAAAGTCCCATAGCCGCATAGTCATTTGCCCAAAGTGGCATCGCGAGGACACCATTGGTTCCACATACCTATAAGACGTTCAAGTTTTCCATGAACTATGCATGCCCATCAACAACAGCATGTTCCACTGGCATATTATTGCATTTGGGTGGTACAAAATAACGGATGCTATGAAAATTTATTTATAGACGTTTTTAAAGCCCTTTGCAGGACGTCAAAGAAAACAATGGCGTCCTTACAACTAATAAAGCAATGTGGCAGCTTGGGCTAGTCGGTATGGCATGACGAGAACTCGTGTCTTTCGTGTCCTTCTTGTCTGTGTGTCGTCGTTTTTTTCTCGCGCTATAAATAACGTCATAATAAAGCAATGTTCTATTCTTTCCGGAACATCGCTGAGGCAGCAGGTAATCAAAATATGCCTTTGGTGTTTAACCAGGTTTTTACAGGTATTGTTTCTCGATGCACTTTGTGAAGTAATAATAATAATAATAATAATAATAATAATAATAATAATAATAATAATAATAATATTGGTTATTTGCCATCTTCGTGAAATACAGATGTGGGCATTGCAGAAAAAAAAAACCGTCTCCGGACAGCTTGAATAGCCCATAACGCTGGGTATTTGGCAGTGTGGATATATTACATACAAACATATCACATATCAATATAAATGCATATATACTCCTGCGCTTTCACATAAGTACACAAAAACAAACCACACAAACACGCATATATACATACAGGGGCATGCTAGTGTTTTACCATATTTATACAAACATTTTCCTCTTGAAAGGCAACAAAATCAAAACGTTTCAGTATTGCGCATGAATCTATGCAGAAACCACATGCATCATTTTAAGATCTTTTAAAGAGGACGTATTAAGATCAAAGTGCGTCGATTTATAGCTGTTTAGTAGTGTGGGTATTTTGTAGTGGAGCATTTGTTTTCCGTAGTTCGAACGTGGTGTTGATACTGACCACTCCTCTAAGTGTCTGGTACCATAAATTGGAGCTTTTCTTTGAAGTTAGGCAAGATTACCTAAGTTGTTTAATTTTGGATATTGATCTTCTCGCTATATTTGGCTCAAACGATATTGGTACAGATATACTCAGGGATCACGCCCGACTTTTAAAGAAAGTTATTGTCGAAGCTGTGTAAGAAGCGTTGTATGCGTGCCGGATATACTTTTTTGTAACACAAAAATACATTCAAGATTATTGTGTGTTGCGTTACCCCATACTATTTGACAATAGTTTAAATAGGATTGATGAAGTGAATTAGATAGTAAGAGTTTGACATATGTGGGAAGAATGTAGCGTAACCTACGTACTACCCTTGTGATTTTGCTTGCTTTATTTAGGACGTAATTAACATGATTATCCCATGACGTGTTGGGGGGAATGATAACAGTCCAAACATTTTAACTTTTCGGTAATTTCAATACTTCGGGAATGTAACATAATGTCTTCGTGTGGAGCTTTGCGCTTGTTCTTTGGCCTGAATATGACTGCTGTTGTCTTCCCGTCATTTATTTTCATTAGATTCAAAGCAGCCTACTCCTCTAGATTTTTCATACTTTTGCATTGTTTTGTTAGATCATCAATATCATTGCCAGTGAAAAATAAGCTTTGGTCATCCGCGGAAACAGTGAACTTTGCCTCAGGGTTAATATTTATAATATCGTTAAGATAGATAATAAAAAGTAGAGGCCCAAAGGTACTTCCTTGTAGTACTCCGCAATGAACAGATCTTAGCTTAGAAGTAAATGTCTTGGTTATTGGTGAAATGGGCATTTTTGTTACACGTAATAGCACGTGATGACCAAAAAGTCCAATATACAGTGAGTGGTAAGGTGGGGCCGGAAATAGCGCATCCAGAACAGCATACTAGAGGTCTTTTCTTGAGCTGGAGAAGGAGTACTCATTGGAAAATCTGTCAGAAAACGCACTGATTCGTCTACTTCACCCATAAACTATCGCAGATAAAGAGGTGATGCAAAAGTAGTAGGTACCACTAAAACAGGTGAAACATCTGCGATATTCTCTTGCAAGAATATTCTAAGCAATGGATGAGCATGGTCACGAAAAAAGGAAAAGCAGTACACCAGTTGTCTGCTAAAGACGTGCACCAACTACAAGACTACCTGCTAAGCCAGGTATAAAAACATTGTCTCACTTCATCGCGTCATAGGTTGATAACAAAAAAGTAGCAAATATATGGTTAGTTTCTTTATCTAGACTCTGGAACAACAAAGTATTAGCAGTCCGTAAAATATTTTGTTGCCAGAAACTGATTTCCTGTTTTAGTTCAGCCAAAATCAGAAAGCTTAAGAATAATAAACGTCAGAGAAAAGCGTTTTAGGGTGGGTATATTATCTTTCTAATAATGTGCAAATGATCTACACGCATCTAATGGGACGCCCAGGTACTTTCGCGGAACACAAGACCAACCTATACCCTGAAAATTTGTTGTTTTATATATCCATGGGCCGAACCACACTATATTTGTGCCCTTAAAATTCTCCGATTGTTGACACCACAATTTTTATACTAGAAAAATCTGTGCAAAAGAACGGTAGGTTATCCGCATACGCTAATACCTTTACCTCATTTCCATAAGCACTGAAACCACAGACGTTGTTAAATGAAAGTACAGTTAAGCACAGTTTATCCAAGTAAAGAGCAAAAAGAATTGGCGACAAGGGACAGCCTCGTTTCACAGATGAGTAAACAAGCACGGGTTTTGAAAGATAGCCAGTAACAAATAAACGGGTTGAACATTTATTTTAGTGTCGTTTTACGCCTTTAAATATTGTAGAGCCATGTTTGGGATGTTTGAAAAGAGAAAACAAGAGAATGTCGAACCTGATCAAAGGCTTACGCTAAGTTTACTTGTAGTATTTCCAGTTGTTCATGTCAGTGTGAACAATGTTCTATTACTGTGCGAGCAATGTTTACAATATTCTGCATTGAGCGACCTTTCAGACCACAAGCCTGATTGGCACCAATACGTAGTGACATTGCAAGTTGAATTATGTTTAAAAGTGTCTCTGCAAAAACTTTGTAGTCAACTTGGCACAATGAAATCGGTCTGTAGTCATCAACGTGACGAAGGTTTTCTTCATCTGAGTATTTTGAGAGTAGGACAGTGTTGCTTATATTAAAAGTGCGAGTAAGCATCTCCATATTCAAAAGCAGTACCCGACACAGTACTGATTTCAATGTTCTGTAAAACTCGTCAGATATTCTATCAAATCCTCAAGGTTTCGACAGTGGTACTTGTTCAACAGCAAGTTCTATTTCGTCTATAGTGAATGGCCCACCAAAAGATTCACATTCTTTGTCAAGTGCCCCTCCGCGCTGGTCTAGTGGCTAAGATACTCCGCTGCTGACCCACAGGTCATGGATTCAAACCCTCGCTGCGGCGGCTGCATTTCAGATGGAACAGGAAATGTTGTAGGCCCGTGTGCTAAGATTTAGGTGCATGTTTAAGAACCCCAGGTGGTCGAAATTTCCGGAGCCCTCCACTACGGTGTTTCTCATAACTATATGGTGGTTTTGGGACGTTAAACCCCAAAAATATACAAATCTTTTTCAAGTTAGAAGAGTCGCAAATGACCAAAACTGCGTCACCCCATCTTTGTGTTCGTTCTGAGAAGACGCCCTGAACGTATCTTAGTAATAGGTTTAAAATTCTCACACAATTAAACTGCAATTAACCACTAATATTTCTGCCAAGTAAAGTCTGGTATAAACTTGATTTTAGCGTTGGGATATTCATCGAGTAAGGCTTGACGTGTGGGCTCCCCTGAGATAGAGAGATAGGCTCCTCTGAATGCGAAATACGAGTGATGTGAGATCCAACACGGACACCTCTTTAACGTAAAGCGTCATGCTGCGTTTTTGGCGTGTGAAATTGCGGCTGTATAGCGACCACGGGCCTCACGCTCAAATTCACATAGCCATGCCGGTGCTTGGGACATGTTCGCAATCTTGACCTATGTACGCTCGAAGTCGAAAAAGAATCGTATTTTTATGAGTAATAAAGAGTTATAGAACAGCAAAGGATTCATCGATATGTGGGGTTTAACGTCCCAAACCCACCATATGATTATGAGAGACGCCATATTGTAGGACTCTGAAAATTTCGACCGCCTCTAGTTCTGACAGCAAAGCAAAAACCAGGCGTCACATAATGCAAATAGCGTAATGAGTGGATCATCCAATGCACCGACCCACTACAGAAGCTTGTTTTTGATCATCTAATAACTGTCGCGCATTCCTTCTTTCCTTTGCTTTGCTATCCTAGACAATGGCACGTACCCACTTTGGGGGATTGACCAAGAATGCAACGTAGAAACAGGTATATGTTATTTTAGGTAAGCTATGAAATTTAAAACCAAAAATAAAGAAATTAAAAGGCAAATATACGAAGAATATTCAGTTTACCTACAAGTAATATGCTTTTGAGCCTGTATTCCAGACCGCTGTATTAACCTGACGGAAATAATTTTGAAAACTTAAGTTTTATTTTAACGAAATGACGAGTAATTTTAAATGCTAGGTTAGAATGGCAATCGTTGAGTATTTATATTGAAATTACGCACTGCATCAAAAGCACCCTGTGGCAGAATCTCAAGCCTGAGGCACCGAAACATGAAATATTTTCCTCCGATAAGCTCAAGCCTATTTTTGTAAAAGGACTAATTAGAAATCGAGTTCTGTTACGAGAATATCTTGCACATGTGATTAAGTAATGTGCGATATTTTCCAGTTCTCCGCCGAATTGGCGGAAGGGTGATATTGTCAGTCTAGCCCTGTACCTATAAAAGTTTAATGGGATGACACGACATCGAAATCTGGTGATCATCACTTCTGATTGTCGATAATGGCTCCACTTCAATTTCCATGGATATTTTAGATGACTATATTTAGTCCACGTGGTCATTGCTTCCATCCTATCTGTGTGGATAGCTGATCTTCTAACCCTGATTGCGGTGAAGTATTGCACCACCGGGAGAACCTCAATTATTGGGAGATGTAGGGATGAGCGGGCTAAGGCGTCGGCCATTTCATTTATGTTAACCCACAGTCACCTGGTACCCATACTAATTTTGGGTATTTCAGCTGAGACGTAACTAAAGATACTACGTCGTGATGCTCCGAGAGGTTTAAGAAGTTGTAAGAGCTGTGCATGCCGAGAGCAAATCAGTAATTATTATTGTTCTGTTCTCATTGCACGGAAGTTTTCGCAGTACCATGATGAATGCCATTAGCTCCGCCTCAAAAACAGGAGTGAAATCGAGTAACCTCACAGCAAATGACCAGCCAAGTGATCGGGAGACTGTCCTACGCCTGCTCTTTCCTCATTCACGGAAGCATCTGTGGCTAATAAGTTACATGTCTGTGTATGCTGTAGGAAATCTGCTAGCCTGTTCTCTAAGAATTTCTGGGATTGAAATTAAGATTGCGGACGAATAATCTCATCGTATTTTATATTAAGAATATGGTTTAAATTGTCAGATGCAATTACGTCAATAATGTTAACATTTATACTTTTCAACTTTTTCAGGCAAAATTCCTCATTGTCGTCAGCCACTGCATGAATAATTTGCACAAATCTACTTGCTAGTGTTTAGAGGATACAATGCTTTATAAAGAAGACGAAATTCAGCATAGCGAATGCTGCTCTACTACCTAGAAGTTATTAATATTAACGCCACAGTTGGTACCCAGCAAGTGTGCTTGCAGTGTTTACCCAACGACTGTTTAGAATAGGCTCTTAAGGCCGCTCTTCTAGCTTACGTTCTGACTGAGCTGTGCCTTCTCCGCAAGCCCCCCTTTTTTCTAACAAATAAAAAGAAGTCTTAAATTCACAACACTCCTCCCGGTATGTACATGAAATAACAAGCTGCGTAGGCACAACGTTACAAGGTTCGATGAAGTATAGAAAACAGAAAGCATCAAAGGAGCTGCGTAATTCTCTGTTATCAACGTTCTAATATTCCTCGAACATGGTGTCCACGCTGCTTACGGATATATACTCCTGAAGTCCCGCCTTCAATAAAATCGGTTTTCTGTGGGCACCTGCGTTCGTTCCTTGGTGATGAAGCGTTCTACATAGCATTATTCACAATAAATAGAATTTCCTAATAAAATTAGTCAGAGATTTCATGTTTTTATGTGAAGAACAATGATATAGATAGTTTCTGCTGTATAACATCATCGTATATTTCCTTTTTGCGAAACCAACCCCGTAATTTTTGTACTTATTTCAAGTGGCGTAAGTTCGAGTATTTGTATGGCAGGCTAGATAGTAAGGCTTCTACACACTGTTGTATATTGTTGCTTATAAGGACGAAGCCAACCAAAGCTGGTGCACGTGCTTGGTGTTGCAAGTATCTAGATGGAAAACGATGACGCTGAGAGTTCTGACCTGTTTCTTTCTCGTCTTCTTTACGTCATTCAATCAGTGACACCCGGTGGTAGTCAAGCTACGCCGCATCACAGATACTATGTCAGAGGTACGAACGGAGGTTCAAAACGTATTTAAGTCTGCCGAGGGCCTGACAAAACGACTGTTTCGCCATTCGCGCACCGCAGGCTATCATCATAATGTAAATAACATTCTCTTCTGCAAGAAGTGAAGCTGACAGAACGTGCGCACGCGCTCGACAGAATAATCGATTGATATGGCTGCGTGCAGATGGCTGCTAGCGTAGCCCCGCTGGAGACCGCGCCACACGACTGCTCCAGCACCGACGACCAGGCTTCTCGGCTGCGCACGCAGAAGGCCCTCGAAATATACGCAACCTACGTGGTGTTCGCCGTGTTCTGGCTACTGCGATGGCTCTGCACGAATGAGCTCACCGTATTGGTGTTCGTTTTCCGCGGTGACCACAGCGCTTGCCACGAAGAACGCCACTGCGGCTACCTCTCAGCGACCAGTGGCAGCTCCTACGCAACGTCGGGGTCCAGTGGGAACCCTTACGCGAATCTGCTCATACGACAAACACAACACCACAAGCGGGGCTTCGACTTCATCTCCGAGGCGCTCAAGTATGACGAGGAGAATGACAGTCTCAAGGAGTTGGCCATCGACCTCTACCACAAGCGTACCGAGGAACTTCAGCGAGGCACCGCTATCGACATCTCTCAAGGAAAAGGTCCTTCGTGGAAGCAATTGTACAGGCTTACTTATAGGATGCAGGAGAAACTCGACATAGACAAGGACAGGCTCGACTTCTTAAACAGCATGGTCAAGGTAAAACACCTCTGCTATTCTTCGCCCTGGAATGCGGTTGTGGCTCGGCCTCAGGCCAATCAGAAGCGCCGAGTATGGCAGAAGGTGGCTCCCGGCCAGGACGCAGCCACACAACTGGAGGGTCCCACGGGGCTAAAGACGTCCGAGAGTGGCGGTCCTGGCAGCCAAGTGAATGACAGGCATTGGCGCTGCTTCTTGCCGCCAGTGTCGCCGCATTCGCGTGTTACATTGAGGAACCAGGCATCAACGGCATCGCCGCCGAAAGTGCTGACGAGGAGAAATCGAAATAGCCCGTTTTCACAAGACAATCTCACGTACCTGGCAGGGGTTACCAGTGGCTAGTCGGGAAGTGACCTACCAGGACCACCAAAAGACGCCACTCATTGTCCCATTAGAGAGGTCAATCCTGAGTAAGTCCGGTGCATAGACCCCAAAAAGATGCGAAACATAAAGCCCGAAGACTTTGTGATCTCACTTAAGAAAGTCCACTTCAGCGTGTCGTCACAAAGCCTAGAGTTCTACGAGCGCTGGAACCAGAAGTTCGGTGACATCAACGTCTGACTGAAACCTCAGCGCATGTCGTCGAGTCTGCCGTCATGTTCTGTGTGTCAGTTGGGTATCCGAATAGCGCAAGTTCACACAAGCACGCCAGCGACCCTATCCTCTGGACTGTGCTTGTGTATGAACGAATTTCTGTGCAGCACAAGCTGGGCTTGCTGCCCTGAGGCGGGCACTTCAACATTATGATTTAATTACGTCGTATATACACATATATTTTTGTATTTTTCTGATGAATATTGTTGTTATCTATATGTCTCTAATATACTATTAGTTTGGGACATGATTCTCGTGTAGAATTCGAGAGAATGAGGGTTTAAATTTTGGACGGCCTTGCTTTTTTATGAGGCCTCCAATGTTTTCGCCTATTTGATAGCTTCTTTTTACTTAAGTATGATGTGTAATTATTATCACCGGTGTTTCCTCCCTATTTATGATTATTCCCTATTAATGCGAGACTGCTTTACTAATAAAACTTATTTTTGTAATGTATAGGTTTATTTAATACTTTTGATTTCTTGTTTCCCTTTTGCCTAGGTATTTTTATGATAGTGAACTTTGTGTTACTTTGGTTGTGAAATCTCTATCGATTACTTCAAAATTGTAACAGAAGTATCGGGTGACACAGGTTTATATTAGGTAAGACAGCCTGTGGCGGGTGTACATAGAGGTTAGGCATGTGGACGTTTATATTCGAAGTGTACGCACATATTATAGTTAAAATTGTGCTAAAAACACTACATATACTCATTAAAATAATAAACCAGAATCAATGCGCTCAGTGTAGAGCGCTTGATTTAACTATTTTTAAAGACAGCAATATTATCGCATTTACTGTGGAAAATGGTAGTGAAAATACTTCAAAAGTGCTCATAGGGCCAAAATCGTATTCTTGCTCTTTGAGGTGCTGTAGGCCCTAGACGATAGCATGCGTTCATTTATGTCGGTGAAGGTGCATGTAGTTTGTTCTCTTTCTTGGTTTTATTGATGCTTGTCAACGGACTGAGTATGATTTCTTGATTATAAATCAAGAAATCATACTCAGTCCGTTGACAAGCATCAATAAAAACGCATGAGCCAACATCACAAACGCATGAGCCTAATGGCTTCAAGAACTGTCTTATTCGACAGTTCTTGAAGCCATTAGGCTCATGCGCTTGTGGCTAAATATTTTCACGCGGTGCGGCATTTATTCATGTTTTGAAATGCGAAGCAATTCTTAGCAAACTTTGGCGACTTTGAGCGTATCTATCTATCTATATATCTATCTATCTAAATATCTATCTAATATGCGCCTACGACCTGCAACTCTCCTGTACATTCGATAATAATATCCATACCTAAATTGATACAGCATAACATGACTGTATTGTGAGCATAGTGACAAGTCATAAGATTAAAATTATGAAATGTACGTCATGAATGTAATGATTCACAATTCATGTTTCTGCTCCTTTTGCGCAGGGTTCGTTCACAATAGACATCGCAAAACTGGTATTGTACGACATGACTACTTGGTAAACGTAGGTGAGAGACGCTAATGCAGAAATCATGACATGCATGTCATGCAAGTCATGACAAAACGCCATGCTCATGGTGTGCTCGCGCTCGTTTCGCTATCTTATTATATACCGAATTAGGCATAACGAAATGTCCACGGATGATGAAGGTATATAACTGGTGTAAACAGGACAATCGTGATATGCGTGTCATGTAAGAACATTTCAACATACAAAGCTCACGATGTGCTCGTGGCCATTTCGCTAGCTCCATATATACTTAATTCTGGATCTCTTGACGTGAACAGACGGCAACGATAAATGACACAACTAAACATAATAATCTTGATATGCGTGTCATATAAAACATGAATAAAGTTTACAATCATACAGCACTCACAGTCGTTTTGCTGGCTCCACATATACCAAGTATGGTATCACGGGACGTTAATGGACGACGAAAATAAATGAGATGTTTAAACATAATTATTAGGGCATATAAGGCTTGTACGGCATAATGACGTGCGCCTCGTAACGTTGTGCCGATTTTAAAGTGATATTTAACCTTCCCTGTTCGTGCTTCGCATATCAATGATATTCGCTGTGCATGATATCGTTTCTTTTGTAAATACTTCTTAGGTGTTCTTTGCGTGAAATGTTAACACAGATATAATAAAAATGACATTTGCATACGAAGGGCCCTGCCAGTTTTGCTGTTCTAGTACCTCGAGCTGCGGACACCACAATGCGTGATATTTCTTGGGTTTTATACGATGACTGCTGCAATGATTGAGCGAAAGATTCTAACGTAAATACGTCTGAGGTATTCTTTGCGTGAACTGCAGACACAGGTACATTAAAAGTAACGTTTAAATATGAAGGGCCTGGCCAATCTTGCTTTTCCAGTGCCTGTAGTGGTGGACTCCATTTTGCGTAATGTTTTATGGGGTAATATGACTGCTGCGATGATTGAGCTAAACGTTTCTTACGTAAATACGTCTAGGGTGTTCTTTGCGCGAACTGTTAACACAGATACATCAAAATTAACATTTGCACTTGAAGGGCCTAGCCAATCTTGTTTTTCCAGTGCCTCTAACGGTGTACTCCACATTGCGTCTTGTGTTATTGAGGGAATGCGATGACTGCTGTGAAAACCTTGCCTAGTTACGTATTTCGGTGCCTCGAGCCTGTATTAAGGAATAAGTGTGGCAGCTACGTCAAATTGAGGATGTGAGGACCGGAATGCAAACAATGATACAGTGATAATGATACAGTGAAGTACAGTGATAAGCAATGATACAGTGAAGTACAGTGCTAAGCGTTTACATAAAATGACTTCATAGGGTATCTTACAAAAAAGGAAAACCATGCCTTAGATAAGTCAGATCTGGTAGTTTACGCAAACTAAATGGTATTGTTTATGATAGGCGAGAAAATTATGCGTGCCTCTATTAAGAATGCCAGAGACAGAAGAATATGGGACAATGAGCGTCACGTTCGGGATGAGGGCTGCTTACAAGTCGGTCGGCAGGCCACCTGTTGGCGATGCCTGACGTCAACCTAGAATGAGCAAATCCTAAAGTGACAGCGCGAAAGTGCACGTTTCGCACAACGTGCGATATAGGTAACGGCGGCGTTGTCGATGGGTCAAATCACTGCTTCAGACAGAATCAGACAGACAGACGTATCAACGTTGCATGCGTGCTGGAAAAAGAGCTTTCATAATACCCTGGTGAGCGCATCTCTCGCATTGGTGTCAGAAACCTAACATCGCTTCAAAGGCTGCCTGGACAACTCCAGAAATGCTGCGGAAGGTCGGGACTCATGAGCACTTTATGTATTCTGCAAGCTAGTCAACTATTCTGTCATACAGCCCTGCTAGTGCTTCATAATTCTTCGGCAAAAACGATACGCATGCTTCACACCAGGGCAACATAAAATGAGGTGACAGTGTTGACTCACCGCTTGTATACATATAATAACAATAAATGTGCACATATAGCTGCGCTAGGTTTATTGAACTGTTGCGAAAATATTCCTAAGGCCACCTCAGTTATCATACTTGCATAAAAGTAATATAGCGGCGAATTCGTTCCGATGAAACGGACGTCTCTGTTCTAACCTGAGTACCTATTTCACATCGGGCCATGAGCTATCCCTTACGCATCTGTGCAGATGGCGTACCTTGTAAGCCCACGATTGGCGCATTTCTCGATTTTCCTAAATACGCTAATCTGCCTCGTAATACTCAGCTGAATGCAAAAAATATACATCCACCTTAGGCTGCTATTTGCTTACTGCTTCGCATAAAATTCATTCCCACACTGCATAGGATCCTCCGCATATTTAAGCGTGGGGAGTCAGCGGTCATATTGTGCATGCCATCATCGCATACTGTCCTTGTATGCCGTCTCTTGGCGACATGCAGGCAAAATCATGTATGGAATACACATGATAGCATAGGAACGTACAGTATAGTATCCGGAAGGGGCGGGAAAGGTAAGTGAGGAAAGGTGATATGAGGATGACAGCGAGCAAAAGCACAAAAACAGAGTGTAAGTCTAAGCAATGCACCACGTTACACAGGCAAAATCATGTATAGCAGGTGTCAGCAACATTTTTAGGTTGAGTGCAAATTTTCTATGAAGCTGACAAAGTTGGGGCCACACGGTAAATAAACGGGTCCACACGATAAAAGGCCAAAGCAAGAAGTTAAGGAAAGTATCCTAAAGAAGGTAAGAACATAATATGGCCACAGATACAGCAAAGCATGAGAGTAGTAAATGGAAGTGAAGGTGTGGATGAGAAAAAGAAGAAAAGGAGAGTGAATCCTTTCGTAGTCTAATGAAGAACACCAAAGGAAGTACTTCAGAAAACAAAGTACGGTTAGTACAGATGTTATTGGAGGAAGAAGGAAATGACAGTGACGAGGGTAGAGTGTAGCTTATCGTAGAGTTTACCAAAGGGTGGAAACTGTGCGTTAGAAGAACAAATGTGAGGTTGGGGAAGATGGAAAGGAGGTGGAACACGGCCTAGGCATGTATAATACAGCACTGCAAGGAAGCGTGAATGCGATGTGTTGGGATAATGAGAAGAAAGAAACTTGCCCGGAATATATAAAAAGGGACGCCCTTAATACATGACAGACGTTAGCAAGTCCTCTGACGGACTAGATGAATTTTAGTGACTAATCAATGGTTAAGTACTAAATTACGATACTAAGAAAACTGAATCATTGCGAAAGTGGTTAAGAAATTATTTACTTGAACACGCATTCACCCACCATAAGTTTCAGTGCAGTGGACCTTTTTTTCCAAACTTACGTGACTTCCTGAATGGCTGGCCGAACAGCATTGATGGAAGCACACCGGGTTCACTATAATCAGCTGCGCCATGCAAGTGAACAGCTGTTGTGACAGAAACTAGCATCTTGAAGCATTTCGAGGTCGTCATGTTTGAGTGGGTAGACTGCAACCATCGTTAATTCTTCCAACGCATGTTATCGTCAATATGTCACCTGTGAATCACTATCCTTGTTTTCTGCCTGATTCTCAGTTTTTCCCATTCGCAAGTTTTGGTGGTTTTTTTCGAGAGCAATCGCATACCAACTTACTCAACAAACATCTCCAGTGTTCCATCACAACGCCCGCAGGCTCGAAATATTCGTTACAGTTGTTTCTTCCTTCGTCAGGTACTCAAAGGGGGCCATCGCAACGCAGTTTCTGTGCTCAAATATTGTAGAAAGTCTCTGTATTATCATTCCGATTTTGTACATTATTTTATGTCGCTAGCTTAGTTTTCTAAGCAAAACCTGGAAGTTGTTTAGGGATGTTTCTTCGCAAATATTGCCACACATGCTCCTTTCTTTCTGTGTTTTATAATGCCAGCCCATTGCACATGTAAATAGTGTTTTGCGCTAATCTAGCCAGAATGTCGGGGCGCCTTCTAGAAAATCTTGGCAAAAGACGTTAGACATAAGCACGCAAACATCGCCATTGGCCATACCTTGCTGAATGCGCCGGTTTTTGTGCGATAAGCACGCAAACACGTACAGCTGAGTTGATTTTAGAAGAAATGCGGCCACAAGTGATATTTCTCGAATGCTCGAGGACGCATGTATAAATGCCGACACTCGTTGCCACGATGAATAATTATCATCAGCGGATCCCTTTCTCGCTGCCATCATTGTACAGAGTGGCGGCGATTTGCTTTCCATTTCGCAGCCACAAGCTTGTCAAAATAGGATATTCATCTAGGACGTATAGGCTGCCACCTACGCCGCGCCACAATGACGTGACGATATACATAACCTGTTCTCGTACTTCAATAATATTGACGTTATCTTACCTCTCTTTGTCATACCAAGCTTAGAGAGCTGTTTCTTTTCGGAAAACTGCGGACCAATAACAGTAGCAGGCCTTTGCGAGAAGCATGTCCTCGTTTATTTAATTTTTTATTATTTTCAATGTCAAGTTCATTTCTTTCCTATTCCACCACTTGATTGAAAGGGGGATATGGTGAGACTTGCTTGGCCTTCCCCAAATGGAAAACCCTATATAACTGCAGAATAGCTATGGGAAAATCACCAATGACGTCAGCTTCATCTGCTCGAAAAGTTTCTTTACCAATTCATCAACATGTCTCAATTTTCTCTATTTAACTTATCTCCCATTATTGCCTTTATACTGTAACGAGACTGAGACCGACTCGGAAAAGTAGACGCACATTTATTTACAGCTGGTTAAGCGAGCAGCGCCAGCCATATATATGAGCTCGCGCCAGTCTGTCTTCTTTGCCCTCTTCATCTCCATGCAACTCACAAGTAGGATAACTTCTCGTGGCGGAGCCATTGTTCCAGGGCTTTAAAGGTTATTATCTGACGAAGTCTTGTAGGGCTGGATCCGCGAAACGAAGACACTATCAGTGGACTGCACAGGAGATGATGTTGGGTAGATGGGGCGGATCTCTTGGTAACAGGTGTTACTTGACACAACACATTGTAAAGTCCTATGTAATGATAAAAAATTTTTCTGATAGACTCACCCAATGAGGCCAACAGAGTAAAACGACGGTACCGAGAACGTAATGTACGCCTTGATGTTCCGTATTGTAGCGACACCGTTGGTTGATCTGCGACGCCATCAGCCGAGCGTTGACGAACTGACGTGCATGAGCGGCCCACGCAATCACGCCGTGGGCATACTTGCTGGTGGTCGAGGTATGAACAGAGGTTCCTGTGTGCAGTCGTAAAGTGCGCTCTCTTCCATACAAAGGTAGAATGGCGAAATACTCGCCGTGTCGTGAAGAGATGATTTATATGCGAAAATTGAATAGGGTAAGGCAAGGTCCCAGTCTCGGTGGTCGGGCGACACGTGCATAGCGAATATATTTCTGAGTGTACGGTTAAAGCGTTCTGTGAGGCCGTTCACTTGAAATTTGTAAGCGGTGGTCAGTGTGCGTTGCGTGGAACAAGATATCGGCATTGACTTGTGATAGAAATGTACAGAAACAGTCTGTGAAGGGTTGTCTCAGGGTACGGTTAACCAATATAGCTTCCCCTAACAAGAAGTCAGCAACGTTGGGTGCACAGCTTAACGATAGAGCTCGCGTAATACCGCTGCGTGTAGCGTAATTTCCCATCACGTCTAATCATTTTTTTCTAATGTTAATGTAGGAAAAGGAAGAAGCAGGTCTATCCCAACACGGTGAAATGGTTCTGCGGGTAAGTCAATTAGTTGAAGATGGCCAGCGGGTAGCAGCATTGGTGTTTTTTCAACATTGGCATAACTCACACGTGGCAACGTATTGTCGTACACTCTCAGTCAGGTGCCGGATAACGAACGGCATAAAATCGGCGCGCTCCTGCGTACCGACAAAAATGCTGTCTATAGGAAGTCCAGCAATAGAAAAATAACCGTGACAGCCGCGCGGCGCAGATGTAACGCCGGTAAGAGCAGGCACAAAAAAAGAAAACAGAAAAAAAAGGGAGAGCCATCGTCTTTGTCACGCCAGCCTGCAGGAGCCGGCATCAACTTACGCAGAACCGTTCAGCGATAACAAAGGAGGGCGCGCAACATCAAGAAAGAAATGCTTCTCCCCCCTACCTACGCCTCACCAGCTCGGCACCCGGCGCCGGCATCACGTTCACCGTCGCCTGCGTGCCGAATCCTTTGTGCGTCGCCGTTTCGTCCCGCTGTCTTGTGATGGTCGTTTTATTACAAAAAGGTGTAGGAAGGAAACATTTTCCAGTGCCTTATGGCACACTTTAATGAAGATATCATAAATCCCCGTGCATTTGGCCAAACACGGTCTCAGTGTTTCTCTTTTGATTTATTGATTGATTGATATGTGGGGTTTAACGTCCCAAAACCACTATATGTATATTAGAGACGCCGTAGTGGAGGGCTCCGGAAATTTAGACCACCTGGGGTTTTTTAACGTGCACCCAAATCTGAGCACACGGGCCTACAAAATTTCCGCCTCCATCGGAAATGCAGCCGCCGCAGCCGGGATTCGAACCCGCGCCCTGAGGGTCAGCAGCCGTGTACCTTAGCCACTAGACCACCAAGGCGGGGCTTCTCTTTTGATGTCAATAAATGAATACAAACAACTTCCCATTTATCAGTTGTTGAGGTACAACATTGTGTCATGCACTAAAAAAAGAGTACTAGTGCTTGCGCGACAGCTTGCCGAAATACTGACCTATGTATGTTGATGCTCGTGTTCTACGAAAGAAGTATAACTGGTGATTTCAGGAAAGCATGGCGAAAAAAAAACAAATCAAAGGCTGCGAGACAGAGAAAGACCAAAATTGAAAATTGATTTGTTGATGTTTGATTAGCGCTTGCGCAATGGGATGATGAACATCAAGTACAGAAGTCAGGTGCAGAAGTCAGCAGGAGAGCTAAGTCACCAACATTTGCTCACTTCTTTGAATATTAAGTACAGACCTCATGTTCCAGCATGGATTGTAACAGTGAACCAAGACCAAGACAACTGGTGCACTATTGTGAAAAATAAAGTATTAGCTATGAAAATCCCCATTTCCTAAAGGGTATCTGCATGGAGTAACTATAAAAATTTTAGGGTTGTTCTGTGCCATTTTTTGACACCCACTGCAGGCGGACGTTTCCGAAAAAGTTGCGCGGCAGCATTTTTTATTTGAAGGGAAACCGACCTGTCCATCGAAACCGACCTGTATCACGTGCAAGTGTGTACGGGATAGTTGACCTTGGCGCACGTTTCGCCGTTCACTTGAACAACGATGTGTTGCTGGATAAAGTTAAAAGTAGCCAGTCTTCATAAATCAGATCAGTTGAAACCTGAAAATGAGTGAAAACCGCTCCATTTTGCAAAATATAGCGCATAAATTCTAAATGCAGAAATAAGTAATCGTCGAAATGCTAAAAAGGCGCTGCTGCCCCAGCGTGCAGCTAACAGCAGTTCGCACGTACGAAATGCAAGTGTTAGTATAGGCACGCTAAAATACCTATGCAACGTTTACGTGCGTAAGCGCATTTTCTTCACACAGCTGAGAATAGGCTGCTGTCACTCACACGCGTAATCCCCCCGACACAAATCAGAGAATTTTCTCACAGCACACGCACGTGCGAGAAATGCACGTAGGTTTCGACAGCCGAACACAGCCTCGTCCGCGAATTAAGCACTAAAACGGCGCACAAACACACGTTAATCAATCGTGCGTAACGGCGCTTCACGAGTCAGAGCAGAAAGTGCTCACTGTAGTTGGCTGGAGTTCATGAAGCTCCAGAAGCTATTCGCTGATCAACTGCATGCATATGGCACAAAAATAGTTCAAACTTCCACCAACGGTTTGCAAAAAGCCACTTTGTAGATATATACCCCCACAAAAACTCGCAGCTTTGCCGGTAAGGCGAAGCAATGAACGCGATAGCAGCGAATTGAAAAGGTCGCACGCAAGATTGAAAGCAGATCGAAACATGCCTCCAGTTCTTAACGCACAAATGACGCACAAAACCCACTTACAGGTACGCATACACGTGAATAAGCGTCTCTTTGTTACTTTGCTGTGTCTAAAGAGCGCGCGCATTTCACAAACATAAACCGCAATGATTGCAGTGACCATTGTGCACCAGGTAACTACAGCAGAATTGTTCCAGATAGAGCCCGAGGCCAGCGAAGGCCTACAACCTTCCCCTCCTCGCCGCCGCGAGGTAAGGGCGCATAAAGCAGCGTCGCTCACTCACGGGCCCTTATCTCGCCGGGTAAAGCACACGTAGGAGATTAGAGCGGGCGCCACCGCGCGATGTGGCACTGTTGTTTTGTTGTTCTGATGCAATGTCTTCTCTCGGGTACTTGATAGAATAGTGTCTACAGACATTTGGCTGTTGTCGATACGCGCAAGAATGGACGCCAACAACTGTCTCTGGATGTCATGCAACGGACAGTCGCACAGGATGTGATGTAGCGTCTCTTCGCAGTGGCAGGCATCGCAGATAGCTTTGCGGCCGTTTCTGTGACAAAGGAATGCGACTTTTTAAATGCAACTTCTAGCATTAAGCGATGAATAAGGGTCGCTTCTCTTCGGTCGAGCCCAGTAGCCATGCGGAGAGCCATCACAGAGGACAGGTGGTGTTGACGCTTCATCTCGTTGCGTGGTGGGCACCATAGTGAAAACGTGATTATTGCAATCGCAATAAAAGAGTCGCCTTCATGCGGTGGCGCTGTGGTGCAATGGGTAAGACATCTTCTTCACGTGTATGCGGTGCCGAGTTCGATTCCAGGGCTGTGTGTGCTCTGCATGTTAATCTCGCTGATGCAGATAATTGAGATACTAATGGTTTTCTAATTACCTGTAGTCATAATACCCGCCACATTATCGGCGAGAAGCCGCTCTCAAAAGTTTACAATAATGCTTTCTTTTCTACCACCGCAACAGGGCCGGCCGGCCTATGGAATAATGTCATGCCTAACTGCCGGCCATATCTTGCCAGGAAAAATATCATCTAAAATCCCGCCTGATCCTTGTCCCGGCTATCCTGAAGGCCACTTCGCATCGGGCCAGTTTCTCTGGTACACAGTTACGGATCCGCGTGAAAGCGGCGATATTTTGACATGATTTCCTGCTTGCAGGCCTGTAGTCTAGCCAGGATTTGTCTAAAAGTGTATATAGTGCACAAGGCATGACTAGAAGAAACGGCGCCTTACGCGCTCGTTAGTGAGGTACACGCCAAAGTGTCCAGTGGTGGGGCGTCGAAAATTTCCGTGAGGACACATTGCCACAAATGTTTAGACACATCAATGAAAAGGTCAGGCCCGCTAAGTTATGGTGGTACGGGAGTACATTCATGCCGAGGGAAAGAAAATAAACTTCATCAGTACGGTGACTTATTTATGACGCTGAGAGTGAGCACGCCCAGCAACGTGCATATAAAGGTGCTGTAAACGAGAAAAATGATACGAGGCTTCGCCGTCAGTTGTCTCTGGCTGAAGTTATGGTCGAAAATAGAACAATGAGGGAAGATGTGTATCCTTGTGTTAACCATGGTGGGTCAGAGTGCCAACTTCACATACTGTTTAACAGTTTCAAAGGACGAACAACTATAAATAGGGCCTGGCATGAGTTTCTCGTGAAGTTGCACTTGCTTTACCTTCTGCACAATCACATTAGCAGAAATTCATCAACGTGCAAGTACTTCGCTAAGTCACAGATATTCCGTAATAAGCATAATAAAAGCGCTAGCTGAATTCTTTTGCAACTCTGGTACACCTAAATATTAATCCTTCCATCATGCTGCAGCAGAAAGGAACTACCTTCACAATATAATAGCAAACAATGAATCACATTGGCTTAGTATACTATGCAATATGGATTATGTTATCAGAAGTTCTGTAATTACACAAACTTGAATGATCTGGTCGAGGGGCAAAAGCTCGCAATGGCAGTATTAGAGGAAGGAATTCGAAACAGGCACAAATACACAAATATTTCATTTGAGGCAGAACCACAAATATGCGCATACTATCATTGAGAATTAACAAACAATAATCCTAAAGAAAGTATGGGGGACGTCATTACTTGTAATTCTATAATGGATGAAAAGAAAGAGGTGGACGAAAACATAAGGGGCCACCAGCAGCGTCTGAACATGCGGCAAAATGTCTTTTCGTCCACTTTTCTTTCTTCACATTTACATTAAAATCACTTCAAAAGCATCCCTTATTCTATACCTGGCATCATTGTCTGGTAGTCTTCATTTGTAATATTAGAGCGAAAGCTGTAAAACGAGGTGTGACGTCGTATTTGTCGGCCGCCGCCGCCATTGTCCGTAACAACTCTCGCGAAATAAAAAAAAACCTAGTACCAAGGAGAAATCGGGGCTCGAATCTAGGTTGGCTACGTGCCAGCCCAGTATTCTACCACTGAGGTATGCCGTTTTTTTTTTCTTGTATGGTATTTAATACAAATGTGGCTCACGTATATACATAGCGTACAACATACATAGGGTCAAGTCGACAAATGTACAGTGAACGTTACAAAGTAAATCACACACAATACAATGTCTAAAGGGGTGTTTGAGTAGCACACTTCATGAATTCAGTATATAGTTCCGGCTGAAATTGCAGTTCGTCATGAAAGCCCCATAGCCGCATAGTCATTCGCCCAAAGTGGCATCGCGAGGACATCATTGGTTCCACATACCTATAAGACGTTCAAGTTGTCCATGAACTATGAATGCCCATTAACAACAGCATGTCAACTGGCATGTCATTGCATTTGGGTGGTACGAGATAACGGATGCTATGAGAATTTACTTAGAGACGTTTTTAAAGCCTTTTGCAGGACGTCCAAGAAAACAATGGCGTCTTTACACTTAATAAAGCAATGTTCAATTCTTTCCGCAACTTCGCTGAGGCAACAGGTAATACAAATATGCCTGCGGTGTTTAACCATGTTTTTACAAGTATTGTTTCTTTATGCACTTGGTGAAATAATAATAATAGTAATAATAATAATAATAATAATAATAATAGTACCTGCATGAAACAATGTCAGCTATTGAGATGAAGGGTTTATCACAATTACAATTCGGAAACTGCGGTATCAAATGTTGTGAAAGCGCATGAAAGCGCATGAAAGCGTTGAAAGGTTGCAGAAAGCAATGTAAAGTATTGCTTAAAATGTTTTCTAACGCTAGAAGTGCGAAGGTTAGGTTAGGTTGGGAATAAGGATAATAATAATAATAATAATAATAATAATAATAATACATGTTTATTTGCCATTTTCGTGAAATACAGATGGGGAGATTGTAGAAAAAAGCCGTCTCCGGACAGCTTGACTAGCCTACAACACTGTGTATTTGGCAGTGGGGCAATATACAAAGATATGACATCAATATAAATGCATAAATACTCCTGCACTTTCACATAAATACACAAAAACAAACCACACAAACACGCATAAATAAGTACAGGGGCATGCTAGTGTTTTAACGTATTTCAGCAAACATTTTCCTCTTGAAAGACAACAAAATCGGAACGTTTCAGCATTGCGCATGAATCTATGCAGAAACCACATGCATCCTTTAAAGATCTTTTAAAGAGGCCGTATTAAGATCAAAGTGCGTCGATTTATAGCTGTTCAGTAGTGTGGTGATTCTGTAGTGGAGCATTTGTTTCCCGTAGTTTGAACGTGGTGTTGGTACTGACCACTCCTCTAAGTGTCTGGTACCGTAACTTGGAGCTTTTCTTTGTAGTTAGGCAAGACTTCGTAAGTTGTTTATGTTCCGATATTGATTTTCTCTATATATGTGGCTTAAATGATATTGGTACAGATATATGCAGATTCACGCAGGAATTTTAAAGAAATTTATTGTCGATGATGTGTAAAAAGCGTTGTATGCGTGCCGGATATACTTTTTTTGAAACAGAATACTACATTCTAGACTATTGTGTGTTGCGTTACCCCGTACTCTCTCAGTCTTCGAATTCCTCCAGAATTACGCCGACGAGGCGCTACTATGCTGTGCAGATTATGGTTGGGCGTCGCATTCACCAATGCTTACGCGTTCCGCATAGGAATGGCTGACACTGCTGCATGCGACCATTGTGGCAGTGATGAAACAACTTTGCACATTCTGTGTGAATGCCCACATTACTGCTCGCAAAGACAGACACTCTGCAATGCACTAGATGAACTGGACAACCAGCCTCTTTCGCAAGAAAGACTCCTGCGCTCCCGACAGGACTTTATGTCGCAGAAGAAGGCTGTGAAGGCGCTCATGCGCTTCTTGCGTTCAACCGGCCTGTCCAAACGACTGTGATCGGAACTCCCTGAATGTGTGCGCATGTGTTTTTTTTTTCTAATTTATTTTATTTCTCTCTATAGTGTTGTGCCTCGCCCAAGTTCCACGTGGTCTTCGCGGCCTGCTGGCACCTGGCAGCTGTTGATGAGTCAACCCTGCACCGGGACGGCGACGGACGCGGACAATCGGGAAAAACCACGTCGCCGGCTCCTCTTGACACAAAAGTCGTTGGCCAAGCTTTTGTCAGCAGCCGAGAGCAACACTCCGAAGCAGCGTCGACCCAGCAGCTGTACGGGGTATTCTGCATTGCTTGAGTCAACCTGGCGGCATCAAGGAGCGACTTTGCGCATGGGATTCCACGTCATCTCACTGTGGTGCCACGCTGGCGCGTGGGGTCTCCCTCACCAAACAGCGAACTGGGCATGCCTTGCCCCTTTCCTAGGTTCAGAGGGAGGCGGTGTTTGGCTTTCCCTCTTCGGGGACGGAGAGGAAGACGACGATCTCATTGGAGTATCCTGCGCATAATTTTCCTTGCAAGGGATCTTGGGAAGGCGGACGATGTATAAAAACGCTAGCGCAGAGGCGCTCGTGGGTGATTCTCTTTTCCTGTTGTACCACGCTACCATGTAAATACTGTATATAAACATTTTTCTCCTTCTCCGGCTTCTCTACTCGTCCTCTCCGGGGACTCGGATGGCCCGAGTCCGCACCACGCTACCCAAAGGCGCAACAGTGGCTGGCAGCTTATGGGATTCGCCTGCGTCGGCTGCATCGAAGTGGTGAGTGCCGCGTGTTTGCTCTTCTTTTCGCCAGACTCGTTAGCGCAGATGGTCGGTAACGTGGTAGGGTGATTTTGGTAAATTTTGATTCACAGACCAAGAATTGGGTGGCTCGTGGGCAAAATTACCTTAGAAGAGAAACGGTGTGCATATCTAAGATGGAGAAGTTTAAGGTCCAAGAACTCCTCGAAATTTGTCAGGAGCTGAATATTTCGGTCGGCTCGGTTAAAAGAAAACAACAAATTTTGGAGCACTTGGGAAAAGAGGAAGTGAGTTTAGAAGAGGCCATTGAGGCCAGAGAAACCATTTTGGCAAAGAAAGAGGAGCGTGAGCGCTTAGCCCGTGAACAGAGAGAGGAGGAAATAAGGAGGGATCGCGAGAATAAAGAACATGAAATCCGTCTGAAAGAACTTGAGCTTCGTATGTCCGTGGGAAATCGAAATTCAGGGGGTGGAGAATCAAAGATAAAGGATCTAATCCACACCTTCAAGGCGGGGGACGACATTGCATTATACCTCGTGCATTTTGAGCGAGCATGCGAAAATGCAGGGTTTAGTAGGGAGACTTGGCCACAAAAACTGATATGCGTACTACCAGGCGAAGTATCCGATGTTATCGCAAGAATGAATAAAGAGGACTCCGAGGTGTATGACAGGGTAAAGGCTGCATTGCTACGAAAATATCGCCTATCGACAGAGGCTTTCCGCCTGCGGTTCAGGCACTCTAAGAGGGGCAACGAATCTCATTCAGACTATGCCTACCAAATTAGAGCCAACTTTGAAGAGTGGCTCAAAAGCGCGCAAGTCTATGGCAACCCTGACAAGGTCATTGAGTTGATGGTACTTGAGCAGTTTTACCGGGGAATTCCCGAGGAGGTAAGGCTTTGGGTGCAGGATAGGATGAAAGACGTAGACATGAACAGGGCAGCAGAACTCGCCGAAGATTACTGCTCACGCCGTAGTCTCCGCAGTACACCACGAACTTCGGAAAAAAGTGAAAAGGTAGAAAGCTGGTCGGGAAACCAGGGACGCAAGAGGTTTGCAAGAAATAACTGGAAACCCGAGAATTCCAAGTTATTAGACAGTCAGCAGGGAAAGGACAGTGAGGGGACTAAGGCGGCACCTTCATCAGGTTCAAAGGCGCCTGGTGACATAGCGCATGCGTTAGAAGCGCGGAAGCCAGTTGTTTGCTACAGCTGCGGAGAAAAGGGCCACATGGCCAGGAGCTGTAAGGAGCACATGGCATTTGCCACAATTCAGGAGTCAGAGGATAGCTTAAAGCTGTTGAAGCCTTACATGAGGACACTCTCAGTGAACGGCCGAATGTGTAGGGTATTGAGGGACTCGGCGGCCACAATGGATGTAGCGCATCCAAGTTGCGTATCTTCCGAAGACTATATAGGAGAGTGTGCCTGGATTCGGCAAGTGGCAGAAAAACAAAGCGTCTGCCTACCGATAGCGAGGGTTGTAATCGAGGGCCCTTTCGGCCAATTGTGTACGGAAGCAGCAATTTCAGCCAACCTTCCGGAGCACTTCCCTTACCTATTTTCAAATAAGTCTGAGGAAATGTTAAAAACACGTGGAAAATCATTTGCCACCGAAATAGCTTGCATGGCCCTTACCCGTTCGAAGGCGCGCGAGCTGACGCAACAGCTGAGCAGCTCACCCTCTGGGGAGCAGACGTCCGGGGGCAGTGTAGGAAAACCTGAGGTAGTTGCGACGGAAAATGAGTCTGCCATGCGAGTTGTCGAGACGGAAACTGGGGCTATGGTCGACAACAGCGAGGAAATATCTCTAACGCCCGAAAACGAGGACTTGGTGACAGGCTCGGTGTTAACACCCGCGTCCACTAGTTGGTGTCAGCTAGCCAGAACCGACCGTGCAACGCTAGTGGTCGATCAAAAGGCGGATCTCGCACTCTCTATGCTGCTAGATGCCATACATAAGGAAGGTAACTCTAGGAAGAACGTTTCGTTCTACACCCAAAACGAGGTGTTGCATCGCAGGTATGAGAACGCTAAAGGGCGGGTCTACAACCAAGTGGTAGTTCCACTAAAATACCGGCGGAACATTCTCGACCTGGCCCACAGCAACGCATGGGCGGGCCACTTAGGTATAAAGAAAACGAAAGCTAAGCTGGCTCAGGAGTTCTACTGGCCCGGGTGCTGGAAGGATGTAGAGATGTTTGTCCGTGAATGCGACACTTGTCAGCGGATAGGAAAATCAACAGACAAATGGAAGGCACCAATGAAACTAGTGCCAATAATCACAGAACCCTTCCGTCGGCTCGTGATTGACATCGTGGGGCCTCTGCCTCCATCTAAATCAGGATATCGGTACGTCCTGACCGCGCTGTGCGTTGCCACCAAGTTCCCGGAGGCAATCGCACTGAAAGAGTTGAGTTCAGTATGCGTGGTGGACGCATTGTTGTCTATTTTTTCTCGGGTGGGTTTTCCCTCGGAGATACAGTGTGACAACGGAAGTGTGTTCACAAGCTGCCTTACGACTACATTCCTAGAACGCTGCGGGATAAAAATAGCGCATAGCTCTATTCACCATCCACAGTCGAACCCTGTGGAACGCATGCACTCGGTCATGAAACGCGTTTTGCGAGCTTTGTGCTTTGAGCATAAAAGTGACTGGGAGGGGTGTATACCAGCTGCGATGTTTTCTCTGAGGTCGGCCCCACACGAGAGTACGGGTTTTAGCCCGGCTGAACTTGTCTACGGCAGGAACTTGAGAGGTCCGCTGCACTTGATACGAGAGTCATGGACTGGATATGGGGAGGACCCTAATGTGGTTTCCTATGTACTGGATTTATTGGGGCGACTGGGGACTACACGCGAAGTGGTGGAGAGCAACATGCGCGCAGCACAGGCGCTTTCCAAGGCCCGTTACGATAAGTCAGCTCGAAAGCGAGTCTTTAGAGTGGGCGATGAGGTGATGCTGTTGTGCCCTTCAAGAAAAAACAAGCTGGACGTACAATGGGAGGGACCAGCGACAGTGATGTCAGTGCTTTCAGACACCAACTACGAGGTAAAGTGGGGCCGGAAATGCCCCAAAGTGTATCACAGTAACCTAATGAAACCCTACATGCGACGAAAAGCAGTAGTAAACCTTGCACTCAATGTTCCTGAGGATGAGGGCGCGGAAATCCTTTGTCTTTCCGATGGCACGGTCAGCAGCACATTGTCAGATAGGGTAGACACAGGGAACACCCTAAGTAAGGCTCAAAAGGAAGATTTAGAGCTTTTAGTACAGGAATTCGCTACCGTTTTCTCCGAGAAGCCAGGCAAAACGGATGTGATTAAGCACGACATTGAGCTGACGGTTAACAAGCCGATCAGCTGTAAGCCGTATCGGGTGTCACCTAGACAGAGAGAGATACTAGAGGCCGAAATTCGCCGCATGATCGACCTAGGTGTTATCATCGAAGCAGACAGTGATTTCACCTCGCCTTTGATTTTGGTTGAGATTCTGGGCCGTGATCCAAGGCCATGCGTGGACTATCGCCGCTTGAACTCTGTAACAGTCGACCAGACTTACCCTATTCCTAACATTGAAGAGAGGGTAGAGACAGTGTCTAAGGCGAAATACATTTCTACGTTAGACCTTGTTAGGGGGTATTGGCAGGTCCCTTTGACAGAGCGCGCGAGTCGATACGCTGCTTTTATCTCACCCCTGGGCACTTTTCGTCCTTTGATGATGAGCTTTGGGCTCAAGAACGCGCCGTATTGTTTCAGCCGCCTGATGGATAAGGTTCTCCACGGGCTCGAGAAATTTGCGCTGCCTTACCTAGACGATGTGGCGATATTTTCGGACAAATGGGAAGACCATGTTGAACACCTTCGGATGGTTTTGGAACGGATCAAAAATGCAGGTCTTACGGTAAAGAGAGAGAAATGTCATTTGGGCTGTGCTGAAGTAAGCTATTTAGGGCACATTGTAGGAAATGGGCGTCGTCGACCGTCCGAACTCAAGGTAGCCGCGGTGGTCGGTTATCGTCGTCCCAGCACTAAGACCGAGATGAGAGCATTCCTCGGCCTCACAGGTTACTATCAGCATTACGTCCCGAATTACTCCGAGATTGCCAGCCCTTTGACAGATAGTTTACGCAAGACCGAACCTGTGAACATTCAATGGGACTCTAAGAAGGAAGACGCTTTTCAGAAGCTGAAGCACGCATTGAGTGAGAAACCCGTCTTGAGGGCACCGGATTTTGCAAAACCTTTCACTATTCAGTGTGATGCAAGCGAACGCGGTTTAGGAGCAGTGCTATGTCAGACGGACCAGAGTGGAGAGGAGCGGCCGGTTTTGTATTTGAGTCGCAAATTGAGCAGCAGGGAAGAGGCTTATAGCACTTCGGAAAAAGAATGTGCTTGCATTGTTTGGGCCGTACAAAAACTAGGCTGCTATGTTGCTGGCTCTAAGTTTATTATAGAAACTGATCACTCTCCACTAACCTGGTTACACCAAATGTCACCTAAGAATGGTCGTTTGCTCAGATGGAGCATAGCACTGCAGCAGCACAATTTCGAGGTGCGCTACAAGAGAGGTGGCCTTCATACAAATGCAGACGCCCTAAGTCGAGCGTTTTGACTCGTCAAAAGACGCGGAAGGTTTGTTTGATTTTTTGTTTACCTTTACCTAGTTCATGTGTACTTTTTTTTTATTCCAATGTGTTACAGTGAGGGCGTAGAGAAATTTTCACTGACTCCCTCGTTGTCCCGAGCTCTACAGTTTGCTTGTTTAGCTTGATTATAATGTTATCTCGATTCCAAATGGAATTACGTATGAAAGAGTTACTGGACACTTGTCCCGATTGGTATGCACATTGTTTCCTTGAGCTTAAGTTATTAAGATAAGATGTTTGCTTTGTAAAATCTGAGGCCTGGCGATGAGAGTGGCGTGCACGCGGTGCTTGTCGCATTGTGTGTGGCTGACAAAGGTCGTTTCTTGGAGCTTGTCACCCACTTTTCACCGAAGCGGTGCGCAGAGGCCAGCTCTTGGAGCATTCCAGTTTGACCAGGCCCTTCGAGAAAGCAAGAGCCTTGCCGGAACGTCGCCGACATCGATCCGGCCGAGCTGCATGGAACAACTCGACCTCCCGATGTATCATCTGGCGGCGGGGGTGCTGTTGTGCCTCGCCCAAGTTCCACGTGGTCTTCGCGGCCTGCTGGCACCTGGCAGCTGTTGATGAGTCAACCCTGCACCGGGACGGCGACGGACGCGGACAATCGGGAAAAACCACGTCGCCGGCTCCTCTTGACACAAAAGTCGTTGGCCAAGCTTTTGTCAGCAGCCGAGAGCAACACTCCGAAGCAGCGTCGACCCAGCAGCTGTACGGGGTATTCTGCATTGCTTGAGTCAACCTGGCGGCATCAAGGAGCGACTTTGCGCATGGGATTCCACGTCATCTCACTGTGGTGCCACGCTGGCGCGTGGGGTCTCCCTCACCAAACAGCGAACTGGGCATGCCTTGCCCCTTTCCTAGGTTCAGAGGGAGGCGGTGTTTGGCTTTCCCTCTTCGGGGACGGAGAGGAAGACGACGATCTCATTGGAGTATCCTGCGCATAATTTTCCTTGCAAGGGATCTTGGGAAGGCGGACGATGTATAAAAACGCTAGCGCAGAGGCGCTCGTGGGTGATTCTCTTTTCCTGTTGTACCACGCTACCATGTAAATACTGTATATAAACATTTTTCTCCTTCTCCGGCTTCTCTACTCGTCCTCTCCGGGGACTCGGATGGCCCGAGTCCGCACCACGCTACCCAAAGGCGCAACAATAGCTAACCTCTTTCCGACCTTTTTCCCCACCCTCGTACAGGCTAGCAAACCAGTTCGTCTAGGTAAACCCTTCTGTCTCTTCCTTTTAATTATTTCTCTCTCTCTCTCTCTTTAAATGGGATTGAAAAAGTGAATTAGATAGTAAGAGTTTAACATACGTGGGAAGAATGTAGCGTAAGCGACCTACTACCATTGTGATTTTGCTTGCTTCATTCAGGACGTAATTACCATGATTATCCCATGACGTGTTGGGGGGAATGATAACAGCCAAACATTTGAAATTTTCGGTAATTTCAATACTTCGGGAATGTAACATAATGTCTTGATGTGGAGCTTTGCGCTTGTTCTTTGGCCTGAATATGACTGCTGTTGTCTTCCCCTCATTTATTTTCATTAGATTTAAAGCAGACCACTGCTCTAGATTTTTCATATTTTACATTGTTTTCTATGTAAAATATGTAATGATATTGATGATCTACATAAATATCATTGCCAGTGAAAAATTTGCTTGTGTCATCCACGTAAACAATGAAGTTTGCCTAAGGGCTAATATTGATAATACCGTTAAGATAGATAATAAAAGTGGAGGCCCAAAGATACCTCCTTGTAGCACTCCGCAATGAAGAGATCTTAGCTTAGAAGTAAAGGTCTTGATTATTAGTGAAATGGGCATTTTCTGTACACGTAATAGCACGTCATGGCCAACAAGTCCAATAATTAGTGAGCGGTAAAGTGGGGCCGGAAAGAGCACATCCAGAACAGCATATTATAGGTCTTTTCTTGAACTGGAGAACGAGTACTCATTGGAAAATGTGTCAGAAAACGCACTGACTCGTGTACTTCACCCATGAACCATTGCAGATTAAGGGGTGATGTAAAAGTAGCAGGTACCAATAAAATTAGTGAAACAATGCAAAATTCACTCTCAAGAATGTTCTAAGCAATGGATGAGTATGGTCACAAGAACAGGAAAAGCATTACACGAGTTGTCTACGCAAGACGTACCAACCCCAAGACTACCTGCTAAGACAGGTATAAAAACATTGTCTCACTTCATCGCGCCATAGGTTGATACCAAAATGAAGGAAGCAAATATACGGTGAAATTTCTGTATGTAGACCCTGGAACAACAAACTATTTGCAGTACGTAGAATATTTTGTTGCCAGAAACACATTTCTTGTTTTTTTTCTGCCAAAAATAGAAAGGTTATGAATAATAAACGTAAGAGCAAAGCGTTTTAGGGTGGGTATACTATCTCTCTAATTATGTGCCAATGATCTAAACACATCTGATGGAACGCCTAGGTACTTTGGCGGAACACAAGACCAACCTATACCCTGAAACTTTGTTGTTTTATATGCCCATGGGCCGAACAACGCTATATTTGCCCCTTAAATTTTTCCTAATTCTTCGATTGTTGACACCACAATTTTTTTACTAGAAAAATCTGTGCAAAAGGATGCTAAGTCATCCGCATACGTTAATACTTTTACCTCATTTCCATAAGCACTGAAACCACTGACGTTGTTAGATGAAAGTACCCAAGCACAGTTTATCCAAAAAAAATGCAAAAAGCATTAGCGACGACAAATAACAGCCTCGTTTCAACACGAGTTAAAAAACACACGTTCTGAAAGACAGCCAGTAACAAATAAAAGGGTTGAACATTTATTGTGTCGTTTCACGCCTTTAAATATAGTAGAGCCATTTTTGGCATATTTGAAAAGAAAAAACAAAACAGTGTCGAACGTGATCAAAGCCTTACGCTAAGTCTACTTGTAGTATAGTTGTTCATGTCAGTGTGAACAAAGTTCCAATACTGTGCGAGCAATGTTTACAATATTCTGCATTGAGCGACCTTTCAGACCACAAGTCTGATTGGCCCCAATATGTAGTGACATTGCAAATTGAAGTATGTTTGAAAGTGTCTCTGCAAAAATTTTGTAGTCAACATGGCACAATGGAATTAGTCTGTAGTCATCAACGTGACGAAGGTTTTCTCCATCTGAGAACTTTGAGAGTAGAACAGTGTTGCTTATAATAAAAGTGCGAGTAAGCTTCTCCACATTCAAAAGCAGTACCGGGCACAGTACTGACTTCAATGTTCTGTAAACCTCGTCAGATATTCTATCAAGCCCTGGTGGTTTTGACAGTGGTACCTGTTCAACAGCTAGTTCTTTTCGTCTATAGTGAATGCCCACTAACAGATTCACATTCTTTCTCAAGGGACCCGCCGCGGTGGTCTAGTGCCTAGGGTACTCGGCTGCTGACCCACTGGTTGCGGATTCAAACCCCGGCTGCGGCGGCTGCATTTCAGATGGAACCGGTGGAACCGGACATGTTGTAGGCCCGTGTGTTAAGATTTGAGTGCACGTTAAAGAACCCCAGGTATTCGAAATTTCCGGAGCTATCCACTACGGCGTCTCTCATAATTATATGGTGGTTTTGAGATGTTGAACCCCGCATATTAATCAATTCTTTGTCAAGTTATAAGAGTCCCAAATGACCAAAACTGCGTACTGAACAAATCTTAGTAATAAGTTTCAAATTCTCACATAATTAAACTGCAATTGTCGAGTAATATTTCTGCCAAGTAAAGCCTGGTATAAACTTGATTATAGCGTTGGGATATTCATCGAGTAAGGCTTGACGTGTGGGCTCCTCTGAGATAGAGAGATAGGCTCCTCTTAATGCGAAATACGAGTAATGCGGGATCCAACACGGACACCTCTTTATCGTAAAGCGTCATGCCCCCAAGGGTGGGTTTTTGGCGTTTGAAATTCCGACTGTATAGCGACCAGGGGCCTCACGCTCAAATTCTTATAGCCATGCCGGTGCTTGGGACATGTCCGCAATCTTGATCTATGTACGCTCGATGTCGGGAAAAGAATCGTATTTTTATGAGTAAGAAAGCGTTTTATAACAGCAAAGGATTGATCGATATGTGGGGTTTAACGTCCCAAACCCACCATATGATTATGAGAGACGCCATATTGGAGGACTCCAGAAATTCAGACCGCCCCTGGTTCTGACAACAAATCAAAAACCAGGCGTCACACAATGCAAATAGCGTAACGAGTGGTTCATCCAATGCACCAACCCATTACAGAAGCTTGTTTTTGATCATCTAATAACTGTGGCACATTTCTTGTTTGCTTTGCTTTGCTATCCTAGACAATGGCACGTACCCACTTTGGGGCATTGACCAAGAACGCAACGTAGAGACTGGAAAATGTTATTTTAGGTAAGCTATAAAATTTGAAACCAGAAATATAGAAATTAAATGGCAAATATACGAAGAATATTCAATTTACCTACAAGTAATATGCTTTTGAGCCTGTATTCTAGACTGCCGTAATAACCTGATGGGAATAATTTTGAAAACTTCAGTTTTATTCTAATGAAATGACGAATAATTTCAAATAGCACGTTAAAATGGGAGTCGTTGAGTATTTATACTGAAATTACACACTCCATCAAAGGCATTCCTGTGGCAGAATCCCAAGCCTAAGGCACCGAACCCGAAAATATTTTCCTCCGATAAGCCCAAGCCTATTTTTGTAAAAGGAGTAAATAGAAATCGAGTTCTGATACGAGAATATCTTGCACATGTGAAAAAGTAATGTGCGATATTTTCCAGTTCTCCGCAGAATTGGCAAGAGCGTGATATTGTCAGACCAGCCCTGTACCTATAAAAGTTTGAAGGGATGACATGACATCGAAATCTGGTGATCATCACTTCTGATTGTCGAGAATGGCTCCACTGTGATTTCCATGGATATTTTAGATGATTATATTTCGTCCACGTGGTTAATTCTATCCTATCTGTGTGGATAGCTGATCTTCTAACCCTTATTGCGGTGAAGTATTGTACCACCGGGAGAACCTGAAATATTAGTAAATGTAGGGATGAGCGAGCTAAGGCGTCGGGCATTTCATTTACGGGTAACCCACAGTCACCTGGTACCTATACTAAATTTAGGTACTTCAGCTGAAACGGAACTAAAGATCGTAACGACGTGATGCCCTGAGAGGTATAAAAGTTGCAGGAGCTGTGCATGCCGAGAGCAAATAAGTAATTATTATTGCTCTGTTCTCATTCCACGGAAGTTTTCGCAGTGCCATGATGTATGCCTTTAGCTCCGCCTCAAAAACAGGAGTGAAATCAAGTAGCCTCACAGCAAATGACCAGCCAAGTGATCGTGAGACTATTCCTACACCTGCCCTTTCCTCATTCACGGAAGCATCTGTGGCTACTAGGTTACATGTCGGCGTATGCTGTAGGAAATCTGCTAGCCTATTCTCCAAGAATTTCCGGGATTGAAATTTAGATTGCGGAGGAAAGATCTCACCGTATTCTATATTAAGATTATGGTTTAAATTGTCAGGTGCAACTACGTCACTAATGTTGACATTTATACTTTTCAGTTTCTATCAGGCAAAATTCCTCATCGTCGTCAGCCACTGCATGAATAATTTGCACAAATCCACTTGCTAGTGTTCAGAGGATACAATGCTTTATAAAAAACAATGAGAGTCAGCATAGCAAATGCTGCTCTACTACCCAAAAGTTATTAATAATAATGCCACATTTGGTACCCAGCAAGTGTGCTTGCAGTGTTTACCCAACGTGTGTTTAGAAAAGGCTCTAAGGCCGCTCTTCTAGCTTACGTTCTGACTGAGCTGTGCCTCCCCCCAAGCCTCCCTTTTTTTCTAACAAATAAAACGAAGTCCTATATTCACAACACTCCTTCCGGTATGTAAATGAAATCACAAGCTTCATAGACACAACGTTACAAGGTTCGATGGAGTATAGCAAACAGAAAGCATCAAAGGAGCTGCGTAATTCTCTGTTATCAACGTTCTATTATTCCAAAACATGGTGTCCACGCTGCTCACGGATATATACTTCTGATGTCCCGCCTTCAATAAAATCGGTTTTCTGCCGGCACCTGCGTTAGTCTTCCTTAGTGATGAAGCGTTCTTCACAGCATTATTCACAATAACTAAATTTCATAATAAAATTAGTCTTAGATTTAATGTTTTTAAGTGATGAACATTGATATAGATAGTTTCTGCTGTATAACTTCATCGTATATTTCATTCTGCGAACCCAACCCCGTACTTTTTTACTTATTTCTAGTGGTGTAATTTCGAGTGTTTGTTTGACAGACTAGATAGTAAGGCTTCTACGCACTGTTGTATAATGTTGCACATAAGGATGAAGCAAACGAAGACTGGTGCACGTGCTTAGTATTGCAAGTATCTAGATGGAAAACGATGACGCTGAGAGTTTCGACCTGTTTCCCTCCCATCTTAGTTACGTCATTCAATCAGTGATACCCGCTGGTAGTCAATCCACGCTCCATCACAGATACTATGTCAGAGGTACGAACCGAGGTTAAATACGGGTTTAAATCTGCCGAGGGCCTGCCAAAACAACTGTTTCGCCTGTCGCAAACCGCAGGCTATGATCATCTTGTAACATTCTCTTCTGCAAGAAGTGAAGCCGACAAAACGTACGCACGAGCTCGACAGATTAATCGAATGGTATGGCTGCGTGCACATGGCTGCTAGCGAAGCCCCGCTGGAGACCGCACCACACGACTGCTCCGGCACCGACGACCACGTTTCTCGGCTACGCACGCAGAAGGCCGTCGAGAGATACGCGACCTACGCGGTGTTCGCTGTGTTCTGGCTACTGCGATGGCTCTGCACGAATGAGCTCACCGTGTTGGTGTTCGTTTTCCGCGGTGACCACAGCGCTTGCCACAAAAAACGCCACTGCGGCTATTTCTCGGCGACCAGTGGCAGCTCTGACGAAACGTCGGCTTCCAGTGGGAACCCTGACGCGAATCTGTTCATACGACAAAAACAACACCACAAGCGCGGCTTCTACTTCATCTCTAAGGCGCTCAAGTATGACGAGGAGAGTGTCAGTCTCAAGGAGTTGGCCATTGACCTCTACCGCAAGGGTATCGAGGAACTTCAGCAAGGCACCGCTATCAACATCTCTCAAGGAAAACGTCCTTAATGGGAGCAAGTGCACAGGCTTACTTATAGGATGCATGAGAACTTCGACATAGTCAAGAACAGGCTCAATTTCTTAAACAGCATGGTCAAGGTAAAACACCTCTACTAATATTTGCCCTGTAATGCGGTTGTGGCTCGGCCTCTGGCCAACCAAAAGCGCCGAGTATGGCAGAACGTGGATCCGGGCCAGGACGCAGCCGCAAAACCGGAGGGTCCCTCGGGGCTAAAAACGGCCGAGGGAGGCGGTCCTGGCAGCTAAGTGATGACAGGCATCGGCGCTGCTTGTTGCCTCCTCTGTCACAGCATTCTGGTGTTTCACTGAGGAACCAGGCATCAAAGGCATCGCAGCCGGAAGTGCAGACGAGGAGGAAGCGAAACAGCCCGTTTTCACTAGACAATCTCAGGTTTACCAAGGATTACCAGTGTCTACTCGTGAAGGGACCTTACGGCAGCAGCCAAAGACACCAATCACGGTCCTATTAGAGAGGTCATTCCTGAGTATGTCCGGTGCGTAGACCCTAAAAAGATGCGAAACATAACGCCCGAAGACTTCATGACCTCACTCAAGAAAGTACGCTGCAGGGTGTCGTCACATAGCCTAGAGTTCTACGAGCACTGTATCCAGGAGTTCAGTGACATCACCGCCTGACGCAAACATCAGCGCACGTCGTCGAGTCTGCCGTCATGTTCTATGTGTGAGTTGGGTATCCGATTAGCGCACGTTCACACAAGAACGCCAGCGACTCTATCCTCAGGACTGTGTTTGTGAATGGACGAATTTCTGTGCAGCACAACCTGGGCTTGCTGCCCCGAGGCAGGCACTTCGACATTATGATTTAATTACGTCGTATATATACATATATTTCCGTACCTCTCTGATGAATATTGTTGTTATCTATATGTCCCTAATTTACTATTAGTTTGTGACATGATTCTCGTGTAGAATGCGAGAGAATGAGAGTTCAATTTTGGACGAGCTTGCTTTTTTATGGGGCCTCCAATGCTTTCGCCTATTTGATAGCTTCTTTTTTCTTAAATATAACGTGTTAATTATTACCACCAGTGTTTCCTCCCTAATTATGATTATTCCTCCTAATGCGAGACTGCTTGACTAATAAAACTTATTTTCGTAATGTATAAGACTATTTATTACTTTTGATTTCATGTTTTTTTTTGCTTAGGTATTGTTATGATGGTGAACTTTGTGTTACTTTGGTTGTGAAATTTCTATCGATTACTACAAAAATGTAGGAGAAGTATCGAGTGACACACGTTTATAGTAGGTAAGACAGCCTGTGGCGGGTGTACATAGAGGTTAGGCATGTTGACGTTTATATTCAAAGTGTACGCACATATTACATTTAAATTGTGCTAAATAAAATACTACATATACTCATTGAAATAATAAACCAGAATCAATGCGCTCAGTCTTGAGCGCTTGACTTAACTATTTTTTGAAGACAGCAATCTTATCGCATTTACTGTGGAAAATGGTAGTAAATATACTTCAAAAGCGCTCATTGGGCCGGAATCGTATTCTTGCTCTTATAGGGTGCTGTAGGCGCTAGACGATAAAATGCGTTCATTTATATCGGTGAAAGTATATGTAGTTTGTTCTATTTCTTAGTTTTATTGATGCTTGTCAACGGACTGAGTATGATTTATTGATTATTAAATTATTCGACAGTTCTTGAAGCCATTAGGCTCATGCGTTTCTGGCTAAATGTTTTCATGAAGTGCTGGATTTCATTCATGTTTCTAAATGCGAAGCATTTCTTAGCGAAATTTGGCAATTTTGAGCGTATCTATCTATCTATCTATCTATCTATCTATCTATCTATCTATTATATATACGCCTACGGCCTCCAACTCTCCTGTACTTTCGATAATAGTATCCATACCTAAATTGATATAGCATAACATGACTGTATTGTGAGCAAAGCTACAAGTCATAGCATTAAAGTTATGAAATTTACGTCATGAATGTAATGATTCACAATTCGTGGTCCTTCTCTTTTTGAGCAAGTTTTGTTCACATTCGACATTACAAAACTGGTATTGCACGACATGACTACGTGGTAAACGTAGGTGAGAGACGCTAATGTAGAACTCATGACATGCATGTCATGCAAGTCATAAGAAAACGCCATGCTCATGGTATGCTCACGCTCGTTTCGCTATGTTAATATATACCGAATTAGGAATAACGAAACGTCTACGGATGATGAAAGTATATGACTGGTGTAAACACGACAATTGTGATATACGTGTCATGTAAGAACATGGCAACATACAATGCCCACCATGTGCTAATGGCCATTTCGCTAGCTCCATATGTACTAAATTCGGGATTTCTTGATTTGAACTGACGGCAAAGATATATGGCACATCTAAACATGATATACTTGATATGCGTGATAAACATGAATAAATTCTACAATCATACCGAACTCGCGGCCGTTTTGCGGGCTCCACATATACTAAGTATGGTATCACGTGACGTTAACGGACGACGAGAGTAAATGAGATGTCTAAACATAATTATTAAGGCATATAAGGCTTGTACGGCATAATTGACGTCCGCCTCGTAACGTTGTGCTGATTTTAAAGTTACATATTATTTCCCGTAAGTGCTTCGCATGTTAGTCATTTTTTATGTACAGGATATCTGCCAATTTTTATGGTAATTGTTTTTTTGTCATCATTATATATTTCTCGTCTAAGACTAGAGGCTTGATAGCTTATATGCCATAGAGGCTTTCTGACTTCGGAAAAAATGCAGCCTCATCAGAAGCGGCATTTAGTATATGAATATGTACCCGTCGTACAGTAACCCATCTCGCTCGACTAGTTAACTTATGAAGTGCCCATTACCCAACAATGTTTTTCTTGTGCTCTCAGTCTTTTTCTTTTGAAAATAAAATTGTGCAAGAGCGTTGCTATAAAACGAAAATTCGGCAGATCAAACGTTTCTTGGGAATCCATGTTATTCTAACACTGCGAATAGAATTGGCAGTTGTAGATTCTTTGTCGAGTGAAACGTTTCTCACCTAAATACGTTTTAGATGTTCTTTGGGTGAACTGTTAACACAGATATATTAAAAATAACATTTGCCTACGAAGGGCCCTGCCAATTTTGCTTTTCTAGTACCTCGATTTGCGGACACCACATTGCGTGATGTTTCCTGGGGTTAATACGATGACTGCTGCATTGATTGAGCGAAATGTTTCTAACGTAAGTACGTCTGAGGTGTTCTTTGCGTGAACTGTTGACACAGATACATTAAAAATAACGTTTACATATGAAGGGCCTAGCCAATCTTGCTTTTCCAGTGCCTGTAGCGGCGGACTCCACATTGCGCCTTGTGTTATGGGGGAATTCGATGATTGCTATGAAAACCTTGCCAGGAGACATATTTGACTGACTCGAGCCCGTAATGCGGAGTAGGTACGACAGCTTTGGTAAGTTGAGGTTGTGAGCGCTGTCATGCCAGCAATAAAATTCTGGAGCGAATAGAGACCTACCGCCATGCCTCTGATGATAATCCTATGCAAGGCATTGTAGACAGTGCAATGAAACATTTTTATCTTAATCCAACGTGATTCCACTGTCAGGTATGTCATGAGATTATTTCCGACACTCACCTAAGCGCGTTTGAGTATGATGCAGACATAATATTCGTGCATGCGTCAGAGGTGTTAATCTGGCTCTGTCAGACTGCATTTGAACAAAACTTCAGCAGGCTGACATTGCCTTTTAAAAAATTGGCCCCTTATCTGCATGTTAATCTGCGAATTTCGTCGAAAGACGATAGTCTTCCAGGGTGGAGAGAGTGAACAGAACAATTATTTGATGTTCTGGGCAGTAACATCGGTGAATAGTATTCTGGAAGTGCCGCAGGGCTTCTCAACCGTGCAGGGGAGTGAACGAGTGCATTAATCACGTCACACGTGAGACATGAGCGCCATCTGGCTGTTATTTTGAAAAACAAAACGCATGGCTCTGAGACGGGTGCGCACGCCCGTCTCAGAGGTGATAAGGTGTAGAACTCAAGATGACGTCTATGTGCCACCACCATGTCGTCTTAGCAAAACGTGGAAACACTCGTCTTTTAGTGCAAGCGTGACATGGTCAGCGCAGCGTGATAAACGCCACTGCCCTTAGAATTACTTAGGTATACTTTTTCCAGTAAAAGATGCACATACATCGGCAACACCGGAACAGCGGCAACACCGGAATGTCGCTAAATCACTGCTTGTTTTTTACGCAGCTCTTTGGATTCTACCATGGATTGCTCAGCGGTGACGCTGCCTTATCGTCCATGCTGTCCCTTCTGCAACACGACGATGCTGTCGATTGTGTGCCTTTGGTCTATCTTGCCACACCCCTTGAAGTTCACCCTGGCACGCTACACGGCATAAGCGATGGACTCCCACGTGTTCCGCCTATGACCGACGTCATCTACTCAAAGCCATTCATCGCTAACACGTGGTCGGGAACGTCAACACGGGACGCTATAAAGGCGATCGCGGCGGCTGCTCGCATCAGTGGGCAAAACAGCGGCAACACCGGAATGTCGCTAAATCGCTGCTTGTTTTTCACGCAGCTTTTTGGATTCTACCATGGATTGCTCAGCAGTGACGCTGCCTTATCGTCCATGCTGCCTCTTCTGCAACACGACGGTGCTGTCGATTGTGTGACTTTGGTATATCCTGCCACACCGCTTGAAGTTGACCCTGGCACGCTTCACTGCTTTAGCGATGAACTCCCACGTGTTCCGCCTATGACCGACGTCATCTACTCAAAGCCGTTCATCACTAACAAGTGGTCGGCAACGTCAACACGGGACGCTATAAAGGCCATCGCTGCGGCTCCTCGCATCAGTGGGCACAACAGTGGCAACACCAGAATGTCGCTAAATCGCTGTTTGTTTTTCACGCAGGTATGTTATACTCCTGATGCCTATAGCTATCGTTCCGACGACCGCTTCTTATTGCTCCTGTTCTGCCCGAACAGTCTTGTTGCTTGTTGCTCTCGTGTTTTGCATTTTTCTAGCCTTCTCTTGAGTGGTGATGTCGAACTTAACCCCAGTCCTAGAGGTGTCCCTTCAGCAAATACTGCTAAGACAACCGATGTTAACACCCCAGTTGCGAGTGGCACTGGCAGTTTAACTAGTTCTCCAACCGACAAGGCTAATCTTCTTGCGCAACTACTGGCTGGCCAGAAAAAATGGCAAGCGATATTGCCGATATCAAAGCGGCATTTAACTCGCGGATCGAAGCCCTTGACACTCGTGTATCTGCATTAGAATCTTGCACAGCTATTGCTAATTGTGCTGTGGCAAACGATACGCTTAACTCTGAAATCGCGTCACTTAAAGAATCTGTCACCAAACTCAGTTTAAAGTCAGATGATTTAGAAAACCGCTCACGCCAAAACAATAATATTTTTCATGGCTTAGCGGAAACTTGTGATGAAAATACCAACTTTTTGCTGAATGCTGTAACACAGGTGCTATCTGAGCGTCTTCAGATACGATGCACAGATATTGAGCGATGTCATCGCATAGGCAGATCGCGTGAAGGGAGAACACGACCAGTCATAATGAAAATCTTTGATTACAGGAAAAAAAATTCGTGTCCTGAAATGTGTTTCGAAACTTAAAGGGTCTGGTCTGTACTTAACTGAAGATCTATTCCCGAATGTGCGCACCTTACGAAAGAAACTGTGGAACGCAACTGCCAGTTATCGAGATCTCGGATCCAGAGTAAAACTACGGTATGATCATGCCTATATTGATGACGTGCGCTACATCTGGGACAATAGTACAGATTCCTTAAAGCATGATTCTACTGGCGCCATTAAAGAATCGTTTGCTTCAAAAACTAAAGCACCTTCTCGTTGACTGCCAGGAATTTCTCAAAAACTAAGTATTTTGTATTTAAATGCCAGAAGCATTGTTAATAAGCTCGTGCCTTTACTTTCCCTTGTTACGTCGTACTCTTCCCATTTAGTGGCCATAACGGAAACCTGGCTTCATGATGGAGTTTTTGATTGCGAATTTACCTCATCCGGTTATGTAGCAGTACGCAATGACCGATCACATGGCAAAGGTGGTGGTGTAGCACTACTGATTCGTTCAGACATTAAATTTTTTGTGCTCCCCAACACACCTGATGTTGAACTAGTTTGGTGTAAACTATGTTTAAATAAACTGTCCATAATTGTTTGTGTATGCTACCGTGCACCAGGTTATTCCTTAGAATATCTGCAAAGGCTTAGCACATTTGTGCACCAACATGACTTTGGTACCTCAGAATTTGTCTTTATGGGGGACTCTAATGCACCGGGTATTGACTTGCAAACGAAAAGTTGCATTGGGCAAGAAATCTCTATTTGTAGAAAACTCGTATCTATGTCCTTAATCCTGGGCCTCACTCAAATTGTACAATCTCCAACTCGCCACAACGCTCTCCTAGACCTCGTCTTCCTCAGTTCTCATTTAGTTCAAACAGCATTTCAGTGCGACGTCATGGACGGCTTTTTGACCACAAAGCTGTGCACATATCGCTTCCATCCCGTCTAATTAAACAGCAGCTTAGCGTTACGCAGTTTCATGATTTAGTTCATGCTGATGACGCCTCTATCACAGATGTGCTAGCTTCGAACTTTGATTCTTTTCAGGCACTTTGTAGTCACGGTCATGTTGACACTTTAGTTAGCGCATTTGAGCATGTCGTGAATTCATGCATTGATCCATTCGTTCCTCTCAAGACCAAAAAAAGAAATCTGCAGATTCCTTGGATGAATCGCAGCTTGCTGCAAACTTCACGTCGCGTTCGTCGTCTGCACCGTTTGAAAAAGACAGGTAATCTAGACGTTGTCAGTCACTTCAACACTGCTGTGATTGATATGCGTAAACGAATTGAATGTGCTAGGAACTTTTTTTTCCATATTGAGCTTCCAGCATTATTAAAATCTAACCCGCGCAAATTCTGGTCTTCTATTAAGCCCGTTAGAACCGATACAGTTTCCTTTATATTAGACAGCAAGGCAGTTTCAGACCCCATTGAGATAGCCAATGCGTTCAATACCTAATTTCAGTCAGTATTCACGAACGACAATAATGTTCTCCCTTCGCTTAGAACTTCAAATCCTGAGCTGTTCGTCGACGATCGGGTAATTAGCACAGATAGTATCCTAAACTTTATTCTCAATTCAGATACGAAGAAGTGCACTGGCCCCGATAATATTCCGAATAGCTTTCTGGTGTGATATGCTCTGTGGTGTTCACGTTATTTGAAAATCATTTTTAAAAAATGTTTGTCTTCAAGTACAGTTCCCGAGTCCCGGAAGTTGGCCAAGGTCGTGCCTCTGCATAAATCAGGAAACAGACAATTCCTCTCCAACTATAGACCCATATCACTTACCTCCAATTCTGGACAGCTGCTCGAACATATCGTTCATAAACCCATAACCGAGTTTCTTGAAACGAATAATCTTATTCCTGCACACAACATGCATTTTGTCGCGGCTTCAGCACAATAACGCAACTGGTGGAATTTTCGCATTATATTATTAGTAATTTAGACATTGGTAATCAAATTGATGCATTATTAAAGATTTCTCGAAGGCTTTCGGAGCGTCATACACAGCAAGCTTCTAGGTAAACTGCAAGTAATTTTAAATAATCTTCAATTGATTTACTGGTTAGCAAGCTTTCTAAACTCGCGCTCTCAATTCGTCTCATTCAATTTCAAGTCGTCCTCAGCCGTAAAAGTCACATCTGGTGTCCCCCAGGGCTCCGTTCTCGGTCCACTTTTATTTCTGATTTTTATAAATACCCTTCCCAGCAATATTAGGTCCCAAGTTCGCCTGTACGCCAATGACTCTGTACTTTACCAGGTAATTAGTTCTCCTAATGATCATGCCATACTTCAGGATTTTTACTCGCAGTTTTGTTCTTGGTGCTCAGACTGGCAGATGCGCATAAATTTCCAAAGAACAGTAGTTTTATCCTTTACTAACAGCCATTCACCTTCGCAATATGCATACTCCTTCAACAACATCGCAGTTCCCCGAGCACAGACGTACAAATACCTTAGCGTTATGCTTACAAACAACATGAATTGGTCGCATCACATAGACTACATTACGTCTAAAGCATTAAAAACGTTCGGCTACTGAAGACGTACATCATCTACATCGCCAAAATCGAACAAATTACCAATGTACAAAACACTCATCCGCTCTATATTAGAGTACGCTTCGTGTGTGTGGAATCCATACGAAGTGGGTGACGTGAATAAAATTGAATCTGTCCGAAGGAAGTCTATTCGCTTCATTTTTCATCGCTATGAACATGACTTTTCGCCCGCATCTGCACTGAAATCTTTGCAGTTATCTCCATTGTGCGCTAGGCGTGATATTGATTCTTCGAAACTTTTACACTCTTATGTTCACTCATCATGCCGGCTTTCTAATGCTAATTGCATTGTGTATGCTAATGCTCTGCCAACTAGACGTGGTCACAATCTTAACATAAGGCCATTCTTCGCGCGAACTAATATGTTCAAATACAGTTTCTTTCCAAAAATTATTGTCTACTGGAACAAACTACCAGGTTCGGTTCGTGAAATGAATATAATGTAAGAATTGGCTCTCCAATGCTGGACTTCATCTAAACACAAAAAAGTGCCATTTTGGCAACACAGCTATAAAAGTTCTAGGACATATTGTTAGTAAAAATGGCATCCAGCCCGATCCTGACAAAAATTCCGCAGTCCTCAACTTTCCGCGACCCTTTCGCACCATAGAACCACGCAGTTTCCTTGGACTCGCATTGTACTTTCGTCGTTTCATTCGCAACTTTGCCACTATTGCCGCTCCTCTCCCCAAGCTCCTTGCCAGTGCCGGTTCCTTCGATTGGAATGATCAATGCGAAGCCTCATTTCAAGAACTCAAGCAGGCACTGACATCCCCACCGGTGCTTGGTTATTTCGATGACAGGGCACCTACAATATTACACACTGACGCTAGTGGACAAGGAATTGGCGCCGTACCCCTCCAGCGCGACCATGCCTTTCGCGAGAAAGTTATCGCGTATGCAAGCCGCACTCTGACCTCTGCAGAGGAGAGGTACTCGATAACCGAACAAGAGTGCTTGGCTTTTGTCTGGTCCATCCAAAAATTTGGTCCGTACCTACATGGTCGACATTTTACTGTTGTGACAGACCACCATGCTCTTTGCTGGTTGTCCACAATCAAAAACTTGTCGGGACGGCTTGGCCGCTGGCATCTCCGATTACAATCCTATGACTTTGACGTCACATTCAAGACTGGAAGACAACATCAAGATGCCGACGCTTTGTCACGGTGTCCTTTGCCGCAGTTTTCGGCGCATGTCACATCCCCTTGACAAATTGGCTATACGGAGGACGCCTCGTCGATATCAGCCATTTCTTCCCTACCTTCATCCACCCGTCCGTCAGTACTTACTACTCACCAGCGAGCCGATTCTTACTGCACTGACATCACCGGTCGGCTTACCGGCGCTTCATCTTCCCCTAATGCCAGGCTCCGGAAACAACTCCGAATATTCAAGTTGGAGGACGATGTGTATATCGATACATTTTCCACCCGGAAGGCCACTGATGGGTTCCCGTCGTAACACGCGCACTACGCACTGAAGTTCTGCGCGCTTCCCACGACGACCCGATGTCGAGACACTTGGGTTACTACAAAACATACGAGCGCATCCGCAGTCGATTTTCTGGCCAGGTCTTTCCACGGCGGTAGCTAAATATATCGCCTCGTTCTCACTTCGCCAACACCGCAAGCGGCCCACAACTGCTCCAGTCGGGACCCTACAACCACTTCCTTGTCCATCAGAGCCATTCTCCGTTGTCGGAATTGACCTCTTCGGGCCCCTCCTAACTACATCAGACGGCAAGAGATGGATCGTCATCACCGTTGATCACTTGACCCGGTACGCTGAGACGGCCTCGATCACTTCAGGAACTGCTTCGGAAGTAGCAACATTCTTCTTGAATGCTATTTACCTACGTCACGGTAAATGCTATCACGGTAAATGCGTCACGGTAAATGCTACGAATGCTATTTACCCTCGTGTTCTTTTGGGCGACCGGGGCAAGGCATTTCTTTCAAGCACGCTCAAAGAAGTTCTTCAAGCATCAAAAACAGTTCATAAAACAACATCTAGCTATCACCCGCAAACCAATGGCTTAACGTAAAGATTTCATCGCACGCTGTGTGACATGCTGTTCATGTATATCCGACCGGACCATCGCAATTGGGATGCCATACTTCCCTTTGTCACGTATGCATATAATACGTCAGTTCAACGAACCACAGGCTATTCTCCATTTTTCCTAGTATACGGACGCCAACCGACATCACCACTCGACGTTTCATTCTTTTCTGGCCCCGTCAACTCGTCACCATTCGTTTGCGACCAGTTTCTGTCCCGTGTTGCTCGATGCCGTCGTCTTGCCCGTGTAAACACCGAAGCTAGCCAAGAAGATTGCAAACATCGTTACGATGCCCCTCACCGCGTCGTTCTCTACCGCCCTGGCGACGATGTACTTCTTTGGACTCCTGCGCGAACACCTGGCTAATGCTAGAAGCTTGAGTCACGCTATCATGGCCCCTACAAAGTTGTCGAACATACCTCACCGGTTAACTATGTGCACGTTTCGCGTCTCAAGCCCTATCGTATGCGTTCCCCAGCGTAATTAGCGGCAAGGCTGGCCGTTTCCGTCGACGGGGGAAATTAATGTAAGAATTCATCGGACGTCATCTTCCTCATCTGTCAATAATCATCATCAGTCTTCGCCCGTTCTTCTTCATCATCGGCGCCATCTTGCTGTTGCTTGAATAAAGCGTCAGCTGAACCGTTGTATTTCAATATAAGATTTTTTCGAGGCACTGGATTGACATTGTTGTGCTCTTTCTTTTTTTTCATTTATGTACCCGGTTGTGCTGAGAATGTGGCGAAAATTGTTTTGATTTGTTCTGATGAAGAACTTGTTTTGATATTACTCACATTCTTTCCTACTGTATGTACCCCACTCCTGCAATAGCCCTGCATTGGGCTGCAGTGTTTAAAAATAAATGAAATAAATAAACATTTACGTGTTATGGTGCCTCAGATATGCACAATAATTGATATTTATTTGACAATCGCACAAGTGTCAACGCTGAGCCTTGAGCAACGTTGGTGGTAGCTACGGATGCGGTCGGCCATTTGGCGCGTCGTCTGCTGCCGTTCAGAGTACCCGGTACTGTTCCCCGCAGGGGCGCTTGTGCCTGTAGGCGTTTGGTGTGTAGCGACTCCACGGACCCGAGCTAACGTAGGGGTTTCACTCCCTACCACGCCTAGCCGTCCTTGGCTTTGCCGTGTCCGGGGAAAAGGGTTTCCTGGAGGTTGAGCCGACGCTGGGTGAATGGACCTTTAAGGGCCCCCGGCAGATGCAACACACCCCTTTGGCCCCGGCTTCACGTAGACGGCACCACAGGGCTGGTAATGACTTAGTGGTATTGACCTTTTGGGGAATATGATGTTTAATTAAATTGTGAATTGTACTTTTAAACAGGTGCCAGTTTTCAGTGACCGATCTCTCGTCGAAACCAACAAGAAACTCATCCAGAAAAATCTTCAGCCCATCATTAATGGCCGAAAAGTTAGCCTTTCCGTAATCGTAAATAACCTTAGGGTTATTATGGGACAAACGAGTTGGGACATTCAACATTACGTGTATTACGGAGTGATCGCTAATTTTCGGTAAATAGCTGATGTCGGTGACAAGATCGGGAGCTGTTGTTAACAATAGGTCAAGTGTGTTAGACGTGAAATCAGTTATTCTTGTTGGCTCAGTGATAACCTGAGTCAAGGAAAACGTTGAACAGAGTGCCACAAAATTTGATGATTCGCATGTTTCTTCACTTGAGATAGCGGGTGACTGCCAGTTAACATCGGGAAAATTGAAGTCACCGAAAAGATATATCTGCTGATTAGTAAACTTTGTGTGAATGGTGTCAAGAGTGTCGTGAAGATCATTACAAAAGCCTAGTGGCGTAGACGGTGGACGATAACATACACAGAGTAGAAACTTCGTGAAGTTAACAGATATTTGGACGCAAGTGAACTCAAGATTTGTAGTGACATTGACTTGTGAGCATTCAAAATTGTGGTTAACAGCAACTAAGACACCACCGCCACGCTTTGAGGAGCGATCGCATCGGAAAATATTGTAGCACTTTTGAGCAGAAAAAATTTCACTGTCCCGTACAGATTCGTTCAACCAAGTCTCAGTTAATACAATAATGTCAGCGGCAGTAGTGTCAGCAGCACAAGAAATAGAATCGTGGTTACGGACTACATTGGCACTCGGCTGCTGACCCGCAGGGCGCGGGTTCGAATCCCGGCTGCGGCGGCTGCATTTCCGATGGAAGCGGAAATGTTGTAGGCCCGTGTGCTCAGATTTGGGTGCACGTTAAAGAACCCCAGGTGGTCTAAATTTCCGGAGCCCTCCACTACGGCGTCTCTCATAATCATAGAGTGGTTTTGGGACGTTAAACCCCACATATCAATCAATCAATCTTATTGTTTAAAGCGAGTTTGTTATAGCGGAGTTTGAATTTTTCGTCTGGCGCTGAGCGTTTCGCAGTCTACTAGAATTTTACGGGCATGTCGGGTAGCTGGCGAGAAGTCTTCACTAATTGTGATGTCTGATCCTTTAAGTTTGGTTTTTGCGCTGAGTACTTTTTCTTTTGTTTTGTAATTTGCAAACTTTACTATTATTGGTCGAGCTATGTCGCGATGCAGTGTGCCAACTCTATGCGCACGCGCGATATCGCTATCGACAAGATTAATCGACATTTGGTCAAGTACAATCTTCTTGACCTTCTTTTTCGAGTCCGTCCATGTTTCCGAGGGGTTATCAGGCACATTAAAAAATAAAAGGTTGTCCCTTCTCGCTCTATCTTCCAGGTCTGACAAACGTACTTTTAACAAAGTATTTTCGTTTTGAAGTGTGCCAATAGATTTTTTTACTGTAATTATGTCTTCAGCATGCCCTTCCAAAACTTCAAACCTATTTTCCATGGAGCTTAACCTTTCAGATATGTTTGTGACCGTCGCGTTCAGTTCAGCGTGTTTTGACGTTAAGCTTCCGATGGATTCGAGTATGCGCGCCTCACCATCCTCGATCAGCTTTGAACGGGCTGTGAGGTCCCTCAGCATTGTTATAACAACATCGATCATAGGCTCCGCTCCGGTGGTACTTCGGACACCTGCGTGCCACCCTGTCGAGGTTTAGTAGGCCCCGGGTTAAGCTCCACATCCCCCGACAGCAACAGTTTCAACACATCAAAGCACTCATTTACATGTTGTAAGAGCACTTGTGGGCATGGGAATACAACAAAAAAAGCGTTATTGGAGCGCTTAGAAGGAGCTTCACTAACCTGTAACAGGCAGAGACGAAAAATATTCGTGAGCCGCATCGTAGCGTTGCTCCCATGCCCACTAAAGTGGCACGGCTGGCCCGATGCGCTTATATCAGGCGGCGTTGCTGACGTAATCGAAGATGTCCAGGTTGATCCAGGGGGAGCCACAGGGACTTGCGTCAGGGTGGTCTCCCACGGCATGTCGGAGCGTGCGTCATGTAGCGCTGGTTCGGAGACGATCGGCGTTGAACGATAAGCGTCACCGGGAAGCCACTCGGGCAAACCGACAGCGCATGCGTCGACAATGAACGGCAGCTGTAACAGGCAGAGACGAAAAATCTTCGTGAGCCGCATCGCAGCGTTGCTCCCATGCCCACTAAAGTGGCACGGCTGGCCCGATGCGCTTATATCAGGCGGCGTTGCTGACGTAATCGAAGATGTCCAGGTTGATCCAGGGGGAGCCACAGGGACTTGCGCAGGGTGGTCTCCCACGGCATGTCGGTGCGCGCGTCATGTAGCGCTGGTTCGGAGACGATCGGCGTTGAACGATAAGCGTAACCGGGAAGCCACTCGGGCAAACCGACAGCGCATGCGTCGACAATGAACGGCAGCTGTAACAGGCAGAGACGAAAAATCTTCGTGAGCCGCATCGCAGCGTTGCTCCCATGCCCACTAAAGTGGCACGGCTGGCCCGATGCGCTTATATCAGGCGGCGTTGCTGACGTAATCGAAGATGTCCAGGTTGATCCAGGGGGAGCCACAGGGACTTGCGCAGGGTGGTCTCCCACGGCATGTCGGTGCGTGCGTCATGTAGCGCTGGTTCGGAGACGATCGGCGTTGAACGATAAGCGTCACCGGGAAGCCACTCGGGAAAACCGACAGCGCATGCGTCGACAATGAACGGCAGCTGTAACAGGCAGAGACGAAAAATATTCGTGAGCCGCATCGTAGCGTTGCTCCCATGCCCACTCTTCTGCAAGAAGTGAAGACATTCTTAAGAATTTATGAATCACCATTACGATAATCAGAAACAGCCTTTCTTTCCACCCCGGAATCATCTTTTGCTGCTAGATGGCTGCGAGTTCACACGACACAAATTTTTTTGTGCAAAATTTACTCGCGCCTCTAAACGTACGTATATGCGACATCGTGCCGAGTAGTGATAATTCAGCCCCGGTGGAAATTCAATTCGACGACATTTTTTCTAATGATGCCAAATTACTTCCCCATATTATTTTGGATGGTTTACTACAAGATCACCTGTGCCGTATTACAATGAACGTTAGTATTGCTACAGGTGCATCGCAATACGACGAAAAGTCAGGGGTTGGTATATTCAGCCCGATTTTAAATTGGATTTATTTCCTTTTTGTGGCTGAGTTTCTGTCAGTAGTACTCGTCTTACGCAAGTTAGTTACAGCAATTACATCAGCTGTCCTAATAACAGACTCCCTATCTCTCTGTGCGGCACTTTCTATTGGTGCTGATAACCACCTAACAAACGCGTTCCGTGCTCTAGTACCTGCGCATTTGAGAAAAGTGCGATTAGTTTGGGTGCCTGGACATAAAGGTTTGTTTCTAAATGAATTAGCCGATTCCTCAGCTAAGTCGTCAATCAGCGAACCAATTCTACCGCTCTGTTGATGATCCGCTTATGTGACTGCTGCTCGAATCCGCAGACGTACGCTTCTGCAAGTCTTTAAAGGTTCAGCACTAACAAACTCTACAGAATATCGTCATTTTTTATATCCCTGGCGAAGAGACTTTTGCCGCACTCGAAAACAAGAAGTAGCTTTCAGAAGGCTGCGTTGCCGGGTGCCAAGTCTAAATTTCTGTAAACACAGGTCAGCTCAGGCAACTTCGCCACTGTGCGCATTATGTGATGAACTGGAAACAATAGACCATTTCTTTTTGACCTGCAGGTGGTTTAACACATTACGAAAAACCTTATTAGAAATACCTTTACGTGGTATTGGTATGGACTTACCTCTGTCTGTCATTTTGTCTTTTGGAGCTTCCATTTCTGGTTTCTCTAACACGACAGTATGCGCGGCCGTCCGGGACTATATTGAAGAAACTAATAGGTTGACTAATTAACCAGTTTCATTATTCTAACATGTCCACATAAATATATACGTATAAAATAACACTATTGCTCTATTCCAAGAATAAATTCGTTTAATTGAATATCTGTATGCATTACAATAAACGCCACACTTTCCTAGGCTATCGGTAATCTTTCTGTTATACCTCCATCATTCGGAATCGGAACAGTAAATTTTAAAACCACTCGATTCTTGGCCAATCCCCCACAGTGGGTATGCGCCACTAACAATAGGAGAACAACAACGACAAGTGAAGCCGACAAAACGTGCGCGCGAGCTCGACAGATTAATCGATTGGTATGGCTGCGTGCAGATGGCTGTTAGCGAAGCCCCGCTGGAGACCGCAAAACACGACTGCTCCAGCACCGACGACCACGCTTCTCGGCTACGCACGCAGAAGGCCGTCAAGAGATACGCGAGCTACACGGTGTTCGCCGTGTTCTTTCTACTACGATGGCTCTGCAAGAATGAGCTCACCATGTTGGTGTTCGTTTGCCGCGGTGGCCACAGCGCTTGCCACAAAGAACGCCACTGCGGCTACCTCTCGGCGACCAGTGGTAGCTCCGACGAAACGTCGGCGTCCAGTGGGAACCCTGACGCGAATCTGCTAATACGACAAAAACAACACCACAAGCGGACTTCTACTTCATCTCCAAGGCGCTCAAGTATGACGAGGAGAATAACAGTCTCAAGGAGTTCGCTATCGACCTCTACCGCAAGGGTATCGAGAAACTTCAGCAAGACACCGCTATCAACATCTCTCAAGGAAAAGGTCCTTCATGGAAGCAAGTGCACAGGCTTACTTATAGGATGCAGGAGAACTTCGACATGGACAAGGATAGGCTCTACTTCTTAAAGAGCATGGTCAAGGTAGAACACCTCTGCTATCATTTGCCCTGGAATGCGGTTGTGGCTCGGCCTCAGGCCACGCAGAAGCGCCGAGTAAGGCAGATGGTGGCTCCCGGCCTGGTGGCTCTCGGCGTAGACCCCAAAAAGATGCGAAACATAACACCCGAAAACTTCATGATCTCACTTAAAAAAGTCCACTTCAGCGTGTCGTCCAAGAGCCTAGAGTTCTACGAGCACTGGAACCAGGAGTTCGGTGACATCACCGTCTGACTCAAGCCTCAGCGCATGTCGTCGAATCGGCCGTCATGTTCTGTGTGTCAGTTGGGTATCCGAATAGCGCAAGTTCACACAAGCACGCCAGTGACTCTATCCTCAGGACTGTGCTTGTGAATGGACGAATTTCTGTCCTTTGCAATAGCCCTGCAATAGCCCTTCTTTGGGCTGCAGTGTTTGAAAATAAATAAAATGAATAAATAAACATTTACGTAAAGTTATGGTGCCTCAGATATGCAAATAATTGATTTTAATTGACAATCGCACAAGTGTCAACGTTGAGCTTTGAGCAACGTTGGTGGGCGCTACGGATGCGGTCGGCCATTTGGCGCATCGTCTGGTGCTGTTCAGAGTACCCGGTACTGTTCCCCGCAGGGGCGCTTGTGCCTGTAGGCGTTTGGTGTGTAGCGACTCCACGGACCCGAGCTAACGTAGGGGTTTCACTCCCTCCCACGCCTAGCCGTCCATGGCTTTGCCGTGTCCGGGGAAAAGGGGTTCCTGGAGGTTGAGCCGACGCTGGGTGAATGGACCTTTAAGGGCCCCCGGCAGATGCAACACACCCCTTTGGCCCCGGCTTCACGTAGACGGCACCACAGGGCTGACCCACATAGTGGAAATCGGCAGTCACCTTTTCCTATCTGTCTCTCCCCACATCTTAATCTTTATCTCTCACTATTTATCTGTCCTGTCTTCTACTCTCTTCTGCCTACTTCCAAACTTCCTGGCGGCAAGGGTTAACCCTGTGCAAATAGCCTACCTTGGTCTAGGTGCATTGAGTTATAGTAGCGTTGTACGGCTGGCGTCTGCAGGTTTTAGCATCCGCAAACTTGTAGCGTACCCTCATTGGGCTCCGTGGTGGGTGGCCGCCAACGCTTCTGAAGAAAATTAAACTGGAATGCATAGAGCGTTTTCCTTGTTAAGTGATCGTACCGCCTAAAAGCGCGTACGCACCGAAGACTCTGGCTTTTTCAATTGATCAAATGAAAACTTCTCCATTTTCATGTTATACATAGTGACATAAGCGGCAAGCAAGCCAGAACTGTATCCCCCTTTGTAGTAGCCAGATGCCTCACAGAAACTCTTGAAGCCGGGTACAGAGTTACCAAAATGGCCAGCGAAGACCTCCTCCTTGAAGTTCGAGGAAAAGAACAGTTTCAAAAGCTACAGAATCTTTCAACTTTTGGTGACACTCCCATCACTGTAACGCCACATAGATCTATGAACACAACCCGTGGAGTAGTATCTAACGCTGATTCGCTCGGCTTGACCGAAGAGGAACTTCTGGAGGGGTGGGAGAGTCAGAATGTGACCAATGTACAAAGAATCAACATTAGAAGAGACAACAAGGTAACACCAACGAAACACCTAATACTCACGTTCGCTTCCAGTTATCTGCCAGAAAGTATTCAAACAGGGTACACGAAGACGTCGATCAGACCATACATACCTAACCCACGTCGTTGTTTTAAATGCCAGAAGTATGGCCACGGCTCACAAAGCTGTCGTGGTCACCAAACTTGTGCACAATGTGGAGTGTCAGGCCACAATTCTGACAATTGCGAAGAACCATCACACTGTGTGATCTGTGGCGGAAATCATGCCGCACACTCAAGGTCTTGCTCATTTTAGAAAAAAGAAAAAGAAATTATCACATTGAAAATTAAAGAAAATATCACAATCAAAGAAGCAAGACGAAGATTGTCGCCATTTTACGGCGCTACATATGCTGATGCAGGCGCGTGAGGGGGCAACGCCGCACCAGCTCTCGCCACCCCTTCGGCCAGCGCAGAGTAAGCCGTCGGCTGTGGCGCCTGCGACCAAGGCGGAAGTAGTTCAGTCTACTCCGCCTCCTAGTGAATTGAAGCCGGAGACTCCAGGGTCCTCTGGTCTCAAGGTCTCCCCTCACCAGGCGAGGCCTAAAATCTGAACCACCAGATCGCATGTGCGGGCACCCAGTGCCTCTGAGGAGGCAATGAATACAACGGTACCCTTGGTACCAAAAGTGCGGCGCGGCTCCTTGGAGCTCACCAGAAAAATAAGAAACTAATAACGGGACCGGACGACCATCCTGTCACCTGAATTAACGAGCTCACTCCAACACAGAATACTCTTTGTACACACAGCAGCATCTCTCTTGTTTAATTATGCAGACAGAAATATTACAGTGGAACATCCGAGGCCTTCTTCGAAACCTCGATGACTTACAAGAACTCCTCCATGAACACAATCCTAGAGTGCTGTGTGTACAAGAGACGCACTTGAAACGAACAAACACAAACTTTATACGTAAGTACGTAATCTTCCGAAAGAATAGAGATGAAGCCAAGCCACCATCCGGTGGTGTAGCGGTTATAGTTAATCAAGCTATAGCATGTACACAATTACCCCTTCAAACTTCCCTCGAGGCGGTGGCTGTCCGAGCAGTTATTCTAAACAAACTCGTCACTGTCTGCTCTTTGTACATACCTCCACACCACCGTCTTGAAGAACTTGAATTCCAGTATTTAATAGACGAACTACCTGAACCTTATCTGGTCCTTGGGGACCTGAACGCACATAATGGTGTGTGGGGTGACTCTCGCTGTGATGCACGAGGTCGTCTCATTGAACAATTCCTCATTTCATCAGGTGCTTGTCTGTTGAAAAGGAAACAGGCAACATACTATAACCTATCCAACAAAACTTACTCTTCCATAGACCTCAGTATCGCATCTCTTTCAGTTGTACCATTACTTCAGTGAAAAGTCATAAATAATCCATACGGAAGTGACCATTTTCTCTTCCCTTAGTTTTGAGTACACCAATAATATATGAATGTCCTCCACATGTTCCCAAGTGACTGGTAAACAAAGCCGACTGGGAACAATTTCAAAAGCTTACTCACTTAAATTGGACTGACATATGCGGATTAGGCATAGATGAAGCTGTGCAGTACTTCACAGCTTTTCTTACTGACGCAGCAGCCAAGTGCATTCCACAAACATCTGGACTGCCCGGCGAACGACACGTCCCGTGGTGGAACACTGAGTGTCAGAATGCGCGAAAGGAACAGAACAGGGCATGTAGGTTGCTGCGGAACTCCAGACAGCGGAAAACCTTGAGAGCTTTAAGAAAATAAAAACTCAGGCAAGAGAACCGATCGGCAGGCCAGAAGAGAAAGCTGGCACAAGTTTTTATCAGGGATAAATTCATATACACAAGAGACCAAAGTCTGGAACATGGTTCGTAGGGTAGCAGGAAGACAAGTACACTCACTCCCACTCGTAAACACTCAGGGTGATACCTTGGAAGATCACGCAAACTTCCTCGGTGCAGACTTTGAATGGGTATCCAGCTCGTCCCACTATACTGACACTTTCCAAAAATACAGAACAAGAATAGAAAAGCAGAAACTCGAACACAAATCCACTAGATACGAGGCATCTAACCAAGCTTTCAGTCTAGCTCAGCTCCGAACATCATTAAACTCCTGCAGTACTTAAGCCCCAGGTTCTGACGGAGTGGTGTATGAAATGTTAAAAAACCTACCAGCCGAAACACGAAAAACCTTACTTTGTTTGTGCAATGCTATCTGGTTTTCTGGCACTATCTCTACCTCCTGGAAAGAGGTTATGATTATTCCCATTTTGAAAGAGGGCAAGGACCCTTCTTTAGCTTCAAGTTATAGGCCTGTTGCACTTACAAGCTGCTTTTACAAAGTCTTCGAAAAAATGATAAACTGCCGACTTGTACATATCCTTGAAACAAACAATTTGCTCAACCCATTTCAGTGCGGGTTTCGAGAAAGTAGATCCACCACAGACCACCTTGTTCGTATCGAGGCACAGATCAGGGACGCCTTCGTCCATAAACAATATTTTCTCTCTGTGTTCCTCAATATCAAAAAGGCTTATGATGCAACATGGCGTTTTGGAATTCCAAGAGACCTGTCCCACCTTGGTGTGCGCGGAAGAATGTTTCACATATTCGAAAGAGTACCTCTATACCGGACATTCCGTGTCCGTGTGGGCAGTGTTCTCTCCAAACATTTGTCTAGGAAACAGGCGTTCCACAAGGTAGTGTACTTAGTTGCACACTTTTTATTATCAAAATGAATTCCTTGCACTTGTCCATTCCCCGCAATATGTTCTATTGTACATATGTCGACGACGTTCAGCATGGCTTCAAGTCATGCAACTTGGCAATGTGTGAGCGGCAGGTTCAGCTGGGTTTAAACAAGGTCTCCAAATGGGCAGATGAAAACGGATTTCGACTTAACTCACAAAAAAGCATGTGTGTCTTGTTCTCTCGAAAGAGAGGCATGCACTCGGAACCTGACATTTGTCTGAATGGGCAACGTCTGTCTGTCAAAGCCGAGCATAAATTCTTAGGCTTAATCTTGGACAACAAGTTGACCTTCGTACCGCACATCAAGTATTTAAAAACAAAATGTTTAAAAGCCATGAATGTTATAAAAGTGTTGTCACGTACTACTTGTAGTAGTGATAGTCAATGGCCTCATGAATCTGTATCGGAGCCTCATTCGCACCCGGTTAGATTATGGGGCCGTTGTTTATCAGTCTGCAACTCAAAGTGCTTTGAAGACGCTGGACCCCGTGCACCATTTGGGCATCCGCAATTCTACGGGTGCTTTTTGCACCAGCCTTGTAGAAAGCCTTTACGTTGAGTGAAATGAATGGTCGCTTCATCTACAGAGAACTTACATGTCCTTTGTATATTTTCTTAAGGTGAAAGCAGACAAGAAGCACCCCTCATACTCTAAAACTAATGATCTGTCGAGCTCCATTCGGTTTCAAAACAGGCCTTCGATGAGGCAGCCCTTCTCAGTTCGCCTGAAGGGTCTATCTGAAGAAACTGGAGTGTCACTTGAACATAGCTTAATGGCTCCTGTAGCATACCCGCCACCGTGGCAGTGGCAGACTATAGACTGCGATGTGTCTTTCCTAGAAGTTACAAAACATGCACCTATTGCCCATATCCGAACATACTTCCTGGAACTTCAACACAAATACACACATCCTGAGTTCTTTACAGATGCCTCCAAGTCTAACTCCCCTGTGTCCTACGCTGCTGTCGGCCCATCCTTTTCGGATGCTGGCCCTCTACATCCATACGCAAGTATCTTCACAGCGGAAGCTTACGCGATACTTCTGGCAGCTAAACACATCAAACAATTACAATTACAAAAAGCAGTAATCTATACAGTCTCCCTCAGTGTGGTAACGGCTCTGCACAGTCTTAAAAAACAAAAAAAAAACCGGTTCTTGTCTCCCTTTACTCCATTTTGTGCACGCTCTACACACTCAAACAACATGTTGTAGTGTGCTGGGTGCCAGGGCACCGTGAGATCCAAGGCAACGTGAGGGCGGATCAGCTCGCTGCAACCGTCCACAAAAGCACTGCCCCTACACCCATATTAATCCCGGCCCTTGATCTTAAGCCGTCTCTCAAACGAAACCTAAGGGACTACTGGCAGAGCAAGTGGGACCCACACACACAAAACAAACTACACATTATTAAGCCACTCCTTGGTCATTGTATGCCAGTATCAAAATCGCGTCATACAGAGGTAATACTAACGAGACTCAGGATAGGACACACATACACGACACACACATATCTGTTGTCCGGTGGATATCCACCATTGTGTGGAAGATGTGGTGAAGCAATAACAGTCCTTCACATGTTAACTCAGTGCAAACACTTAGAAACTCTAAGAAAACAGCATTTTCATTACCCTACCGACAACATATACCTTTAAACCCTGCCATGTTCGTTGGTAGGGAACCGCTTTTTAGTCATAAATCATGAAGAGCATTTTAAGAGAAATTCATAATTTTCATACTATATACCCGAGCATTCCGTAGCACGACCTCTCCAGAGAGATTTTTGCTGCGGTGGCTATACAGAAAAGCACTTGCCTCACGGCCCTTGGACGCAAGGGTATGAACGAGTGAGGTACTTGTGCTAATGTCATACATGTCCACCATCGTTTTACATTATCACCAACTTTTGTCACCTATTCACACCACACACACCTTTCACGGCATGGTCATGATTTTATTACTTGTATGTTTTTATACGAGGAATTTTGGGGCCCTTATACAGCCGCTAATCACAATCATTATCCACATTCCTTGTCCCATGAACTGGCACTCTTTGGCCATCAAATGAACTTTGCGCCAAAAAACACCATATATCGTCATCATTACCCGGTACCGTTAAGTGTGGGCAAACAGACAAACGTAGAGACAGCTAGACAGACAGATCAAAGATTTTGCGTCGAAGGTCACCAAGAAAGACTTTCGTCTTTAAAAAATCTCTCTCTCATACCTCATATATTAGGCATTTCTGAAGATTAGGTGCCTGGATTCCAGACTATATCAATACCAACATACAAAATGTGTAAAATCTGCGTGCGCATCCTAAAATACAGAACTAAGCGTTTACATAAAATGACTACATTGGTTACCTAACAAAATACAATGCCCTAAATAAGTCAGATCTGTAGTTTACCCTCAATAAATGTTAATGTTTCCAATAGGCGAGCAAATGATGCGGGCCTTTGTTGAAAATGCCGCAAACAAAGACTATGGGGTGCTGAGCGTCTTGTGGGGGCCGCTTACGAGTTGGTCGGCGGGCCACCTGTTCGCGATGCCTGACGCCAACCTTGAATTTGCAAATCTTAAAGCGATAACCCGAACGGTCACGCTTTGCACAAATTATGGTGTCGGTAACGGCGGCGTAGCCGATGGGTGCTATCACGGCTTGAGCTGGATTCAGAAAGACAGACAAATGAACGTTGCGTGGGTCCTGGGAAAAGAGCTTTCACACCCTGGTGAGGGCCATAGGCGTATCAGCCAAGGGAGCAAGGAGGGCATCATCCCTTCCCCCACTGAGAAATCTTGGGGGGCTGAGCCCCCCATTATAAGATAGTGGCAACTCTTGCTGTGTGCTGGGAACGCGTCAAGTAACGTGAAGTTTTCCGTCACAAAAATATTTTCTAGAGACCGGATTATAGGCAAATGCCTATTTTGTTCTTGGCGTTCCTATCGTGCCATTTTGATATATAAGCATGAAGTAGGGGTTAGGAAGGGCTTTTATGATGTTTTGTAGTGTCTATATAGTCCTAGTTTGGCTGTTCATGCCTGACGTCAACCTTGAATTTGTAAATCTTAAAGCGAAGGCCCGAAAGATCACGTTTTGTACAAATTGTGGTGTCGGTAACGGCGGTGTAGTCATTGGGTAAAATCACTCCTTAACTCGGGATCAGACAGACAGATAGATCAGCGTTGTGTGCGTCCTGGAAAAAGAGCTTTCATAAACCTGTTCAAGGCATGCCTCGCCTAGGCGTCAGAAACCGAAGTTAGCTTCAAAGGCTACCTGGACAACCACAGAATGGCTCCGGAAGGTGAGGACTCACGAGAAGTTCAAGTATTTTACATGCTAGTCGACTATTTTGTCATAAAGCTCGCTTGCGCTTGAAAGTGCCCTGAAAAAAATTGGCCCCGTATTTGCATGTAATCTACGAATGTCATCAAAAGATGATAGTCTTGCGTGTGGAGAGACGGAACAAAACATTTATTTGATGTTCTGCGCAAGAAAATTGGTGAATCGTATTCTGGAGGCGCTGTGTTAGGGTGCCTCGACTTCGCAGCGTAGGCGAACGAGCGCATAAAGTCACGTCAAACGTGAGACATGATCGTCATGTGGCACTTCTTTTTGGAAAACAAATCACGTGGCCCTGACACGGGCGTGCGTGCCCGTCTCAGAGGTGATAAGGTGTAGAACGCAAGGCGACGGGTATGTGCCGCCACTGTCTCGTCTTAGCAAAGCGTTGGAAACACTCCCCGTTAAGAGCAAGTGTTGCATGGTCAGGGTAGCGTGATAAGTGCTACGGTCCTTAAAATACTTATGTATGCCTTTTGCAGTAAAAGACGAACATGCAGAACATATGTGTTTTTATGGTGCCTCAGATATGCATAAGGACGAAGCAAACGAAAACTGGTGCACGTGCTTTGTTTTCAAAGTATCTAAATGGAAAACAATGACGCTGAGAGTTCCAACTTGTTTCCCTCCAGTCTTCGTTACGTCATTCAATCAGTGATACACCGCGGTAGTCAATCTACGCTGCATCACGCATACTATGTCAGAAGTACGGACCAAGGTTCAATACGTGTTTGAATCTGCCTAGGGCGTGACAAAACAACTGTTTCGCCAGTCGCAAACCGCAGGCTATCATCATCATGTAAGTAACATTCTCTTCTGCAAGAAGTGAAGACATGCTTAACAATTTATGAATCACCATTTAGATAATCAGAAAGAGACTTTATTTCTACCCCGGAATGAATTTTTGCGGCTAGATTGCCGCAATTTCACACGCCACAAATTATATTTGTGCAAAACTTACTCGAGCCTCTAAACGTAGGTATATGCGACATCATGCCCAGTCGTGATAATTCAGCCCCGGTGGAATTTCAATTCGACGACATTTTTTCCTAATAATGCCAAATTACTTCCCCAATTTATTTTGGATGGTTTACTACAAGATCACTTGCGCCGTATTACAATGAACGTTTTTATTGCTACAGACGCATCGCAATACGATGAAAAGTCAGGGGTTGGTATTTTCAGCCCGATTTTAAATTGGATTTATTCCCTTTGACTACTCAATTTCATACCCGTTTTAATGGCTGAGTTTCTGGCAGTAGTGCTCGCCTTACGCAAGTTAGATACAGCAATTACATCAGCTGTCATATTAAAAGATTCCCTATCTCTCTGTGCGGCACTTTCTGTTGGTGTTGATAATCAGGTAACAAAGGCGTTCTGTGCTCTAGTACCTGCGCACTTGAGAAAAATGCGATTAGTTTGGGTGCCTGGACATAAAGGTTTGTTTCTAAATGAAATAGCCGATTCCTTAGCTAAGTCGTCAATCAGCGAACCGATTCTACCGCTCTGTCCATCATCCGCTTATGTGACTGCTGCTCGGTTCCGCAGGCGTACGCTTCTGCAAGTCTTTAAAGGCTCAGCACTAACAAACTCTACAGAATATAGCCATTTATTCTATCCCTGGCGAAGAGACTTTTGCTGAACTCGAAAACAAGAATTAGCTATCACAAAGCTGCGTTGCCGGGTACCAAATCTAAATTTATATAAACACAGGTCTGCTCAGGCACCTTCGCCACTGTGCGCATTCTGTGATGAACTGGAAACAATAGACCATTTCTTTTTGACCTGCAGGCGGTTTAACACATTACGAAAAACCCTATTAGAAATACCTTTGCGTGGTATTGGTATGGAATTATCTCTGCCTGTCATTTTCTCTTTTAGAGCTTCCATTTCTGGTTTCTCTAACGCGACAGTATGCGCAGCCGTCCGGGACTATATTGAAGAAACTAATAGGTTGACTAAATACCAGTTTAATTATCCTAAGATATCCACATAACTATATACGTATAAAATCAGATTATTGCTCTATTCTAAGAATAAATTCGTTTATGTAAATATTTGTATGCATAGCATTAAGCACCACACTTTCCTAGGCTATCGGTAATCTTTCTAATATACCTCCATCACTCGAAATCTGAACAGTAAATTTCAAAACCACTCGATTCTTGACCAATCTCCCACAGTGGGTGTGCGCCACTAACAATAAGAGAACAACAACAACAACAAGTAGCCGACAAAACGTGCGCACAAGCTCGACAGATTAATCGATTGGTATGGCTGCGTGCAGATGGCTGCTAGCTAAGCCCCGCTTGAGACCGCGCCACACGACTGCTCCAGCACCGACGACAACGCTTCACGGCTACGCACGCAGAAGGCCATTGAGAGATGTGCGACCTACGCGGTGTTCGCCCTGATCTGGCTACTGCGATGGCTCTGCACGATTGAGCTCACCGTGTTGGTGTTCGTTGGCCGCGGTGGCCACAGCGCTTTCCACAAAAAACGCCTCTGGGGCTACCTCTCGGCGACCAGTGGCAGCAACGACGAAACGTCGGCGTGCAGTGGGAACCCTGACGCGAATCTGCCCATACGACAAAACAACACCACAAGCGGGGCTTCTACTTCATCTCCAAGGCGCTCAAGTATGACGAGGAGAATGACAGTCTCAAGAAGTTCGCCATCGACCTTTACCGCAAGGGTATCGAGGAACTTCAACAAGGCACCGCTATCAACATCTCTCAAGGAAAAGGTCCTTCATGAAAGCAAGTGCACAGGCTTACTTATAGGATGCAGGAGAACTTCGACAAGGACAGGCTCGACTTCTTAAAGATCATGGTCAAGGAAGAACACCTCTGCTATCATTTGCCCTGGAATGTGGTTGCGGCTCAGCCTCAAGCCAAGCAGAAGCGCCGAGTATGGCAGATGGTGGCTCCCGGTCAGGACGCAGCCGCAAAACTGGAGGGTCCATTGGGGCTAATAACGGCCGAGGGTGGCGGTCCTGGCAGCCAAGTGAATGAGAGGCATCGGCGCTGCTTCTTGCCTCCTCTGTCGCCGCATTCGTGTGTTACACTGAGGAACCAGGCATCAAGGGCATCGCAGCCGAAAATGCTGACGAGGAGGAAGCGAAATAGCTCGTTTTCACTAGACAATCCCAGGCACCTGGCAACGGTTACTAGTGGCTACTCGGGAAGTGACCTAACAGCACCACCAAAAGACGCCACTCATGGTCCTATTAGAGAGGTCAATTATGAGTAAGTCCGGTGCGTAGACCCCAAAAAGATGCGAAACATAGCGCCCGAAGACTTCATGATCTCACTTAAAAAAGTCCACTTCAGTGTGTCGTCCAAGAGCCTAGAGTTCTACGAGCGCTGGAAGCAGGTGTTCGGTGACATCATCGTCTGACTCAAGCCTCAGCACATGTCGTCGAGTCTGCCGTCATGTTCTGTGTGTCAGTTTGGTATCCGAATAGCGAAAGTTCACACAAGCACGCCCGTGACTCTATCCTCAGGACTGTGCTTGTGAATGGAAGAATTTCTGTGCAGCACAAGCTGGGCTTACTGTCCCGAGGCGGGCACTTTGACATTTTGATTTAATTACGTCGTATATATACATATATTTTCGTATCTTTGTGATGAATAATGTTGTATCTATAAGTCCCTAATATACTATTAGTTTGTGACATGATTCTCGTGCAGAATGCGAGAGAATGAGAGTTTAAATTTTGGACGACCTTACTTTTTTATGGGGCCTTCAATGCTTTCGCCTATTTGATAGCTTCGTTTTTCTTAATTATTAAGTGTTAATTATTATCGCTGGCGTTTCCTCCCTAATTATGATTATTCCTCCAAATGCGAGACTGCTTGACTAATAAAACTTATTTTCGTAATGTATAGGTCTATTTAATAATTTTGATTTCATGTTTCCCTTTTGCATAGGTCTTGCTATGTTAGTGAACTTTGTGTTACTTTGGTTGTGAAATCTCTATCGATTACTGCAAAAATGTAGGAGAAGTATCGGGTGACACACGTTTATATTAGGTAAGACAGCCTGTGGCGGTTGTACATAGAGGTAAGGCATGTGGACGTTTATATTCGAAGTGTATGCAAATATTATATTTATAATTGTGCTAAAACACTACATATACTCATCGAACTAATACACCAGAATCAATGCGCTCAATGTTTAGCGCTTGACTTGACTATTTTTTGAAGAAAGCAATAATATCGCATTTACTGTGGAAAATCGTAGTCAAAATACTTCAAAAGCGCTCATTTGGCTGGAATTGTATTCTTGCTCTTATTGGGTGCTGTAGGCCCTAGACGATACCATTCGTTCATTTATGTCGGTGAAAGTGCATGTAGTTTGTTCTCTTTCTTGGTTTTATTGATGCTTGCCAACAGACTGAGTATGAATTCTTGATTAATAAATTATTCGGCAGTTCTTGAAGCCATGAGGCTCATGCGTTTCTGGCTAAATGTTTTCACGCAGTGCTGCATTTCATTCATGTTTTGAAATGCGAAGCATTTCTTAGCGAACTTTGGCGACTTTGAGCATATCTATCTATCTATCTATCTATCTATCCATCTATCTATCTATCTACCTATCTATCTATCATCTATCTATCTATCCATCTATCTATCTATCTGTCTAACCACCTACAACCTCCAACTCTTTTGTACTTTCGATTATAGTATCCATACCTCAATCGATATAGCATAACATGCCTGTATTGTGAGCATAGCGACAATTCATAACATTAAAATTATGAAATGTATGTCATGAAAGTAATGCTTCACTAATCCTGGTCCTGTTTGTTTTGCGCAGGTTTTGTTCACATTAGATATTGCAAAACTGGTATTGTACGACATGACTACGTGGTGTTATGTCTGCGAGTCCGCAGCGAACATCCATGCCTCGGAAAAAGAAAATCTGTGTCAAGGCCAGCACGCGAGCCCGCCTGACGCGATGAGCAACTCAGTGGCATCAACACGCGACGGCCCCTTTCTGTCGCGCACGTGCAGAGAGTCACCTCAGCAAGCGAGCCCGTCGAGCAAGCAATCGGCGCCTTCCTGTCTGGCGGAGGACGCAATGCCTGGTGACGTCACTCATCCTTGGGTGCAGCCACCTGAAGCGCAGCCTCTCCAGATTCGATGAGAAAGAATGACGCGGCCCAGCGGCAACCCCATTGGAGGAGTCTGACCTCACGACCAGCGGCGCTTCTGGTTGGACATTTGGTTATTCAAAGAATCCACCCGGTGCATATAATAGAAGCCCTCAGCGCGTCGCGAGCAGCAGACGTGTCAGAGCAAACTTGTTGGAGAGCAGACATGTGTGACAGAGAAGAGAGCTATGTGATAGAGAGTTGAGCTGTGTGTCAAAGAAGAGATCTATGAGATAGAGAGTTGAGCTATGTGTTAGCAGACCTATTTGAGAGCAGACCTATGTGTTAGAGAGGAGAGCTCGGCTCTTCGGGTCTCTAAGTTGTCGGCCCCGTGCCGATTCTGTAACGCCTCTGTATATATGCTGTACATAAACCTTATTTAACTCACCGTCCTCTCGTCCGCTCGTCTTTCGGCTCTGCGCAGAAGCAGTCGCGAGCTGAGACACCTACGCTACCAAACATCTGGTGACCGTGTCGGCGGAGATCGGAGCAGTGGCGCCTTCGGGACCGTGTTGGCGTCACCGTCTTTCGAAACAGTGGTTGTAGCGGTGAGATTCGTAGCGCCCTTCGTAACGTCGTCGGAGCCGTGCTTCGTAACAATGGTAAACGTAGGTGAGAGGCGTTAATGTAACAATCATTAAATGCATGCCATGCAAGTCATGACAATACGCCTTGCTCAAGGTGTGCTCACGCTCATTTCGCTATCTTATTATATACCGAATTATGCATAACGAAACGTCCTGCTGTTCTGCCTGCGAGTCCGCAGCGAACGTCCATGCCTCGGAAAAAGGAAATCTGTGTCAAGGCCAGCAGCGAGCCCGCCTGACGCGATGAACAACTCAACGGCGTCACCACGCGATGGCGCCTTTCTGTCGCGCACGTGCAGTGAGTCATCTTAGCAAGCGCGCCCGTCGAGCAAGCAATCGGCGCCTTTCTGTCTGGCGGGTGACGCAATGCCTGGCGACGACACTCGTCCTTGGGTGCAGCCACCTGCAGCGCAGCTTCTCCAGATTCGATGAGAAAAAATGACGCGGCCCAGCGGCAACCCCATTGGAGGAGTCTGACCTCACGCTTCAGCGGCTCTTTTGGTTGGACATTTGGTTTCTCCAAGAATCCACCCTGTGCATATAAAAGAAGCCCTGTGGCGCGTCGCGAGCAGCAGACCCGTTGGAGAGCAGACATGTGTGTCAGAGTGGAGCTAGGCAGACCTGTTGGAGAGATGACATGTGTGTCAGAGAAGAGAGCTTTGTGATAAAGAGTTGAGCTGTGTGTCAAAGAAAGCTATGATATAGAGAGTTGAGCTATGTGTCAGCACACCCATTTGAGAGCAGACCCATTTGAGAGCAGACCTATGTGTTAGAAAGGAGAGCTCGTCTCTTCGGGTCTGTAAGCTGTCGGCCCCGTGCCGAACTTGTAACGCCTCTGTGTATATGCTGTACATAAACCTTGTTTAACTCACAATTGTCTCGTCCGCTCGTCTATCAGCTCTGCGCGGAAGCAGTCGCGAGCTGAGAAACCTACGCTAGCAAACATCTGGTGACCTTGACGGCGGATATCGGAGCAGTGGCACCTTGGGGACCATGTTGGCGTCGCCGTCTTTCGAAACAGTGGTTGCAGCGGTGAGATTCGTAGCGCCCTTCGTAACATCGTCGGAGCCGTGCTTCGTAACAATGGTAACCGTAGGTGAGAGACACTAATGTAGCAATCATGACGTGCATGCCATGCATATCGAGACAAAACGCCATGCTCATGGTGTGCTCACGCTCGTTTCGCTATCTTATTATATACCGAATTAGGCAAAATGAAACGTCAATGGATGATGAAGGTATATGACTGGTGTAAACATGACAAATGTGATATGCGTGTCATGTAAGAACATAGCAACATACAACGCTCACGATGTGCTCGTGGTCATTTCACTAGCTCCATATATACTAAATTCGGGATCGCTTGACGTGAACAGAGGGCAAAGATAATTGACACATCTAAACGTGATAATCTTGATATGCGCGTCATGTAAAACATGAATAAATTCTACAATCATACCGAACTCGCGGCCATTTTGCTGGCTCCACAAATACCCAGTATGGTATCACGTGACGTTAACGGACGACGAGAGTAAATGAGATGTCTAAACATAATTATAAGGGCATTTAAGGCTTTTACGGCATAATTGACGTCCACCTCGTAACGTTGTTCTGATTTTAAAGTGACATATATCATTTACCGTTAGTGCTTCGTATGTCAGTGGTTTTTTATGTACAGGATATCTGCCAATTTTTTATGGTAATTGTTTTTTGTCATCATTATATATTTCTCGTCTAAGACTAGAGGGTTGATAGCTTATTTGCCATAGAGGCTTTCTGAATTTGGAAAAAAAGCAGCCTCATCAGAAGCGGCACTAGGTATATGAATATGTACCCGTCGTACAGTAACCCATCTCGCTCGACTAGTTAACCTACGAAGTGCACAATACCCAACAATGTTTTCCTTGTGCTCTTAGTATTTTTCTTTTGAAAATAAAATTGTGCAAGAGCGTTGCAATAAAACGAAAATTCGGCAGATCAAACGTGCCTTGGGAATCCATGTTATGCTAACACTGCGAATGCAATTGGCAGTTGTAGATCCTTTGTCGAGTGAAACGTTTCTTACGTAAATACGTCTTAGATGTTCCTTGGGTGAACTGTTAACACAGATATAATAAAAATGACATTTGCATACGAAGGGCTCTGTTATTCTTGCTTTTCAAGTACTCGAGCTGCGGACACCACATTGCGTGATGTTTCCTGGCGTTAATACGATGACTGCTGCCATGATTGAGCGAAATGTTTTTAATGTAAATACATTCGAGGTGTTTTTTGCGTGAACTGTTGACACAGATTCATTAAAATCAACGTTTACATATGAAGGACCTAGCCAATTTTGCTTTTCCAGTGCCTGTAGCGGGAAACTCAACATTGCGCCATGTGTTATGGGGGAATGCGATGACTGCTATGAAAACCTTGCCAGGAGACATATTTGATTGCCTCGAGCCCGTAATGGGAAGTAGGTACGACAGCTTTGGCAAGTTGAGGATGTGAGCGCCTTCATGCCAGCAATAAAATTCTGGAGCGAAATATAGACCTACGCAACGCATCTGGTGATACTTCTCTGCAAGGCATCGTACACAGGGAAATGGAACATTTTCCTCTTAATCCAACGTGAAGCCGCTGTCAGGTATGTCATAAGATTATTTCCGACATTCACCTAAGCGCGTTTGAGTACGATGCAGACATATTATTCGGGCATGCGTCAGAGGGGATGATCTGGCTCTGTCAGGCTGCGTTTGAACAAAACTTCAGCAGGCTCACATTGCCTTCTCAAAATGGGCCCCCTATCTGCATGGTAATCTGCGAATTTTATCGAAACACGATAGTCTTCTGTGTGGACAGAGTGAACAAAACATTTATTTGATGTTCTGGGCAGGAACGTCGGTGAATAGTATTCTGGAAGTGCCGCAGGGTTTCTCAACCGTGAAGCGGAGGTGAACAAGCGCATCAATCATGTCACATGTGAGAAATGAGCGCCATCTGGAAGTTATTTTGGAAAACAAAACGTGCGGCTCGCGCCCGTCGTAGAGGTGATAAGGTGTAGAACGCAAGATGACGGGTATGTGCCACCACCATGTCGTGAATTACTTAAGTATACTTTTTCCAGTAAAAGATGCACATAGAAAATATGTACGTGTTGTTATGGTGCCTCAGATATGCACAATAATTGATTTTTAATTGAAAATCGCATAGTGTGAACGCTGAGCCTTGAGCGACATTGGTGGGTGCTGCGGATGTGGTCTGCCATTCGGCGCATCGTCTGGTGCCGTTCAGAGTACCCGGTACCGTTAAGGGTGGGAAAACAGACAAATGTACAGACAACTAGACAGACAGATCAAAATTTTTGCATCGAAGGTCACCCAGAAAGACTTTCGTCTTCGAAAAATCTTTCTCCCATACCTCATATAATGGTCATTTTTGAAGATTAGGTGGCTGGATTTCAGACTAAATCAATATACCAACATGCAAAATGTGTAAAATCTGCGTGCGCATCCTAAGGTACAGAGCTAAGCGTTGACATAAAATGACTACATGGGTCACCTAACAAAAAACAATGCCCTGGATATGTCAGGTCTGTAGTTTACCCTAAATAATTGTTATTGTTTACAATCGGCGAGCAAATGATGCGAGCCCTTGTTGAAAATGCCGCGAACAAAGACCATGGGACGCTGAGCCTCTTGTGGGGGCCAATTACGAGTTGGTCGGTGGGCGACCTGTTGGCGATGCCTGACGCCAATCTTGAATTTGTAAATCTTTAAGCCATAAGCCAAAAGGTGACATTTTGCACAAAATATGGTGTCGGTAACGGCGGCGTTGTCGATGGGTGCAATCACGGCTTCAGCTGGATTCAAACAGACAGACAGATCAACGTTGCGTGCGTCCTGGAAAAAGAGCTTTCACACCCTGGTGAGGGCCGTAGGCGTATCAGCTAAGGGGGCCCGGAGGCATCAGCCCCCCCCCCCCCACTGAGAAAACTGGGGGGGGGGACTGCGCCCCCTAATATATGTTAGCGCTGGGAACCCGACTTATACGTGTGCTGGGAACCCGACAAGTAACGTGAAGTTTTTCGTCACAAAAATAATCACTAGAGACCGGATTATAGGTAAATGCCTATTTTGTTCTTTGTGTGCCTATTGTGCCATTTTGATATAGAAACATGACTTAGGAATTAGGAAGGGCTTTTATGATGTTTTATAGTGTCTATATAGGTCTAGTTTGGATGTTCATGCCTGACATCAGCCTTGAATTTGTAAAGCTTAAAGCGACGGCCCGAAAGGTCACGTTTTGAACCAATGGCGGTGTCGGTAACGGCCGTGTAGTCATTGGGTAAAATCACTTCTCCATTCGGGATCAGACCAACAGACAGATAAGCGTTGTGTGCGTCCTGGGAAAAGAGCTTTCATAAACCTGTTGAGGGCATCCCTCGCCTAGGCGTCAGAAACCAAAGATAGCTTCAAACGCTACCGGACAACTCCAGAATGGTTGCGGAAGGTGAGGACTCACGAGAAGTTTAAGTAGTCTGCATGCTAGTCGACTATTCTGTCATAAAGCTTGGCTTGTGCTTGAAAACGCTCCGAAAAAAATTGGCCCCGTATCTGCATGTAATCTGCGAATGTCGTCAAGAGATGATAGTCTTGCGTGTGGAGAGACGGAAAAACACATACATTTGATGTTCTGCGCAAGAAAATTGGTGAATCGTATTCCGGAGGCGCTTTGTTAGGGTGCCTCGAGTGTGCAGCGGAGGCGAACTAGCGCATTAAGTCACGTCAAACGTGAGACATGATTGCCATCGGGCAGTTCTTTTTCGAAAATAAATCACGTGGCCCTGAGACGGGCGTGCGGGGCCGTCTCAGAGGTGATAAGGTGCAGAACGCAAGGCGACAGTTATGTGCCGCCACTGCCTCGTCTTAGCAAAGCGTTGGAAACACTCCCCTTTCCGAGTAAGCGTTGCATGGTCAGTGTAGCGTGATAAGTGCTACGGTCCTTAAAAAACTTATATGTATGCCTTTTCTAGTAAGAGAGGAACATGCAGAACATGTATGTGTTGTTATGGTGCCTCACAGATGCTTAATAAGGACGAAGCAAACGAAGACTGGTGCACGTGCTTGGTTTTGCAAGTATCTAGATGGAAAACAATGACGCTGAGAGTTCCGACCTGTTTCCCTCCCGTCTTTGTTACGTCATTCAATCAGTGATACCCGGCGGTAGTCAATCCACGCTGCATCACAGATACTATGTCAGAAGTGCGGACCAAGTTTCAATACGTGTTTAAGTGTACTGAGGGACTGACAAAACAACTGTTTCGCCAGTCGCAAACCACAGGCTATCATCATAATGTAAGTAACATTCTCTTCTGCAAGAAGTAAAGACATTCTTAAGAATTTAAGAATCACCAATACGACAATCAGAAACAGAATTTATTTCCACCCCGGAATCATTTTTGCTGCTAGATGGCCGCGATTTCACACACAACAAATTATGTATGTGCAAAATTCACTGGAGCCTCTCAACGTACGTACATGCGACATCATGCCGAGTAGTGATAAGTCAGCCCCGGTAGAAATTCAAATCGACCACATTTTTCCTAATAATGCCAAATTACTTCCTCATAATATTTTGCATGGTTTACTACAAGATCACCTGCGCCGTATTACAACGAACGTTATTATTGCTACAGACGCATCGCAATACGATGAAAAGTCAGGGGTTGGTATTCTCAGCCAGAAATAAATTGGATTTATTCCCTTCGACTATCCGATTTCATACCCGTTGTTGTGGCTGAGTTTGTGGCAGTAGTTCTCGCCTTTCGAGAGTTAAATACACTAATTACATCAGCAGTCATAACAACAGATTTCCTATCTCTCTGTGCGGCACTTTCTGTTGGTGCTGATAATCACGTAACAAAGGCGTTTCGTGCACTAGTACCTGCGTATTTGAGAAAAGTGCGATTAGTTTTGGTGCCTTGACATAAAGGTTTCTTTCTAAATGAAATAGCCGATTCTTTAGCTAAGTCGTCAATCAGCGAACCAATTCTACCGCTCTGTCCATCATCCGCTAATGTGACTGCTGCTCGATTTCGAAGACGTACTTTTCTGGAAGTCTTTAAAGGTTCAGCACTAACAAACTCTACAGAATATCGCCATTTATTACATCCCTTCGGAAGAGACTTTTGCCGCACTCGAAAACAAGAAGTAGCTATCACAAGGCTGCGTTACCGGGTACCAAATCTAAATTTCTATAAACACAAGTCTGCTCAGGCACTTTCACCACTGTGCGCATTCTGTGATGAACTGGAAACAATAGACCATTTCTTTTTGACCTGCAGGCATTTTAACACATTACGAAAAACCTCATTAAAAATACCAATACGTGGTATTGGTATGGACTTATCTCTCTCTGTCAATTTGTCTTTTGGCGCTTCCATTTCTGGTATCTCTAACGCGACAGTATGCGCAGCCGTCCGGGACTATATTGACAAACCTAATAGGCTGACTAATTAACCGGTTTCATTATCCTAACATGTCCACATAAGTATATACGTATAAAACAATATTTTTGCTCTATTCTAAGAATAAATTTTTTTATGTAAATAATTTATGCAATACATTAAGCACCACACTTTCCTAGGCAATCGGTAATCTTTCTGTTATACCTCCATCATTTGAAATCAGAACAGTAAATTTTAAAACCACTCGATTCTTGGCCATTCTCCCACAGTGGGTATGCGCCACTGTGGAGAACAGCAGAAACAAACACAAAAACAGCAAGTGAAGCCGACAAAACGTGCGCACGAGCTCGACAGATTATACGATTGGTATGGCTGCGTGCAGATGGCTGCTAGCGAAGCCCCGCTGGAGACCACGCCACACGACTGCTCCGGCACCGACGACCACGCTTCGCGGCTACGCACGCAGAAGGCCATCGGGAGATACGCGACCTACGCGGTGTTCGCCGTGTTCTACCTACTGCGATGGCTCTGCACAATTGAGCTCACCGTGTTGGTGTTCTTTTTTCGCGGTGGCCACAGCGCTAGCCACAAAGCATGCGACTGCGGCTACCTCTCGGCGTCCAGTGGCAGCTCCGACGAAACGTCGGCGTCCAGTGAGAACCCTGACGCGAATCTGCTCATACGACAAAAACAACACCACAAGCGGGGCTTCGACTTCATCTCCAAGGCGCTCAGGTATGACGAGGAGAATGACAGTTTCAAGGAGTTCGCCATCGACCTCTACCGCAAGGGTAATGAGGAGCTTCAGCAAGGTACCGCTTTCAACATTTCTCAAGGAAAACGTCTTTCATGGGAGCAAGTGCACAGGCTTACTTATAGGATGCAGGAGAACCTCGACAAGGACAAGAACAGGCTTGACTTCTTAAGTAGCATGGTCAAGGTACAACACCTCTGCTATCATTTGCCCTGGAATGCGGTTGTGGCTCGGCCTCAGGCCAACTAGAAGCTCCAAGTGTGGCAAAAGGTGGCTCCCGGCCAGGACGCAGCCGCAAAACGGAGGGTCCCTCGGGGCTCAAAACGGCCGAGGGTGGCGGTCCTGGCAGCTAAGTGATGACAGGCATCGGCGCTGCTTGTTGCCTCCTCTGTCACAGCATTCGGGTGTTTCACTGAGGAACCAGGCATCAATGGCATCGCAGCGGGAATAGCTGACGAGGAGGAAGCGAAAATAGCCCGTTTTCACTAGACAATCTCAGGTACCTGGCAAGGGTTACCAGTGGCTACTCGGAAAGTGACCTAACAGCACCACCAAAAGACGCCACTCATGGTCCTTTTAGAGAGGTCAATCCTGAGTAAGTCCGGCGCGTAGACCCCAAAATGATTGCGAAACATAACGCGCGAAGACTTCGTGATCTCACTTAAGAAAGTCCACTTCAGCGTGTCATCACAGAGCCTAGAGTCCTACGAGCGCTGGAACAAGGAGTTCGGTGACATCACCGTCTGACTCAAACCTCAGCACATGTCGTCGAGTCTGCCGTCATGTTCTGTGTGTCAGTTGGGTATCCGAATAGCGCAAGTTCACACAAGCACGCCAGCGACTCTATCCTCGAGACTGTGCTTGTGAATGGACGAATGTCTGCGCAGCACAAGCTGGGCTTGCTGCCCCGAGGCAGGCACTTCAACATTATGATTTAATTACGTCGTATATATACATGTATTTTCGTATCTTTCTAATGAATATTGTTGTTATCTATATGTCCCTAATTTATTTAGTTTGCGACATGATTCTCGCGTATAATTCGAGAGAATGAGGGTTTTAATTTTGGACGACCTTGCTTTTTTATGGGGCCTCCAATGCTTTCGCTTATTTGACAGCTTCTTTTTACTTAAGTATGATGTCTTAATTATTATCACTGGTGTTTCCTCCCTAATTATGATTATTCCTCTTAAAGCGAGACTTCGTGACTAATAAAACTTATTTTCGTAATGTATAGGTTTACTTATTACTTTTGATTTCATGTTTCCCAATTGCTTAGGTATTGTTATGATAATGAACTTTGTGTTACTTTGGTTGTGAAATCTCTATCGATTACAACAAAAATGTAAGAAAAGTATCGGGTGACACACGTTTATGTTAGGTAAGACAGCCTGTGGCGGGTGTGCATAGATGTTAGGCATGTGGACTTTTATATTCGAAGTGTACGCACATACTATATTTAAAATTGTGCTAAAAACACTACATATACTCATTAAAATTATAAACCAGTGTAAATTCGCTCAGTGTAGAGTGCTTGATTTAACTATTCTTGAAGACAGCAATATAATATCGCATTTACTATGGAAAATGGTAGTGAAAATACTTCAAAAGTGCTTATTGAGGCGGAATCGTATTCTTGCTCTTATAGGGTGCTGTAGGCCCTAGACAATAGCTTGCGTTCATTTATGTCGGTGAGGGTGCATGTAGTTTGTTCTCTTTCTTGGTTTTATTGAGTCTTGTCAACGAAATGAGTATGAATTTTTTATTATTATATTATTCGACAGTTCTTGAAGCCATTAGGCTCATGCGTTTCTGGCTGAATGTTTTCACGCAGTGCTGCATTTCAAATATGCTTTGAAATCAAAGCATTTCTTAGCGAAATTTGGCGACTTTGAGCACATCTATCTATCTGTCTATCTATCTATCTATCTATCTACCTATCTATCTATCCACCTACGACATCCAACTCTCCTGTACTTTCGATCATAGTATACATACCTAAATTGATATAGCATAACATGACTGTATTGTGAGCATAGCTACAAGTCATAGCATTGGAGTTATGAAATGTATGTCATTAATGTAATGATTCACAATTCCTGGTCCAGATCCTTTTGCACAGTTTTCGTTCACATTAGATATTGCAAAACTGGTATTGTACGACATGACTACGTGGTAAACTTAGGTGAGAGACGCTAATGTAGAAATCATGACATGCATCTCATGCAACTCATGACAAAACGCCATGCTCATGGTATGCTCACGCTCGTTTCGCTATGTTATTATATACCGAATTAGGCAAAACGAAACGTCTACGGATAATGAAAGTATATGACTGGTGTAAACATGGCAATTATGATATGCGTGTCGATTAAGAACATGGCAACATACAATGCCCACCATGTGCTCGTGTCCATTTCGCTAGCTCCATATATATTAAATTCGGGATCTCCTGACGGCAAACAAACGGCAAAGATAAATGACACATTTAAACCTGATAATCTTGATATGCATGTCATGTAAACATGAATAAATTCTACACTCATACCGCACTCGCAGCCATATTGCTGGCTCCACATATACGAAGTATTGTATCACGTGACGCTAACAGACGACGAAAGTAAAAGAGATGTCCAAACATAAGTATTAGGGCATATAAGGCTTGTACGGCATAATTGATGTCCGCCTCGTAACGTGGTGCTGATTTTAAAGTTACATACATCATTTTCAGTTAGTGCTTCGTATGTCAGTGATTTTTTATGTACATTATATCTGCCAATTTTTATGGTAATTGTTTTATTGTCATCATTATATATTTCTCGACAAAGACTATCAGGTTCATCACTTATTTGCTATAGAGGACCTCTGAATTTGGAAAAAAGCAGCCTCATCAGAAGCAGCATTATATATATGAATATGTACCCGTCCTACAGTAACCCAACTCGCTCGACTAGTTATTCTATGAAGTGCACATAAACCAACAATGTCTCCTTGTGCTCTTGGTTCTTTTCTTTTGAAAATAAAATTGTGCAAGAGCGTTGCATTAAAACGAAAATTCAGCAGATCAAACGTGCCTCGAGATCCATGTTATGCTAACACTGCGAATGGAATTGGCAGTTGTAGATCCTTTGTCGAGCGAAACGATTTTTACGTAAATGCGTCTTAGGTGTTTATTGCGTGCACTGTTAACACAGATATATTAAAAATGACATTTGCATACAAAGGGCCCTGACAATCTTGCTTTTCTAGTACATCGAGCTGCGGACACCACATTGCGTGATGTTTCCTGGAGTTAATACGATGACTGCTGCAATGATTGAGTGAAATGTTTCTAACGTATATACGTTTGAGGTGTTCTTTGCGTGAACTGTTGACAAAAACACATTGAAAATAACGTTTACATAAGAAGGGACTAGCCAATATTGCTGTTCCACGTGCCTGTAGCGGCGAACTCCACATTGTGCCATGTGTTATGGGGGAATGCGATGACTGCTATGAAAACCTTGCCAGGAGACATATTTGATTGCCTCGAGCCTGTAATGGGGAGTAGGTACGACAGCTTTGGCAGGTTGAGGTTGTGAGCGCCTTCATGCCAGCAATAAAATTCTGGAGCAAAATATAGACCTACTGCTATGCATCTGGTGATAATCCTATGCAAGGCATCGTACACAGGGAAATGAAACATTTTCCTCTCAATCCAACGTGATGCCACTGTCAGGTATGTCATAAGATTACTTCCGACACTCACGAAAGCGCGTTTGAGTACGATGCGGACATATTATTCGGGCATGCGTCAGAGAGGATTATCTGGCTCTGTCAGACTGCGTTTGAACAAAACTTCAGCAGGCTCACATTACCTTGTAAAAATTGGCCCCGTATCTGCATGGTAATCTGCGAATTTCATCGAAAGACGATGTGGTTCCGTGTGGAGAGAGTGAACAAAACATTTATTTGATGTTCTGGGTAAGAACATGGGTAAATAGTATTCTGGAAGTGCCGCAGGGTTCCTCAACCCTGCAGCGGAGGTGAACGAGCACATCAATCACGTCACACGTGAGACATGAGCGCCATCTGGCAGTTATCTTGGAAAATGAAACGCGCGGCTCTGAGACGGGCGTGCGCGCCCGTATCAGAGGTGATAAGGTATAGAACACAAGATGACGGGTATGTGCCACCACCATGTCGTGAATTACTTAAGTATACTTTGACACGTCACGACATCTACGGGATCCGAGCTCGCCGCTCTTCGAGCCGCTGTGGAGTTGGTTACGCAAGAATCCCCTAGTAGATGGGCCATTTTCTGCGACTCCAAGGCAGCCCTTCAATGCGTGCGAAGTCTATGACGTGGAAACTACCACCAGATGGTGTATCGTATTAATGAAATTTGTGATAGCGCTGCTGATCAAGGGCATGACATTGTTTTACAATGGTTGCCGGGCCACTGTGGCCTCAGTGATAACCACCTCACCGACGACGCTGCCCGATGTGCCCACGATGGAGCGCCCGCACTGTTAATAGCCTTGTCAAGAGTAGACCCAGCTAGAGAACTTCGTCACATCGCGCATAATGCCAAGCTTGCGCACTGGAATTTTCCACTTAACTGTAATCATCACCCTAAGAATCTTAAGTCATTACGTCAGAAACAACGGCCATTCTAGATTTCTCGACGTGACGCTACAATGCTGTGTCGGCTGTGGACTGGGGTAGCGTTTACTAAGTCATTCAGCCATCGCATTTGCATGGCGGATTCATCCAGGTGTGAAAGCTGCAACTGTATAGAGACTATTGAACATCTCTTGTACCACTGTGCCCAATTTGATGAACATCGCCGGACTCTCCAGTGTGCCTTGAATACACTCGATGACGGGCCATTTAAGGAAGCAAAGATCTTAGGAGCCTGGTCGCGCAGCACATCAGCACAGAAAGCCACACGAGCCCTCCTTAGATACTTGTCAGCAACTTCATTGAGAGACCGCCTGTGAAACTCGGCATTGAGTGTATGATGTGACATGTGTCTATCCCTCTCTCTCTCTTTTACTCCCCCTCCCCCTCCCCATGTGTAGGGTAGCAAACTGGACGCATAATCTAGTTAACCTCCCTACCTTTTCTGCATTCCTTCTCTCTCTCTCTCTCTCTTTCCCGTAAAAGATGCAGATACAGAACTTTTACGCGTTGTTATGGTGCCTCAGATATGCACAATAATAGATTTTTATTGACATTAGCACAAGTGTCAACGCTGAGCCTTGAGCAACGTTGGTGGGCGCTACGGATGCGGTCGGCCGTTTGGCGCATGGTCTGGTGCCGTTCAGAGTACCCGTTACCGTTAAGGGTGGGCAAACAGACAAATGTACAGACAGCTAGATAGACAGATTGAAATTTTTGGTCGGAAAGACTTTCGTCTTTGAAAAATCTCTCTCCCATACCTCATATATTGCTCATTTTTGAAGATTAGGTGTCTGGATTTCAGACTAAATTAATACCAACATACAAAATGTGTAAAATCTGCGTGCGCATCCTAAAGTACAGAGCTAAGCGTTAACATAAAATGACTACATGGTTTACCTAACAAAAAACATTGCCCTCGATATGTCAGATCTGTATTTTACCCTAAATAAATGTAATGTTTACAATAGGTGAGCAAATGATGCGAGCCTCTGTTGAAAATGCCGCGAACAAAGACTATGGTACGCTGAGCGTCTTGTGGGGGCCGCTTGCGAGTTGGTGGCGGGCCACCTGTTGGCGATGCCTGACGCCAACCTTGAATTTGTAAATCTTAAAGCGATTACCTGAAAGGTCACGTTTTGCACAAATTATGGTGTCTGTAACGGTGGCGTAGTCAATGCGTGCAATCACGGCTTCAGCTGTATTCAGAAAGACAGACAGATCAACGTTGCGTGCGTCCTGAGAAAAGAGATTTCATAAACCTGTTAAGGGCATCCCTCGCCTAGGCGTCAGAAACCGAATATAGCTTCAAAGGCTACCAGGACAACTCCAGAATTGCTGCGGAAGGTGAGGAATCACGAGAAGTTTTAGTATTCTGCATGCTAGTCGACTATTCTGTCATAAAGCTCGCTTGTGCTTGAAAACGCTCCTAAAAAATTGGCCCCGTATCTGCATGTAATCTGTGAGTGTCGTCAAAAGATGATAGTCTTGCGTGTGGAGAGACGAAACAAAACAATTATTTGATGTTCTGCGCAAGAACATTGGGGAATCGTATTCCGGAGGTGCTGTGTTAGAGTGCCTCGAGTGTGCAGCGGAGGCAAACGAGCGAATAAAGTCACGTCAAACGTGAGACATGATCGCCATCTGGCAGTTCTTTTTGGAAAACAAATCACGTGGCCCTGTGACGGGCGTGCGGGCCCGTCGCAGAGGTGATCAGGTGCAGAACGCAATGCGACAGGTATGTGCCGCCACTGTCTCGTCTTAGCAAAGCGTTGCAAAACACTCCTCGTTCCGTGCAATTGTTACATGGTCAGTGCAGTGTGATAAGTGCTACGGTCCTTAAAATTACTTTTTTATGCCTTTTAGGGGCGAAGCTCCTTAGGGCGTGGGCTGTGCGTCCCCTGTAGGCTGTATGTAGCCACCTCTAGTTTAGTTCTTGCAGTGTTCACTAGATGGCGGTACCGTCCCCTGTATGTAGCCACCTCTAGTTTAGTTCTTGCAGAGTTCACTAGATGGCGGTACCGTCCCCTGTATGTAGCCACCTCTAGTTTAGTTCTTGCAGTGTTCACTAGATGGCGGTACCGTCTCCTGTATGTAGCCACCTCTCGTTTAGTTCTTGTAGTGTTTACTATTGCTAGATGGTGGTACTTGTAGCTGATGATGAAAAGATGCAAGATGTTATTACCTAGAAAGCGGTACTTGTAGTTGATGAAAGACGCGAGATCTTATAAAATAGGAATGATGTCACATATGGCGTGTGTCATTGGTTGAAGGCAATCGTTCGATTTAGTGCGGCGACGTACGCTAGGGGGAGCGATGTAATAAAATCGAGTGGGCAAAATGTACAGAGGATTCATGGTTTACCAGGTTTACCTCCGGAGCTTCGCCCACACATCATCATTCACTTCGTGGATATGGCGGCACTTTTCTTGTAAGAGAGGAACATGCAGAACATATATGTGTTGTTATGGTGCCTCAGATATGCATAAGGACGAAGCAAACAAAAACTGCTGCATGCGTTTGGTTTCGCAAGTATCTAGATGGAAAACGTTGACGCTGAGAGTTCCGACCTGTTTCCCTCCCTTCTTCGATTACGTCATTCAATCAGTGATACGCGGCGGTAGTCAATCCACGCTGCATCACAGATACTATGTCAGAAGTGCGGACCAAGGTTCAATACGTGTTTGAATCTGCCGAGGCCCTGACAAAACAACTGTTTCGCCGGTCGCAAACTGCAGGCTATCATCATCAAGTAAGTAACATTCCCTTCTGCAAGAAGTGAAGCGGACAACACGTGCGCACGAGCTCGACAGATCATTCGATTGGTATGGCTGCGTGCAGGGTGCTGCTAGCGAAGCCCCGCTTGAGATCCCACCACACGACTGCTCCGGCACCGACGACCTCACTTCTCGGCTACGCACGCAGAAGGCCGTCGGAAACACGCGACCTACGTGGTGTTCGCCGTGTTCTGGCTACTGCGATGGCTCTGCACGAATGAGCTCACCGTGTTGGTGTTCGTTTTCCGCGGTGGCCACAGCGCTTGCCACAAAGAACGCCCCTGCGGCTACCTCTCGGCAACCAGTGGCAGCTCCAACGAATGGTCGGCGTCCAGTGGGAACCCTGACGCGAATATGCTCATACGACAAAAACAACACCACAAGCGCGGCTTCTACTTCATCTCCAAGGCGCTCAAGTATGACGAGGAGAATGACAGTCTCATGGACTTGGCCATCGACCTCTACCGCAAGGGTATCGAGAAACTTAGGCAAGGCACTGCTATCAGCATCTCTCAAGGAAAAGATCCTTCATGGGAGCAAGTGCACAGGCTTACCTATAGAATGCAGGAGAACCTCGACATGGACAAGGACAGGCTCGACTTCTTAGAGAGCATGGTCAAGGTAGAACACCTCTGCTATCATTTGCCCTGGAATGCGGTTGTGGCTTGACCTCAGGCCAACTAGAAGCTCCAAGTGTGGCAAAAGGTGGCTCCCGGCCAGGACGCAGCCGCAAAACTGGAGGGTCCCTCGGGGCTCAAAACGGCCGAGAGTGGCGCTCCTGGCAGCTAAGTGATGACAGGCATCGGCGCTGCTTGTTGCCTCCTCTGTCACAGCATTCGGGTGTTTCACTGAGGAACCAGGCATCAACGGCATCGCAGCGGGAAGTGCTGACGAGGAGGAAGCGAAATAGCCCGTTTTTACTAGACAATCTCAGGTACCTGGCAAGGGTTACAGGTGGCTACTCGGGAAGTGACCTAACAGCACCACCAAAAGACGCCACTCATGGTCCTTTTAGAGAGGTCAATCCTGAGTAAGTCCGGCGCGTAGACCCCAAAATGATGCGAAACATAACGCGCGAAGACTTCGTGATCTCACTTAAGAAAGTCCACTTCAGCGTGTCATCACAGAGCCTAGAGTTCTACGAGCGCTGGAACCAGTAGTTCGGTGACATCACCGTCTGACTCAAACCTCAGCACTTGTCGTCGAGTCTGCCGTCATGTTCTGTGTGTCAGTTGGGTATCCGAATAGCGCAAGTTCACACAAGCACGCCAGCGACTCTATCCTCGGGACTGTGCTTGTGAATGGACGAATGTCTGCGCAGCACAAGCTGGGCTTGCTGCCCCGAGGCAGGCACTTCAACATTATGATTTAATTACGTCGTATATATACATGTATTTTCGTATCTTTCTAATGAATATTGTTGTTATCTATATGTCCCTCATATAATTTAATTTGCGACATGATTCTCGCGTAGAATTCGAGAGAATGAGGGTTTTAATTTTGGACGACCTTGCTTTTTTATGGGGCCTCCAATGCTTTCGCTTATTTGACAGCTTCTTTTTACTTAAGTATGATGTCTTAATTATTATCACTGGTGTTTCCTCCCTAATTATGATTATTCCTCTTAAAGCGAGACTTCTTGACTAATAAAACTTATTTTCGTAATGTATAGGTTTATTTATTACTTTTGATTTCATGTTTCCCAATTGCTTAGGTACTGTTATGATAATGAACTTTGTGTTACTTTGGTTGTGAAATCTCTATCGATTACAACAAAAATGTAAGAAAAGTATCGGGTTACACACGTTTATGTTAGGTAAGACAGCCTGTGGCGGGTGTACATAGATGTTAGGCATGTGGACTTTTATATTCGAAGTGTACGCACATACTATATTTAAAATTGTGCTAAAAACACTACATATACTCATTAAAATTATAAACCAGTGTAAATTCGCTCAGTGTAGAGCGCTTGATTTAACTATTTTGAAGACAGCAATATAATATCGCATTTACTATGGAAAATGGTAGTGAAAATACTTCAAAAGTGCTTATTGAGGCGGAATCGTATTCTTGCTCTTATAGGGTGCTGTAGGCCCTAGACAATAGCTTGCGTTCATTTATGTTGGTGAGGGTGCATGTAGTTTGTTCTCTTTCTTGGTTTTATTGAGTCTTGTCAACGAAATGAGTATGATTTTTTTATTATTAAGTTATTCGACAGTTCTTGAAGCCATTAGGCTCATGCGTTTCTGGCTAAATGTTTTCACGCAGTGCTGCATTTCAAATATGCTTTGAAATCAAAGCATTTCTTAGCGAAATTTGGCGACTTTGAGCATATCTATCTATCTGTCTATCTATCTATCTATCTATCTATCTACCTATCTACCTATCTATCTATCCACCTACGACCTCCAACTCTCCTGTACTTTCGATCATAGTATACATACCTAAATTGATATAGCATAACATGACTGTATTATGAGCATAGCTACAGGTCATAGCATTGGAGTTATTAAATGTATGTCATTAATGTAATGATTCACAATTCCTGGTCCAGATCCTTTTGCACAGTTTTCGTTCACATTAGATATTGCAAAACTGGTATTGTACGACATGACTACGTGGTAAACTTAGGTGAGAGACGCTAATGTAGAAATCATGACATGCATGTCATGCAACTCATGACAAAACGCCATGCTCATGGTATGCTCACGCTCGTTTCGCTATGTTATTATATACCGAATTAGGCATAACGAAACGTCTACGGATAATGAAAGTATATGACTGGTGTAAACATGGCAATTATGATATGCGTGTCGTGTAAGGACATGGCAAAATACAATGCCCACCATGTGTTCGTGTCCATTTCGCTAGCTCCATATATAATTAATTCGGGATCTCTTGACGGCAAACAAACGGCAAAGATAAATGACACATTTAAACATGATAATCTTGATATGCATGTCATGTAAACATGAATAAATTCTACACTCATACCGCACTCGCAGCCATATTGCTGGCTCCACATATACGAAGTATTGTATCACGTGACGCTAACAGACGACGAACATAAAAGAGATGTCCAAACATAAGTATTAGGGCATATAAGGCTTGTACGGCATAATTGATGTCCGCCTCGTAACGTTGTGCTGATTTTAAAGTTACATACATCATTTTCAGTTAGTGCTTCGTATGTCAGTGATTTTTATGTACATTATATCTGCCAAGTTTTATGGTAATTGTTTTATTGTCATCATTATATATTTCTCGACAAAGACTATCAGGTTCATCACTTATTTGCTATAGAGGCCCTCTGAATTTGGAAAAAAGCAGCCTCATCAGAAGCAGCATTATATATATGAATATGTACCCGTCCTACAGTAACCCATCTCGCTCGACTAGTTAATCTATCAAGTGCACATAAACCAACAATGTCTCCTTGTGCTCTTGGTTCTTTTCTTTTGAAAATAAAATTGTGCAAGAGCGTTGCATTAAAACAAAAATTCAGCAGATCAAACGTGCCTTGAGATCCATGTTATGCGAACACTGCGAATGGAATTGGCAGTTGTAGATCCTTTGTCGAGCGAAACGATTTTTACGTAAATGCGTCTTAGGTGTTCTTTGCGTGCACTGTTAACACAGATATATTAAAAATGACATTTGCATACAAAGGGCCCTGACAATCTTGCTTTTCTAGTACCTCGAGCTGCGGACACCACATTGCGTGATGTTTCCTGGGGTTAATACGATGACTGCTGCAATGATTGAGTGAAATGTTTCTAACGTATATACGTTTGAGGTGTTCTTTGCGTGAACTGTTGACAAAAACACATTGAAAATAACGTTTACATAAGAAGGGACTAGCCAATATTGCTGTTCCAGTGCCTGTAGCGGCGAACTCCACATTGCGCCATGTGTTATGGGGGAATGCGATGATTGCTATGAAAACCTTACCAGGAGACATATTTGATTGCCTCGAGCCTGTAATGGGGAGTAGGTACGAGAGCTTTGGCAGGTTGAGGTTGTGAGCGCCTTCAAGCCAGCAATAAAATTCTGGAGCAAAATATAGACCTACTGCTATGTATCTGGGCCCGAATTCACGAAGCTTTCTCTTTGGCTACGCATTTTCTTAGCCAAACAGTCTTTTATCTGGAAGGATTACTATAGCGCCGCTATGAATTTAACTTATTCGGCACTTAAGAGGGCAAGGAGGACCGACGATAGCCGATGAAACGACAAGGAAAGAAAGAAGTGTGTGCCGATAATATCAAGGTAGCACGCAAAGCGTCTAGCATCGAGAGTATACGATGATAGCCAATGATTTGCTGCATCTAAGTTTCAGTTCCGCGAGCGTCTGCTACAGCGCTTACGAGATGCCGCGTACGTTGTAATAGACGTTTTGGTAGGGCGGTGCAAAGCCAAGCACTCGCCTTTAATCAACGACTGTAGCTAAAAAAATAATTGCTTGATGACCTTAAGCCACCGAGCAATCCATGCACTATCTCGCCAAGTACAAGTAAACAACACTCCAGGTGCACAACATAAATGAAACCACACATAAATCGATGCATGCAATGTTTGAAAATGTGCCTTGAATGTCTTCCCTTATTTAAAGCGACCACTTACCTTACATTTCATTGAAGCTGCGCTGCTACCTAACTAATTCCGTGCAATCTAGCACGGTATAGTGGTGAACGTAAGGGTGTTTTGTACCTATAGTCAAAGGTAGCCTTTGTTACAATATTCTTATTACAAGACACATGAGCGACTTTGGTGCCTGCAGACGAATTGTGCTAAAATAGATAACAGCAGTAATAAAATGAAATTGTGAGCGCAATTTCGCTGGTTCCATGCACCGTGGCATTTGTATAAAGCCGGAATGCGAGAACGTGCATACGCTTACGCTTAGGTATATGTCTACGTAAAATGAGGGAGACTCGTCGGGAGGTGTCTCAGTGCTAATGCTTTTCACAAAACACGGTGAAAATATTTCGTCCAGCGTTGTTTGAGTGCGCAAACAAATCAAGGGACGTGTATACGAGTCTTGAGGTCGAGAGACGTTATCACACGTGCGAAAAGGATGAAGAGAGAGAGAGAGAGAGACTCCCGTTTCGGCTTCGCGAAAGCTTGAAATTGATAGATAATAAAGACCATTTTCTGGCCCAGCAGACGTCAGGGAAAGTCTCCGCAAAGCAGCGTCAGATGCTTGGAGAGCATAAAAAAGAGGAGTACGCGTTATATTGGAGTGACAGCCACTCAGAAAGCGAGATGAAGTGTGACTGGCCTTAGATGTGAGAATCATTGCTAATTAGGAGAGTTGAGTTAATGAGCCAAAACTTTCTTAAATAACGATAATGGAAGCAAACTGAGCATTCATCTAGTGAAAGTGACACTAGTGACAGTGAACTCATAATAGTTGATTAGCGTTGTCACAGGCTGTTATATATTTTTATTTTCTTATTTATATTTGGCAAACTATGAGAAGGTAGCCTACGTTAGAGCCGGCTATCCCAACGTCATGACAGTAATGTACAAGAATAAATATCGCACGGTTATAAAGTCACATGTGGCGGCTTCTATCTTCTAGTAACCTTGGGCAAACGCATTCTAACTATTTTTGCCATTTTTGACAAAGTTTCACCGGACGTTTTTGCATTTGGCTTCATTCGAAGGAATGACGATATATCAGCAATAGGGCGAATGCAAGCACTGCTGCAGTGGACGAGCGGTTACAGCGCTCAACTACAATCTACGAGGTACTTGGTTCGATTCGCAGAATCACTGAGAACTTTTTTTAAGAGGTTGCCCAGCCTGACATTATGCGTGGTGGCGGGTACTAATTTTTTGAGAAGTAGGCTTTCGCACTTGCTTCTTTCACTCCCCTTTTGACCCAAAAGCGCTGTATTGTGCTCCTTCAAAAATTAAACAATCCAGGGTTCATAATTTTTTCCTCCATTCTCTCTTATCGCAAAAGTGTCCAGTGCTGAAATACCAAATTATACCTGGTATATTACTTTTCACGTGTTTGGATATTCGACCAGCAATCAGTCTTCACGGTGCATTGAAGAAATTCTACACATGCAGTGAGCTAACTGCTTGCAGCCAAGTTGACTGCCTTTGTAGGGACACGCTTTCGTGCTAATTTGGTGGGCATCATCACATGCAGCAAGACCAAAGAGCACGGACAGTTAGCGCTGACGCGAACAGAGTGAATAGTTTGTGTCTTCTCTCCCGCTATTTGTCATGCTGCACGCTTCAGTGTAATGTCGCTGTCAATGGTTAAAATAAACTATAGCAGTTAATCGTGTTCTGCTGAGAGGGTCCCCTATTGTCGAGAATGGAACAGAACAATGGCAATTTGATTTGTGTGATAAAGAGATACCCTGCTTTTGGGTACTAGAATAAATTTCTAAACTGAAGTTTATTTTTATTAACAACAGTTCCAGTGCAGATGAAAGGTGCATGGACAAAATTCGTGTATTCAGCTTGACTAGGCTTGTGACCTTAATTGTAATTGCAAACCGGTATCACAGTATGCATAAATATCACACACATATACAACCACGGGTGATAGCTTGCTTATTCTGATTAAAATTGAAAGGTTGAAATCGACATATTCAACCAACGCAATGTGTACGAGATATGCCATGTAGAGTAGCTATGCTCTAAACTAATCTTCGCAGGTCCGTTCCATTTTACCCAATTTCTTGCCCATGACTGTAGGTTGGTAAATAAAACAACTTCTTCGAACACACATATTCTGTGTAAGGTTACATTTATTTTTATGCAGTACAAAATAAATTGAAATATGTAATGGCTCAAAAGAGAAATAACTAGAAACAAATTCAGCCATATCATTACAAAACTTACTCACCAATGATAAACGGATTCTCATTTCAAAGATACATACATACATATACGCACACACATATATACATATGTACACCCATACATACATATATACACACAGGTGTAAATATTAAAATGAATGGCTATAAAACAACAATTCTAATAAACTCATTTTGAATATACTACAGAAAGTAATTACGAGATAAATCCACCGGCACTGTTATGTCTGAACACGGTGTTTCTCGAACCATCTCGCAAAAGCTTGATGCATAGTTTTCCGCTGATGCCCAGTGACAAGCACTCTTTATAAAAAACACAAGAATAAAGCCCTTGACAATGTCATGCTAAAGAAAAGGGCTGTGCATCAATATTTTGTACATGTCTGCAATATCACTCTATTTACATAGCTTGGCTAATTCACAAGCCAGTAACGAAGCATGTTAGGACACTTGGGCTGAAAGTTGGCACAGCGCGAGTAAATTCTAGACAATACATGAATAATACAAATATAAGCTACTAAGCTCCTTGGTGCAAACAGTGTTTATATTGACAGCTATAGGTGCCATTTCGTTTCCCCAAAACACTTCTCAAAAGTAGAATCAACTTTATTTAGCTAAAAGTTTCTATTCTGGCGCGTCGTGGTGGCTCAACGGTGGAAGTGACTCTTTCGGCCAAGAAAACAAAGACCAATTATTTTTCCAGTTTGTGAATTCACCCCATGCTGACATTGAGGCAGCTGGTAGGAGTGCTTTTGGAGAGAGGAAACCACCACATTCCCACCTGTTGTGGCGTTGGGTAGCTACTTCACTTGGACAGAAATGATGAAAAACACTCCTCAAGAAGACTTCAAAGTTTGCACACCAACACAGTTCCCATACAGCTGTCTATTAGTCTGCTTGAAAAATATTGAGTTTACTGGTGGGCAAAGACTGTACACTATGTGAGGTGATGCTCCAGTGCACTGCATGTATGTCTTGCTGCTGGCCTCAACTGCGATGTTGCTCAGTACATATGTGTAAAATAACAACTAATACTGTGCCACTGCCAAGTAATTATGGGTCATTTGCATGAAACAGGGACCACAATAAAAGAACATAACATTTGCTTTCACAACGTTCAAAAACTGTAAATAAATTTCCACAGAGTTTTCACAGTTCATCTGAGGATAGTATTATTGGTTGTAAACACATTCTTACTTCCACTAACAAACAATTTTAAGATGCCAGATTCCATATTAGAGTATACCAGCGCTTTTGTAAGGCTAAACAATTGTAGAGACACCTAGAAAAACACAAGTGAATGCATGCTATAGCTACATATAAAAATAAATACTTTTATTTCTAGTCTGAGTAGAGCTGCATAGATGATAAGTCACTTGCATTACATTATGAACAAACCTATCCGAGCAAAGTATACATTTAAAAAGTTACACTTTTTAAATGTATACAGTAGATAAGTAGACTGTTGAAGGACGGACAGGCAGTGGGATAATACCCAAGCACTAAAATCTACTGTTAAGATATACTAGGAGTAGTGATGATCCTCCTTCTCCCAAATAAAATAATCCACATAGATTCACTTCCCAGAGCTTATACACTCATGGCATCATTGGTGCTATACAAATGAGTGTACACGGAAGAATTACATCGACTAAGTACATGATTACTGCATTCATGGCTTTACTTCTTGTACTACAAAGAATGCAAACACAGTTACCATTGGTGACCATGGATGCTGTGATTTCTGGCATGCAAATGTAGAGGCACGCAGGCACATAACACACATGTTAAAAACTTCAGCTCAAAAATATTTGCCAACTAACACTACAGCAGCCTTTAAATTAGTGTCATAGTTTGGTATCTTTCATGCAAAATTTAAATAATTTCGAATGCAAGCAAAGGAACTGCTGAATAATGCACTGCTAAGAAGTTAAGCAGCAGGTGCTCCTGACATCACAATGTGCTCTTTCTGCTGTTGTAAACTTTGAGCAGGAGAACAGTCACTGGCAGTCCCTTTATACTTGTTGGTCTTCTGTGCTCTGTTCTTGATACACTGTACATGACCGTGGAGCACCGAACCCCTTGTTACTGCTGGAACTTAGAAAAATACAGATCATTGTTACAACCATGCTACAGGCAAGAGTGTATAGTTGTCAATTATGTGCTCATATTTACAGATATTGTATTTTCAGAAGCTAATGACAAGCCTCAACACACACACACACACACACACAAACAGTGAAGGCTGAAAATATATTTATTATAATACAAAAGCAAAACCACAATGTTATAGATGAAGGCATGAAACTTCTGACAGGCATAAAAAGCCAATAAAGTTTCTTTTATTTCGACTTTACACTAGGTGCGAGAAGTAGACCACAAATAAGTTCACTAAGAAACACAAGTTAGACTGCATTACAACACAACAGCCAATGTTGATAACTTTAAGGCTGTCTAACATAGCCAGCTCACCATACCACATAGAGGAGCAAATGGGCAGTCCAGAAGACACAAAGAACTTGTGGATTATGAGTGTGCTTGTTTCTGACATCTATTATTCTAAATGAAGAAAACCTTTCAAAAATGCACTTCATCAGGGGAAATAATCATACACAACAAACACAACGGGCTCCTACAGGTGCCACCAACACTCACCATTATTGTTGATACCAGTGTCTTGCCGGATGGATATGCTGTGTCCTGCACAGAACACCAAAGGAGCGCTCCATGACTTGGATTGCATGTGTGCTAGCTGCATCGCTCTGCTGCTGAAATAGGCTAGCCACAGTCAGAGAAATGAGAAGCCATGGCTTTGAAACACACTGAACGTCAGCTTTAGAGATCAACAATGCATACTTAGGTCAGGTACAATTTCTAGAAAAATATATATCACTATGCAATCGTGGTGAACATGTTCGGCTGAAACACAAGCAACAGCACTGAGAGAGAAAAAGCTACATTAGGTAAAAGATGCAGCTACTGGCCTTATGTCATCTGAGGCTTCTTCAATAGGTCATTCTCCTTGCAAGTTGTGAACAGCCAGGCAATTTTCACCCACTTGCTATTTCCTTCCAGAGCACTTGATCCACAGAGGGAGTCACAAGCTGGAAAGCTCAATAAGGAATCAAAGTATTTGTGCTCGTTTGAAAGCACAAGCTTTTGAGTCTCAGATTATTGGAGTTTCATTCATAAGCTGCGGGCTTTCAGCTTTCAACATTCTCAATTATCTTGCAATTTAGTTCTATAAATGTTGAATAAGAATAATGTGTAAGAATATTACAGGTATCCACTGAAAGCAACCTTGCTTGGGTTTTCGATTTGTGCACAGTAAGTGGTGTTCACGTAATCGTTTGTGTTAAAGAAAAACTATCCTTGCAGCCAGCCGTTAGGCAGTTTTGTGCCCTCGAAGCTCCCAAGCAGATTGCAGTCCTTCCAGATGAGGCTGCCACGCATGCTTCCACGCCACATCCGCTGAATGATAACAGTCCGAGCAGTGACATAGGCTTGCACAGTTAGGGAGAACGTGTCCTTCCTATTTTTGTACAGGTGCTCCAAGTAATGATGAGGATTGATGTGCCATAATATATGTATGTATATAACAGTAGTAGTATATTTTTCATGCTTCAACTTACCATAGAGAAACATTACATCTGATGGGCTTAAAAACTTGCACACGGTATAGAACTGCGTGAATTAGAGTACCGGTAAAATTTAGTTCTGCAATGTGAACTCACCGATGGCGGCATTTAGTGGCCGTCGGTGTCATAAGGAACCAAGTACGGCGAACAGGCAAAGGGCATCTGCAGACTGGAAGCTGCCAATGACAGCAATGAAGGGCTGGCCAGGCGTGCACGTCCATCGATAAAGTGTAAGAACTGGCCGTGCCCGGCTGTTGTCAAGGCTCTAGTGCCGTGCAACACGATGGCCAGACGAACTCGGAAACCTGTAGTTAGGCGATATTGGCCTACAACTTCATCCAAAGCAAGGCACCGGTGAAATCTTTGCTTTTTTGGGGGGCTGGAGGGAAGCTTGACGTTCACGGGCTCTCGCTGCCACATAGAGCTTTTAATTTGTTACCGAAGAACAGTCTAGGCGCGCTTCCAAAGTAACACGATCCACAACAGAATGTAGCACCTCGCAGTTTTGGTTGATCACATCACAGCGCTAGGACTATGGTTATCACAAAAAGGAGAAGGGACGACTTAACAAACAAAAGCGCCAAGCTGCCTTACCACGACTTCGCAGGGCAAAACAGTTATCAACGCTGTCTTTCAAGTTTCGTCACACGAGCACAGCTTGTTCACAAGTCTTGGAACGCCAACACAGCACCACTGTTCACAACGAACATCGTTTCACTCCCGAACAGTACATTGCTCTCAAGTAAATAGAAGCGTGCGGGCTAACTAGTGGCGAAGCAAGAACCGAGCGCGTAGTTCATACGTTTCCGTACGTACTTGGGGTCACTCAAGTAACGTGTCAAAACGCTGTCAATCCGAAATGTCGCACAGCACCAAACTGACAGACTGGAAAGTCAAGCGAACGAACTGTTACCGGCACACAAACACACATTGCACGCTTCTCGAGTGCCAGTTGTCGTCGATACATCGACGCCGATCCCCGCTTGATAACCACACCGACGCACAGGCTTCGCTGCGCTACACCGTACACCATTGCACTGCCACAGCTTTCCGCACTGCTTACACGCGCCGAAAGAGCTGCTGTAATCACAACACATCCGGTCAAACGCTGAAGTAACTCGTGCGAGAAGCGTTTGCTGAAAGTCGCACCGACCGATATGCTGTTTACGACGCCATGTTGTTTTCGACAACTGCGCAGCACATAAGATGATAAGAGAGCTCTTAGAAAGTACTTGCACTATTTTCACGGCGTGAAAAAATTTTCTCTTATGTGCGAGGGGGGTGATATGACGAACAGGACAGGCGTGCCAGATGAAAGAAGTGTTTTGGTAACGTCACGGAGTGAGCTGATGTAGAGGGTATTGCTTCACAACCAATCACAAGCTGTGCCTGTCGGCCAAGCCGTCGTCTGCTCGCGTTTGTCGTCTGCTTCGATCAGAGCATGCGACAGGGGATTCGCCTTTGCAACGCTATTATTCTCAGGTCAAGTGGTCGCTACGTCGCACAAAATACATGTCAGTGGCTCGCTCTACCTTTGAATGATGTTCGTGCGCCAAGTTAAATGGCTGGTAATTGACGCAGGGACGAATTCAGCCAAGGTTTGCTCTAAAATCGTGAGGGTTTGCATATTTTTGGTGTCATACAAAGTTACTAGGGTCATTTCATTCCGATTGCTTGCCATAGTATCACGGTCCATATCGGTGTTTGAACAGTGAAGGTGAAGATGCATGATTTGTTTGTAGTTCCATGCGTAATCATGCGCCCCCCTAATACGCTTTGGTTTTCAAAGTACGCTTTGTTCCAGATCGTCCCAAAGTGTATCGACAGCTGTATTTCAGAGATCGCAACCATTGGACAGCTAGAGCCAATGAAAGTACGCTAGAGCACAAACTTTAGGAACCACTCACTGAAAACTTCCTCTCATTTTTATTTCCAATAGCGTGCAAAGAATGTGCTCCCGTTAACCTCTTTGGTGGTAATTTCCACCAATGAGGCAAGGATCTCGAGTCGCACTTTTAATTGGATGAGATGGGGCGCAACACAACAACATAACAAATAAGGTTGATCCTACGCCATGTCGCGTTCGAATGCACCGACCATTCACGTATCACATTGGTTGTCATCCAACCACAAATCTTTACATGCGTAGTTTTATGCCATTGACGCCCAATAGAATTCTTCAATTACTGCGACTTCGAACTTATTGGACGATGGTGGTTGTCAACACCATCCACTGCGTACAAGGGAAACAACACGTGAAGCTCAAAGCGCCGAAAGAAATAAAAACGCACCAGCAGTCATCAGGCAGCCCTTGATGGGCGTGAATTAACTCAAAACCAGCCAGGGCACCAAAGTATACCGCTGCGGCAGCAGGTTCTAAGTAGCCACATTGTTCCTAAGAGTGGTCCGAACCACTCTTGGGATTTTCTCTCAGCCATGCTGTTTTTACGCACAATTTCGCTTCGTGAATCCACTTACGAGCACTTTTCGGTGACGTAAGCAAATATAGCAACTGCATCACCATCGCTGACATGTTCCCGGGCAGTCACAGCGCGCTTTATTTGCAGCGGCTGATGTGACAACCATGGCCTCTTACGACGTTTTTTTCGTTTCGTGAATCGACTTACGCAAGAAAATTTCTCTTGCGCAAAAATGTTTTCGTAAGTGAGTTTTGTGAATCCGGGCCCTGGTGATAATCCTATGCAAGGCATCGTACACAGGGAAATGAAACATTTTCCTCTCAATCCAACGTGATGCCACTGTCAGGTATGTCATAAGATTACTTCCGACACTCACGAAAGCGCGTTTGAGTACGATGCGGACATATTATTCGGGCATGCGTCAGAGAGGATTATCTGGCTCTGTCAGACTGCGTTTGAACAAAACTTCAGCAGGCTCACATTACCTTGTAAAAATTGGCCCCGTATCTGCATGGTAATCTGCGAATTTTATCGAAAGACGATGTGGTTCCGTGTGGAGAGAGTGAACAAAACATTTATTTGATGTTCTGGGTAAGAACATGGGTAAATAGTATTCTGGAAGTGCCGCAGGGTTCCTCAACCGTGCAGCGGAGGTGAACGAGCGCATCAATCACGTCACACGTGAGACATGAGCGCCATCTGGCAGTTATCTTGGAAAATGAAACGCGCGGCTCTGAGACGGGCGTGCGCGCCCGTATCAGAGGTGATAAGGTATAGAACACAAGATGACGGGTATGTGCCACCACCATGTCGTAAATTACTTAAGTATACTTTCACACGTCACGACATCTACGGGATCCGAGCTCGCCGCTCTTCGAGCCGCTGTGGAGTTGGTTACGCAAGAATCCCCTAGTAGATGGGCCATTTTCTGCGACTCCAAGGCAGCCCTTCAATGCGTGTGAAGTCTAAGACGTGGAAACTGCCACCAGATGGTGTATCGTATTAATGAAATTTGTGATAGTGCTGCTGATCAAGGGCATGACATTGTTTTACAATGGTTGCCGGGCCACTGTGGCCTCAGTGATAACCACCTCGCCGACGACGCTGCCCGATGTGCCCACGATGGAGCGCCCACACTGTTAATACCCTTGTCAAGAGTAGACCCAGCTAGAGAACTTGGTCACATCGCGCATAATGCCAAGCTTGCGCACTGGAATTTTCCACTTAACTGCAATCATCACCCTAAGAATCTTAAGTCATTACGTCAGAAACAACGGCCATTCGAGATTTCTCGACGTGACGCTACAATGCTGTGTCGGCTGTGGACTGGGGTAGCGTTACTAAGTCATTCAGCCATCGCATTTGCATGGCGGATTCATCCAGGTGTGAAAGCTGCAACTGTATAGAGACTATTGAACATCTCTTGTACCACTGTGCCCAATTTGATGAACATCGCCGGACTCTCCAGTGTGCCTTGAATACACTCGATGACGGGCCATTTAAGGAAGCAAAGATCTTAGGAGCCTGGTCGCGCAGCACATCAGCACAGAAAGCCACACGAGCCCTCCTGAGATACTTGTCAGCAACTTCATTGAGGGACCGCCTGTGAAACTCGGCATTGAGTGTGTGATGTTACATGTGTCTATCCCTCTCTCTCTCTTTTACTCCCCCTCCCCCTCCCCATGTGTAGGGTAGCAAACTGGACGCATAATCTAGTTAACCTCCCTACCTTTTCTGCATTCCTTCTCTCTCTCTCTCTTTTTCCTGTAAAAGATGCAGATACAGAACTTTTACGCGTTGTTATGGTGCCTCAGATATGCACAATAATTGATTTTTATTGACATTAGCACAAGTGTCAACGCTGAGCCTTGAGCAACGTTGGTGGGCGCTACGGATGCGGTCGGCCGTTTGGCGCATGGTCTGGTGCCGTTCAGAGTACCCGGTACCGTTAAGGGTGGGCAAACAGACAAATGTACAGACAGCTAGACAGACAGATCGAAATTTTTGCGTCGAAGGTCACCAAGAAAGACTTTCATCTTAGAAGAATCTCTCTCCCATACCTCATATATTGGTCATTTTTGAAGATTAGGTGTCTGGATTTCAGACTAAATCAATACCAACATACAAAATGTGTCAAATCTGCGTGCGCATCCTAAAGTACAGAGCTAAGTGTTTACATAAAATGACTACATAGGTTACTTAACAAAAAACAATGCCCGCGATATGTCAGATCTGTAGTTTACCCTAAATAATTGTATTGTTTACAATAGGTGAGCAAATGATGCGAGCCTCTGTTGAAATTGCCGCGAACAAAGACTATGGTACGCTGAACATCTTGTGGGGGCCGCTTGCGAGTTGGTCCGCGGGCCACCTGTTGGCAATGCTTGACGCCAACCTTGAATTTGTAAATCTTAAAGCGATTACCCGAAAGGTCGCGTTTTGCACAAATTATGGTGTCGGTAACGGCGGCGTAGTCGATGGGTGCAATTACGGCTTCAGCTGGATTCAGAAAGACAGACAGATCAACGTTGCGTGCGTCCTCGGAAAAGAGCTTTCAAACCTTGGTGAGAGCCATAGGCGTATCAGCCAAGGGTGCAAGGGGGGCATCAGCCCTCCCCCACCACTGAGAAAGCTGGGGAGGCTGAGCCCCCCATATATGATAGTCGCAACTCTTGCTGTGTGCTTGGAACCCGACAAGTAACGTGAAGTTTTCCGTCACAAAAATAATCACTACAGACCGGATTATAGGCAAATGCCTATTTTGTTCTTCGCGTTCCTATTGTGCCATTTTGATACATAAGCATGAATTAGGGGTTAGGAAGGGCTTTTATGATGTTTTATAGTGCCTATAAATGTCTAGTTTGGGTGTTCATGCCTGACGTCAGCCTTGAATTTGTAAATCCTAAAGCGACGGCCCGAAAGCTCACGTTTTGCACAAATTGCGGTGTCGGTAACGGCGTTGTAGTCATTGGGTAAAATCACTCCTTCGTTCGGGATCAGACCGACAGACAGATCAGCGTTGTGTGCGTCCTGGGAAAAGAGCTTTCATAAACCTGTTAAAGGCATCCCTCGCCTAGACGTCAGAAACCGAAGTTAGCTTCAAAGGCTACCTGGACGACTCCACAATGGCTTCGGAAGGTGAGGACTCACGAGAAGTTTAAGTATTTTACATACTAGTCGACTAGTCTGTCATAAAGCTCGCTTGTGTTTGAAAACGCTCTGAAAACAAATTGGTGCCATATCTGCATGTAACCTCCGAATGTCGTCAAAAGATGATAGTCTTGCGTGTGGAGAGACGGAACAAAACATTTATTTGATGTTCTGCGCAAGAAAATTGGGGAATCGTATTCCGGAGGCGCTGTGTTAGGGTGCCTCGAGTGTGCAGCGGAGGCAAACGAGCGCATAAAGTCACGTCAAACGTGAGACATGATCGCCATCTGGCAGTTCTTTTTGGGAAACAAATCACGTGGCCCTGAGACGGGCGTGCGGGCTCATCGCAGAGGTGATAAGGAGCAGAACGCAAGGCGACGGGTATGTGCCGCCACTGTCTCGTCTTAGCAAAGCGTTGGAAACAGTCCTTGTTCCATGCAAGCGTTGCATGTTCAGTGCAGCGTGATAAGTGCTACGGTCCTTAAAATTACTTATGTATGCCTTTTCTAGTAAGAGAGGTACATGCAGAATATATATGTGTTGTTATGGTGCCTCAGATATGCATAAGGACGAAGCAAACAAAGACTGGTGCGCGTGTTTGGTTTTGCAAGTATCTAGATGGAAAACGTTGACGCTGAGAGTTCCGACATGTTTCCCTCCCTTCTTCGTTACGTCATTCAATCAGTGATAAGCGGCGGTAGTCAATCCACGCTGCATCACAGATACTATGTTACTATATCAGAAGTACGGACCAAGGTTCAATGCTTGTTTGAATCTGCCGAGGCCCTGACGAAACAACTGTTTCGCCAGTCGCAAACCGCAGGCTATCATCATCATGAAAGTAACATTCTCTTCTGCAAGAGGTGAAGCCGACAACACGTGCGAACGAGCTCGACAGATCATTCGATTGGTATGGCTGCGTGCAGGGTGCTGCTAGCAAAGCCCCGCTGGAGATCGCACCACACGACTGCTCCGGCACCGACAACCTCACTTCTCGGCTACGCACGCAGAAGGCCGTTGGGAGATACGCGACCTACGCGGTGTTCGCCGTGTTCTGGCTACTGCGATGGCTCTGCACGAATCAGGTCACCGTGTTGGTGTTCGTTTTCCGCGGTGGCCACATCGCTTGCCACAAAGAACGCCACTGCGGCTACCTGTCGGCGACCAGTGGCAGCACCAACGAAGCTTCGGCGTCCAGTGGGAACCCTGACGCGAATCTGCTCATACGACAAATACAACACCACAAGCGCGGCTTCTACTTCATCTCCAAGGCGCTCAATTATAACGAGGAAAATGACAGTCTCAAGGATTTGGCCATCGACCTCTACCGCAAGGGTATCGAGGAACTTAAGCAAGGCACCGCTATGAGCATCTCTCAAGGAAAAGGTCCTTCATGGGAGCAAGTGCACAGGCTTACCTATAGAATGCAGGAGAACCTCGACATGGACAAGGACAGGCTCGACTTCTTAGAGAGCATGGTCAAGGTAGAACACCTCTCCTATCATTTGCCCTGGAATGCGGTTGTGGCTCGGCCTCAGGCCAACCAGAAGCAGCGAGTGTGGCAAAAGGTGGCTCCGAAGCGGCGAGTGAAGCGGCGAGTGTTGCAAAAAATGCAGACGAGGAGGAAGCGAAATAGCCCGTTTTCACTAGACAATCTCGTGTACCTGGGAAGGGTTACCAGTGGCTACTCGGGAAGTGACCTAACAGCACCACCAAAAGACGCCACTCATGGTCCTATTAGAGAGGTCAATCCTGAGTAAGTCCGGCGCGTAGACCCCAAAAAGATGCGAAACATAACTCCGGAAGACTTCGTTATCTCACTTAAGAAAGTCCACTTCAGCGTGTCCTCACAGAGCCTGGAGTTCTACGAGCGCTGGAACCAGGAGTTCGGTGACATCACCGTCTGACTCAAACCTCAGCACATGTCGTCGAGTCTGCCGTCATGTTCTGTGTGTCAGTTGGGTATCCGAATAGCGCAAGTTCACACAAGCACGCCAGCGACTCTATCCTCGGGACTGTCCTTGTGAATGGACGAATTTCTGTGCAGCACAAGCTGGGCGTGCTGCCCCGAGGCAGGCACTTCAACATTTTGATTTAATTACGTCGTATATACACCAACATTTTCGTATCTCTCTGATGAATATTGTTGTTATCTATATGACCCTAATATACTATTAGTTTGCGACATGATTTTCGTGTAGAATTCGAGAGAATGAGGGTTGAAATTTTGGACGAGCTTGCTTTTTTATGGGGCCTCCCATGTTTTCGCCTATTTCACAGCTTCTTTTTACTTAAGTATGATGTCTTAATTATTACCACTGGTGTTTCCTCGCTAAAAATGATTATTCCTCTTAATGCGAGACTGCTTGAATAATAAAACTCATTTTCGTAATGTATAGGTTTATTTGTTACTTTTGATTTCATGTTTTCAATTTGCTTAGGTATTGTTATGATAATGAACTTTGTGTTACTTTAGTTGTGAAATCTCTATCAATTACAACAAAAATGTATGAAAAGTATCGGGTGACACACGTTTATGTTAGGTAAGACAGCCTGTCGCGAGTGTACAGAGATGTTAGGCATGTGGGTTTTTATATTCGAAGTGTACGCACATATTAAATTTAAAATTGTGCTAAAAACACTACGTATACTCAATAAAATAATAAACCAGATTAAATGCGCTCAGTTTATAGCGCTTGATCTAACTATTTTTTGAAGGCAGCACTAATATCGCATTTACTATGGAAAATGGTAGTAAAACTACTTCAAAAGTGCTCATTGGGCCGGAATCGTATTCTTGCTCTTATAGGGTGCTGTAGGCCCTAGACGATAGCATGCGTTCATTTATGTCGGTGAAGGTGCATGTAGGTTCGTTCTCTTTCTTGGTTTTATTGATGCTTGTCAGCGGACTGAGTATGATTTCTTGAATATTAAATTATTCGACAGTTCTTGAAGCCATTAGGCTCATGCGTTTCTGGCTAAATGTTTTCCTGCAGTGCTGCATTTCATTCATGTTTTGAAATGCAAAGCATTTCTTAGCGAGCTTTGGCGACTTTAAGCATATCTATCTATCTATCTATCTATCTATCTATCTATCTATCTATCTATCTATCTAAGTATTCATCATCTATCTATCTATCTATCCATCTATCTATCTATCTCTCTATTTATCTATCTATCTACCTACGACCTCCAACTCTCCTCTCCTTTCGGTAGTAGTATCCATACCTAAATTGATATAGCATAACATGACTGCTGTGTGAGCATAGCGACAAGTCATAACTATAAAATTATGAAATGTATGTCATCTATGTAATAATTCACAATTCCTGGTCCTGCTCCTTTTTCGCAGGTATTGTTCACATTAGATATTGCAAAACTGGTATTGTACGACATGACTACATGTTAAACATAGGTGAGAGACGCTAATGTAGAAATCATGACATGCATTTTATGCAAGTCATGACAAAATGCCATGCTCATGGTGTGCTCGCTATCTTATTACATAACGAATTAGGCATAACAAAACGTCCATGGATGAGGAAGGTATATGACTGGTGTAAACATGACAATTGGGATATGCGTGTCATGTAAGAACATGGCAACATACAACGCTCGAGATGTGCTCGTGGCCATTTTACTTGCTCAATATATACTTATTCGGGATCTCTTGACGTGAAGAGACGGCAAAGATAATTGACACATCTAAACATGATAATCTTGATATGCATGTGATGTAAAACATGAATTAATTCTGCACTCTTACTGCACTCTCGGCCATTTTGCTGGCTCCACATATACCAAGTATTGTATCACGTGACGTTAACGAACGACGAAAGTAAATGAGATGTCTGAACATAATTATTACGGCATATAAGGCTTGTGCGGCATAATTGACGTCCACCTCGTAACGTTGTGCTGATTTTAAAGTGACGTATATCATTTCCTGTTAGTGCTTCGCATGTCAGTGATCTTTTATGTACAGGATATCTGCCAATTTTTATGGTAATTGTTTTTTGTCATCATTATATATTTCTCGACAAAGACTAGAGGATTCTTTGCTTATTTGCATAGAGGCTTCCTGACTTTGAAAAAAAAACAGCCTCATCAGAAGCGGCATTATAAATATGAATATGTACCCGCCTTACAGTAATCAATCTCGCTAGATTAGTTAATCTATGAACTGCTCATTATCCAACATAGCTTTCCTTGTGTCCTCGGTATTTTTCTTTTGAAATAAAATTGTACAAGAGCGTTGCAATAAAATGAAAAATTCGGCAGATCAAGCGTGCCTTCGGAGTCCATGTTATGCTAACTCTGCGAATGGAACTGGCAGTTGTATATACTTTGTCGAGCGAAACGTTTCTTACGCAAATACGTCTTAGGTGTTCTTTGCGTGAACTGTTAACACAGATATAATAAAAATGACATTTACATACGAAAGGCCCTGCCAATCTTGCTTTTCTAGTACCTCGAGCTGCGGACACCAAATTGCGTGATGTTTCCTGGTGTTAATACGATGACTGTTGCAATGATTGAGCGAAATATTTCTTACGTGAATACGTCTGAGGTGTTCTTTGCTTGAACTGTTGACACAGATACATTAAAAATAACGTTTACATATGAAGGGCCTAGCCAATCATGCTTTTACAGTGCCTGTAGCGGCGGACTCCACATTGCGCCATGTGTTATGGGGGAAGGCGATGACTGCTATGAAAACCTTGCCAGGAGACATATTTGATTGCCTCGAGACCGTAATGCGGATTAGGTTCGACTGCTTTGGAAAGTTGAGGATGTGAGCGCCGTCATGCCGGTGCCTTCCAAAACGTGTGTCGAGCCAGAGCCGGGCCACCTGCGCCTACTTCTGGCGCGCAGGTGCAGTCTAGCCCGGCCGCAGTCCAGCGAAGACAGACACAATGCTCAGAAGGGGGTGTAGGAGGGCAAGAACAAGGAAGAGTACGTCTCGAAAGATCCCCTCGCCACTGCTTTGGTAGGCGCAGCACTGGCCCAATTTTCGACCCAGTGGGGACACCTGGGGGGACACTTCCTCAACTGTCACAATGTCTATTATTCTTGGCCGGCGGCGGCGACGCCTTTGGTTGGTCTGCGGCGCCATCAGCCGAGCGGTGGCGAGCTGACAGGCATGAGCGGCTCGCACAATCGTGCCGTGGGCATACTGGCTGGTGGACGAGGTATGAGCTCAGATGACTGTGCTCAGTGCTAAAGTCGGCTCTCTTCCATACAATAGGTAGAACGGCGAAAAGCTTGCTTTGTCGTAACGAGATGAATAATACGCTACAATTTTATAAGGTTAAGCAAGGTCCCAGATTCGGTGGTCGGGCGACACGTACGTAGAGAGAATATTTGTGAGAGCACGGTTAAAGCGTTCCGTGAAGCCGTTTGTTTGGAGTTGTACGCGGTGGTCATTGTGTGTTGAGTGGAACAAGAATGCATGATATTGGCTATGACTTGAGATAGAAATGTACAGCAACGGTTTGTGAGGGGTTGTCTCGGGGCAGTGTTAAACAATATAACGTCCCGTAAAAAGAAGCCAGCAACGTCGGTTGCACAGCTTGTCGGTAGATCTCGCGTACTGCGTAGCGTGTAGCGTAAACTATAATCATGGCTATCCATTTTTCCTCAATCTAGTCTGGGAAAAAGACCAAGCAGGCTTTACCCAACATGGTAAAATTGTTCTGCAGGTAGATCAATTAGATGAAAATGGCCAGAGGGTAGCAGCGACGGTGTTTTTCGACGTTGGCATAACTCACACGTGGAAACGTATAGTCGTACCGAGAGAACGAGGCCTGACTAGAAGAAACGGCGCCGTACGCGCTGGTCAGTGAGAGACACGCCAAGGTGTCCAGTTGTGGGGCGTCGTGAAGTTCCGTGCGGACACAGCACTACACGGTGATACATTCATGCCTTTGGAAAGAAAATAAACTTCATCAGTATTGTGCATCAATAATGGCGCTGAGAGTGAGCACGCCCAGCGATGAGCATATAAAGGAGCTATAAAACAACGAAAATTAATCTAGGGCTAGCCGTCAGTTGTCTCTGGTTCTTTTTATGGTCAAAGATTGAAACGGTGGGCGAAGATGTGCATTCTTTTATTAAATGTAGCAGGGTCAGAATGCCAACTTAACATACTCTTTAGCAATGTTGAAGGACAAAACTATAAATGGTTTCTGGCATGAATTTCTCGTGAAGTTGCACTTACGTTATCTTCTGCACAACCAAGTTACCACGAATTATTGAATGTACAACACCTTCGCTATGTACCAGATATTCCGTCATAAGCCTAACGAAAACGCTAGGTGAACACTTTTGACACACTGGCAGGGCTAGATCTTGTTCTTTCCATATTTCTACAACAAAAAAGAGCTGCCTTCACAATATAATAGCAAATATTGAAACACCAAGGTTTAGTATACTATATGCAATGTCGATTCTGTTGTCAGAAGTTCTGTAATTGCAAAATGTCGAATTGGTTGGTCGATGGGCACAAGCTCACAATTGCCCAATTGAAGGAAGGAAGGCGAAACAGGCACAAATACCCCAATAGTTTATTGAAGTCAGAACCACTGGTATGCTCATATTAATGACTAGAATTAACAAGCAGAAATCCTATAGAAAGAAAGGGGGCTTCATTTCAAGTAATTGTACTGGAAATGGGAAGAAAGAAGCTGACAAAAATATACGTTGCCACGGGCGGGGCCCAAACATGGGACAAGATTTCTTTTCGTCCCCTTTTCTTTCTTCGCATTTAGATTGGAATAACTTCAATGACATCTCCTGTACTTCAAATGGCTATTATGTCTGTTAGCCCTCATTTGTACTTTTACAGCGAAAGTCGTAAAACGACGTGCAGCGTCGTAGTTGTCCGCCGCCGCCGCCACCAATGTTCGTAACCATTATCGCGAAATGAATGAAATAACTTAGTACCAAGGTTACATTGGAGCTCGAATCTATGTCCGCTGCGTGCCAGCCCTGTATTCTACCACTAAGCCATGCTGTTTTTTTTACGTGGTATTATTACAAAAGTGGTTCACTTACATACATAACGTACAAAACACATAGGGTCATGTCTACAAATGTACAATGAACGTTAATATGTAAATATCGCCCAAGACAATGTCTTAAGGGGTATATTAGTAGCTCACTTCATGAACTTAGCATACCAGTTCGGCTGAAATTGCAGTTGGTGATAGAAGTCCCTTAGCCACACAGGTAATTGCACAAAGTGGCATCGTGAGCACACCATTGGTTCCACATACCTATAAGACGTTGAAGTTTTCCATGAACTATGCATGCCCATTAACAACGGCATGTCAACTCGCATGTCAATGCATTTGGGCGGTACGAGATAACGGATGCTATGAGAATTTACATAGAGACGTCTATAAAGTCATTTGAAGGATGCTCAGAAAAAGATGGCGTCCTTTCAACTGTGAAAGCATTGTTCTAGTCTTTCCGGAAATTCGCAGAGGCAGCAGGTAATACAAATATGCCTTTGGCGTTTAACCAAATTTTTACAGCTATTGTTTCTGTATGCACTTTGTAAAACTGTATTGTTTATTGGTGAATTAGGCATCTTCGTTACACGTATAGTGCGTCATGACCAGAGAGCGCAATATATAGTGAGCGGTAAAATGAGTACGGAAAGAGCACATCTAGTACAGCACTATATAGGTCTTTTCTTGAGCTAGAGAATAATTACTTATTAGAAAATCTGTCAGAAATTAGACTAATTTGTTTAGTTCACGCACGAACCTTTGCAGATAAGAAGGTGATGCGAAATTAGCAGATAGCACAAGATTTGTTAAAACATTTGCGAAATTCACTTGCAAGAATGTTCGAAGCGTTGGATGAGCACCGTCACAAAAATAGGAAGAGTGCCGCACCAGTCGTTTCATAAAAAGGTGTACCAGTTCAAGAATACCTGCGCAGACAGGTCTAAAATATTGTGTCGCCTCACCGGTTCATAGGTTGATAACCAAAACAAGGTAGCAAATATACGCTAAAGTTTCTGTATGTATGCGCTTGAACAACAAATTAGTTTCATTATGTAGATTATTTTTGTTGCCAAAAGCTGTTTACATGCTTTATTTCCGCCAAAGATAGAGAGCTTACGAGTAATAAACGTCAAAGAAGAGCGCCTTAACGTGGGCACTTGTTCTTTCCAATTATGTGCACTTATTCGACATGTATCTAGTGGAACGCTTAGGTACGTTGGCGGAACACAAGACCATTATATACCTTGAAAATGGGTTGGTTTATATGTCCATGAGCCAAACCACAGTCTCAAGATTTTAGCGAAATTTATTCGTGCCCCTGAAGTTTTATCAAGTTTTTAGATTTTTGGCACAATGATTTTGATACTAGAATAGTAAGTGCGAAAGAACGGTGGGTCATCCCCAGGCGCCAACACCTATATTTAATTCCCATATGCACTAAAACCGCGGACGTTGATAATTCAATTACTCTCTAACTCTTAAGCACAGTGGCTCCAAGTGAAGAGCAAGAAGCATTGGTTAGAATGAACAGCCTTGTTTCACAGACGAGTTGAGAAACACGGGTTTTGAAAGATAGTCATTAACAATTCAACGGGTTGAACACTCATTGTGGCATAGTTTCACACCTTTAAATATTGTGGTGCCAATGTTGGCATATTCCAAAAGAGAAAACAGAAAAGAATGACGAACCCGATCAAAGACTTTCACTAAGTGTACTTGTAGTATTGCCAATTGTTCATGTGACTGTTAACAACGTTCCAATACTGCGCGAGCATCGTGTATATTATTCTGTATTGAGCGACCTTTTCGGCCACACTTCTGATGGGCACCAATATGGAGTGACGTTGCAAATTCAAGTCTGTATGAAAGCAGCTTTGCAAAAATTCTGTAGCCTACGTCGCGCAATGTAATTGGCTTGTAGTCATGAACGTGACGAAGGTTTTCTCCATCTGAGCCCTTAAGGATTTGTACGGTGTTGCTTTTAGTAAAAGAGCGAGGAAGCGTCTTCAAACTTAAAAGCAGTGCAGGGCACAGTACTGATTTTAATGTTCTGTAACCCGTAGAATATTCCATCAGGTCCTGGCAATTTTACAGTGGTAACTGTTCCACAGCAAGTTCTAACTCCTGAATAGTGAATTTCCCATAAAAGATTCACAATCATTCTCAGTTAGAGCAGTCAGAAATGACAAAAACTGCATCACCTCATCTTTGTTTTCATTTTGAGAAGAGGCGCTAAACAAAACTTTGTAATAAGTCTCAAATTCTGACAAAATTACACTGCAATAAAGGACCTATATTCTTCCCGAGCAAAGGTCTGGTATAAGCTTGATTTTAGCGTTGCGATATTTAGGCCTAGACGTGTGGGCTCCTCTGAATGCAAAATACGAGTATTGCGACATCTAACGCGGGCACCTCTGTAACAGAAAGCGTCATGCCTCTGGTGTGTGTTTTTGGCGATAGCGATTTCGGGTCTATAGTGACCAGGGACCTCACGCTCAAATTCGTTTAGCCATGCCAATGCTTTGGACTTGTTCGCAAACTTGCCCTAGGCACGCTCGATGTCAGGAAAAGAATTGCGTTATTATGAGTAATAAAGCGTTTTTTAAAAGCAAAATAAAAACCAGACGTCAAACTATTCAAATAGCGTATCAAGTGGGTCATACACAGCCCCAACCCATTACGAAAGCTTGTTTTTAATCACCTAATCACTGTGGCGCAAACCCACTTCAGGCATAATTCCTCATTGTCGTCAGCACCTGCATGAATAATTTGCACAAAATAATTTGAAAGTGCTTAGCGGATGCAAGGCTGCATAAAAATGACGAAAATCATGACACCAAATGCTGCTATACAACCCAGTAATTATTATTATTATTGCCATACATGAAACCCAGCACATGTGCGTGCAACGTATCCACAACTAGGGTTTAGAAAAGACTTTTAAAAGCCGCTCTTATAGCTTTTGCTCTGACTGCGTCGCGCCTTCCGCGCAGGCCTGTCTTTTCCTAACAAATAAAACGAGGCCCTAACTTCGCAACAATCCTTCCGGCATGTACATACAATCACAAGCTGCATAGGCACAAGATTACTAGGTTCGATGAAGTATAGTAAACTGAAGGCATCAAAGCAGCTGTGTATAGTTCTCTTATCAACGTTCCATTATTCTTCGAACATGGTGGCTACGCTGCTTATAGATATATAAGCCTGAAGTTCCGCCTTCAATAAAATCGGTTGACTGCTGGCACGTTAGTTCGTCTTCCTTCGTGATGAAGCGTTCTCTTTGCCAATATTTAAAATAAAAAGATGTTCATAATGAACTTAGTTCAACATTTGATGTTTTCGAAGTGATGAACATTCATATATATACTTTTTCTCCTGTATAATTTTATCTTTTATTTTCTTGTTGCGAACACAGCCCCATAGTTTTTTTACTTATTTCGAGTTACGTGAATGCGAGTTTTTGTATGGCTGACTAAATATTAAGGCTTCAACACACTCTTGTATACTAATGCCCATGAGGACGAAACTAACAAAGACCGGTGCACGTGCTTGCGGTTAGGAGCATCTGGATGGAAAATGATGACGCTGAAAGAACCGACCTGTTTCCGACCAACCGATCAATCCACGCTGCATCGCAGGTACTAAGACAGAAATACGGGCCAAGGCTCAACACGTGTTTGAAGCTGCCGAGGGCCCAACGGTATAAATGTTTCGAAAGTCCAAAATCGCAGTCGATCAACATCAAGGAAGTAACATTCTTTTCTGCGAAAAGTGAAGGCGAAAAAACGTGCGCACGAGCTCGGCAGACTAGTCGATTGTTATGGCTACATGCAGATGGCTGCTAGCGTCGCTATGCTGGAGACCGTGCCACACGACTGCTGCGGCGCCGACGAACATGCTGCTCGACTACTCACGCTGAGGACTGTCAGCCGATACGTGATCTACCCGGTGTTCATCGTGTTCTAGCAATTGCGATGGCTCTGCACGAGTGAGTTCGCCGTGGTGGGGTTCGTTTTCTATCGTGGTCGCAGCGCTCGCACGAAGAATGCCGCTACGGCCACCTCTCAGCGACCAGTGGCAGCTCCGACGCCATGGTGGTGAGCAGTGGGGACCCTGACGCGAATATTCTCATACGAAAGAAACAACACCACAAGCGGGCCTTCAACTCCATCTCCAAGGCGCTCAAGCGTGACGAGGAGAATGACAATCTGAAGTAGTTGGCCATCGGACCCTACCGCAAGGGTATCGAGGAACTAGAGGAAGGCATCGCAATCGACTTCTGTTATTGAAAAGGTCCTTGTATGGAGCAACTGCACAGGCTTATTGATTAATTGAAGTTGAACTCGGCATGTCTATGGACAGTCTAGACTTCTTAGAAAGTATGGTAAAAATAGAAACCCTTGGCGATGACTTGTCCTGGCATGTGGGTGCGGCCGGGCCACATGCCAACCAGAAGCGTCCAACATGGCAGAAGGCGGTAGCCAGCCATGACGCAGCCACGAAACTGCGTGGTCCCTTGTGGCTTAAGATGGCCGAGATTGGCGAACCTGGCAGCCAAGTGAATGACAGGCATCGGCGCCGCCTCGGATGCCGCGTTCGGGTGTTACGCTGAGGAATTAGGTCGCAACGGCATCGCGGCTGGGAGTGGCAACACAGGCAGTCGCTCACGCGCCCAGACACCACCACGGAACACTACGGTCGGAGGTGCTCGGACGACGGCCAAGTCCCCGCCACGGGTTTCTTGGCCAGCTGCATATGAAGCTGGACCAACACATACGGAAGCGAGGCGGCGACTCAACCAGCAGCAACCAAACGCGCAGCAGCCTGCGTTTTTGAACATCAGCGCGGCCTCGCTAACTCCGAAATACATCGGTGAGGGAGAGAAGCTGCTTTGTGCTTTGTTTGTTGTTGCACGAGAACTGCAGCCTAGCATTATCTTCATTCACGAGGTTGACTCTACGTTCAACGAGACTAAGGACAACGAGCATGAAGCTGCACGGAGGCTGAAGACAGAGTTTCCATCGAGTTTGATAGCATGCACACAAGGAGTGTGGAGCGGATTCTTGTCATGGAGGCTACAAACATGCCGCAAGAGCTCGACGACGCTACTCTCAGGCGTTTTGTGAAGCGGGTCTACGTGAAGCTGCCAGACGAGAACACGTGGCTAGCACTTCTGGATAAGGTGCTCAGGAAGCAAAATAGCCCATTGTCACTAGACAAGCTAAGCAAAAACGGCACTCTGGATCCCATAGGAGAGCTCAATCTTCAGCAAGTTTGGTGCGTGGACCCCCAAAAGATGCGAAATATAACGCTCGAAGAGTTCATGACCTCACTGAAGAAAGTCCGCTTCAGCGTGTCATCACAGAGCCTAGAGTTGGTCGGCTAAAGGTAAAGAGCCGACCGACCCATTAAAGAGAAAACCGTTCTTTACGCACGCCGCACGCCAACCGACCCATTAAGGGGAAACCCTTTCTTTACGCTCGCCGTCATGGACCCTGCCGCCACCGCGGCGACAATCTTGGGTGGCCCGACACACGTCGAGAACTGAACAGCACGTGATAAGAACCGTATGTAGACGTACACGGACAGTTGCTTTCGTTCTCAGTGTTGACAGTGGTTCTTCCTCTTTTTTACTTTCTTTCTTTTTCGTCTTTTTTCTTCCCCCTTTTTGTTTTTATTTTGTTTCCTCTTTTTAGTTCCATCTCACTCTTGCAAACATCTTTCAAGGTGAGAGGGACGTGGCAGCAACGAAGTTTGGAAGTTCATGTCAGTATAACTCATCCGCTGATGAAGGGAGGACCCCTCCCGAAACTGTTGGGAAATAAATATATTTATCCTTGTTGACAACGCTCCCGTTGTGCCATATCCCATACCTATATAAATAAATATATATATATATATATATATATATATATATATTCATGAATATTGTTGTTATCGTTATATCCCTAATATGCTTTTAGGTCGTGACACGATTCTCGCTTAGAGTGCGAGAGGTTGCAGGTTTAACTCTTGGACGAGCTTGTTTTTTTTCGGGGTGTCCAATGATTTCGCCCATTCGATAGCTTCTTTTTATTTAGTTATAGTGTGTCAATTGTTATTACGGGTGTTTCCTCCGTATTCATGTTTATTTCTTATCTTGCGTGACTGCTGAATAATAAAACCTATTGTCGTATTGTATAGATTTGTTTATTGTTTTTTTTCATTTCATATTTCTCTTTTGCTTAGGTATTGTTGTGATAGCTAACTTTGGGTTACTTTGGTCGAAAAATCTCTATCGAAAAATTCGAAATTGTAAGAGAAGTTTCGGGTGACAAATTTATACAATTAGGCATGATAGCCTATGGCAGGTGCACATGGAGAATAGGCATGTGGGCGTGTATTTTCAAAGTGTACGTAAACGTTACATTAAAAGTTGTGCTACATGAAACAGGACATGTACACACCAAAATAAAAAACAAGAATCAATGTGCTCAGGGCACAGCGCTTGACATGACTATAATTTGTAGAGAGAAATGATTTCGTATTTTTTGTGTAAAATGGTAATAAAAATAATTCAAAACCGCTCATAGCACTGTATTTGTATTCTTGGTCATATAGGGTGCTGTAGACCCCAGACGTTATCATGCTTTCATTTATGTCAACGAAAATGTCCGTGTGTTTTCTTTCTCGGTTTTATTGATGCTTCTTAATGAAGAGTATGATTTCATGATTATTTATATATTTCGACTGTTCTCGAAGCCATTCTTAGCTCGTGCATTTCAGACTAAATGTTTAATGCACTGCTGCATTATATTTATGTTTTTTTAATGCGAAGCATTTTTAGCGAACTTGGGCTACTTCGAACGTATCTATCTATTTATCTCTCTATCTATCTATCTATCTATCTATCTATCTATCTATCTATCTATCTATCTATCTATCTATCTATCTATCTATCTATCTATCTATGTATCTATCTATCTGTCTATATATCTATTTTTCTATCTATATATCTATCAATCTTTCTATCTATCTATCTATCTATCCACCTACTACATCTAACTCTCCTGTCTTTTCGATAATGGTATCTATACAATAATTGGTATAGTATAACATGACTGTATCGTGAGCATAGTGACCACACATAACAATAAAGTCATTACATGTATGTCTAATGTCATAATTCACTATTCATGGTCCACCTGCTTTTGCACTGTTTTCGTCCAGATTACATATTGCAAAACTGGTATTGTTAGCGCCCGTTTTGCATGCTTAACATATACCGAATTAGACAGTACGGGACATCCATGGATGACGAAGGTATAAGACTGGTGTAAACATGATAATCGTGACATGCATGTTATGTAAGAACGTGGCAACATACAACGCTCGCGATGCGATGATGATGATGATGTTTGATGTTTTTTGGCGCAAGGGCTGTTTCACGGCCAAAGAGCGCCAGTTCATCTTACTAAAAAAAGTGGACAATGATTGTGATAAGCGGCTGTATAAGGGCCATAAAATTCCTAGCAGGAACGCGGGTAAAAACATACAAGTAATAAAATCATGACCATGCCGTGAAAGGTGTGTGTGGTGTGAATAGATGACAAAAGTTGGTGATAATAAAAGACGATGGTGGATATGTATGGCATTAGCACAAGTGCCTCACTCGTTCATATCCTTGCGTCCAAGGGCCGTGAGGCAAGTGCTTTCTTGTGTAATCCACCGCAGCAAAAACCTCTCTGGAGAGGTCATGCTACGGGATGCCCGGGTATATGATATGAAAGCTATGAATTTCTTTAAAAACGCTAACAATGATTTGTGACTAAAAAGCGGTTCCCTACCGAAGAACATTGCAGAGTGTAAAGGAATATGTTGTCGGTAGGGTAATGGAAAGTGTTGTTTTCTTACAGTGTCCAATTGTTTGCACTGAATTAAAATGTGAAGGACTGTCAGTGCTTCACCACATCTGTCGCACAATGGTGGATCGCCACCGGACAAAAGGTGTGTGTGTGTCGTGTATGTGTGTCCTATCCTGAGTCTCGTTAGTATTACCTCTGTATGACGCGATTTCGATACGGGCAGCCAATGACCAAGGTGTGGCTTAATAACGTGTAGTTTGTTTTGTATGTGTGTATCCCAATTGCTCTGCCAGTAGTCCCTGAGGTTTCGTTTGAGAGACGGCTTAAGATCAAGGGCCGGGATTGATATGGATGTAATGGCGGTGCTCTCATGGACGGATGCAGCGAGCTGATCCGCCCTCACGTTGCCTTGGATCTCACGGTGCCCTGGCACCCAGCACACTACAACATGTTGTTTGAGTGTGTAGAGTGTGCACAAAATGGAGTAAAGTGAGACAAGGACCGGGTTTTTTTGTTTTTTAAGACTGTGCAGAGCCTTTACCACACTGAGGGAGTCTGTATAAATTACTGCTTTTTGTATTTGTAATTGTTTGATGTGTTTAGCTGCCACAAGTATCGCGTAAGCTTCTGCTGTGAAGATACTTGTGCGTGGATGTAGAGGGCCAGCATCTGAAAAGAATGGGCCGACAGCAGCGTAGGACACAGAGGAGTTAGTCTTGGAGGCATCTGTGAAGAACTCAGGGCGTCTGTATTTGTGTTGAAGTTCCAAAAAGTATGTTCGGATATGGGCAATAGGTACGTGTTTTGTAACTTCTAGGAAAGACACATCGCAGTCTATAGTCTGCCACTGCCACGGTGGCGGGTATGCTACAGGAGCCATTAAACTCTGTTCAAGTGACACTGCAGTTTCTTCAGCTAGACACTTCAAGCGAACTGAGAAGGGCTGCCTCATTGAAGGCCTGTTTTGAAACAGAGTTGAGCTCGACAAATCATTGATTGTAGACTATGAGGGGTGCTCCTTGTCTGCTTTCACCTTAAGGAAATAAACAAAGGACATGTAAGTTCTTTGCAGATGAAGCGACCACTCATTTGACTCAACGTAAAGGCTTTCTACGGGGCTGGTGCGAAAAGCACCCGTAGAAAGGTGGATGCCCAAATGGTGCACGGGGTCTAGCATCTTCAAGGCACTTTGAGTAGCAGACTGATAGACAATGGCCCCATAATCTAAGCGGGTGCGAATGAGGCTTCTATAGAGGTTCATGAGGCATTGCCTATCACTACCCCACGTAGTACGTGACAACACTTTAATAACATTCATGGCTTTTAAGCATTTTGTTTTTAAATACTTGATGTACGGCACGAAGGTCAACTTGTTGTCCAAGATTAGGCCTAAGAATTTATGCTCGGCTTTGACGGACAGACGTTGCCCATTCAGTCGAATGTCAGGTTCCGAGTGCATGCCTCTCTTTCGAGAGAACAAAACACACCTGCTTTTTTGTGGGTTAAGTCGAAATCCGTTCTCATCTGCCCATTTGGAGACCTTATTTAAACCCAGCTGAACCTGCCGCTCACACATGGCCAAGTTGCATGACTTGAAGCCAAGCTGAACGTCGTGAACATATGTACAGTAGAACATATTGCGGGGAATTGGCAAGTGCAAAGAATTCATTTTGATAATAAAAAGTGTGACACTAAGCACGCCACATTGTGGCACGCCTGTTTCCTGGACAAATGTTTGGGAGAGCACACTGCCCAGACGGGCACGGAATGTCCGGTTCGACAGGTAACTTTCGATTATATGAAACATTCTTCCGCGCACACCAAGGTGGGACAGGTCTCTTAAAATTCCGAAACGTCATGTTGTATCATACGCCTTTTCGATATCGAGGAACACAGAGAAAAAATATTGTTTATGGACGAAGGCGTCTCTGATCTGTGCCTCGATACGAACAAGGTGGTCTGTGGTGGATCTACTTTCTCGAAACCCGCACTGAAATGGGTTGAGCAAATTGTTTGTTTCAAGGATATGTACAAGTCGGCAGTTTATCATTTTTTCGAATACTTTGCACAAGCAGCTTGTAAGTGCAATAGGCCTATAACTTGAAGCTAAAGAAGGGTCCTTGCCCTCTTTCAAAATGGGAATAATAATAGCCTCTTTCCAGGAGGTAGGGATAGTGCCAGAAAACCAGATAGCATTGTACAAACAAAGTAGGGTTTTTCGTGTTTCGGCCTGGTAGGTCTTTTAACATTTCATACACCACATGGTCAGAACCTGGGGCAGAAGTACTGCAGGAGTTTAGGGATGTTCGGAGCTCCGCTAGACTGAAAGCTTGGTTATATGCCTCGTATCTAGTGGATTTGTGTTCGAGTGTCTGCTTTTCTATTCTTGTTCTGTATTTTTCGAAAGTGTCAGTATAGTGGGATGAGCTGGACACCTGTTCGAAGTGTGCACCGAGGAAGTTTGCCTGATCTTCCAAGGTGTCACCCTGAGTGTTTACGAGTGAAAGTGTGTGTACTTGTTTTCCTGCTATCCTACCGACCATGTTCCAGACTTTAGCTTCCTGTGTGTATGAATTGATCCCAGACAAAAACTTCTGCCAGCTTTCTCTTCTGGCCTGTCGACGCGTTCTCCTGCCTTGAGACTTTATTTTCTTGAAGGTGTCAAGATTTTTCGGCTGTCGGTGAGTTCCGAAGCAGCTTCCAAGCTCTGTTTTGCTGTTTGCGCGCAGTTTCGGCATTCAGAGTTCCACCATGGCACACGCCGTTTTCCAGGGTGTCCATTTGTTTGTGGGATGCATTTTGATGCAGCATCAATCAAAAATGCTGTGAAGTAGTTGACAGCAACATCAATGTTCAAAGTACATATGTCATTCCAACCTAGACGAGCGAATGGTATAAAAGTGTTCCCAGTCGGCTCTGTTTATGAGCCACTTGGGAACACTTGATGGACACTCAGTTACTGTATTTGTGCTCAAAACTATGGGGAAGTGGTCACTTCCGTACAGATTACTGACGACTTTCCACTGGAGTAGAGGCACAAGAGATGGAGATACTATGCTTAGGTCTATGGAGGAGTAGGTGTTATTGGCGAGATTATAATAGGTTGGTTCTTTTCGGTTTAGGAGACACGCGCTCGACGAGAGAAGGAACTGTTCGATCAGTCGACCTCGCGCGTCATACCGAGAGTCACCCCATAGCCTGCTATGCGCATTAAATTCTCCAAGGAGAACATAAGGTTCCGTAAGTTCAGCAATTAAAGAGTGTAAATCACGTTTTTGCAGCTGATAGCTAGGAGGAATGTAAATAGTGCAGATTGTGATCAGTTTATCAAAAAGAACCGCTCGAACAGCCACTGCCTCAAGGGATGTTTGGAGTTGTATGTGTGTGCATGCAATTCCTTGATTCACTATGATGGCCACACCTCCGGATGATGTCATGGCATCATCACGGTCCTTTCGAAAAATAGCTATTTACGTAGAAAATTTGTGTGTTTTGAATTAAGGTGTGTTTCTTGTACACACAGCACTTTTGGCGAGTGTTCGTGTAAGAGTTCTTGGATGTCGTCAAGGTTTCTGAGAAGGCCCCTGACGTTCCATTGTATAATTTGAGTGTTCATGGTGAATGTAAAATAATGCTGTGTGTACGAAAAGCAAGTGGCTGTTTAGACGGGGAGTTTGAGTTCACTTTACAGGGCCGTCAACAGGCCCTGTTATTTGCTTTTTTGTCTTCTTGGCGCGCTCCAAGGAGCCACGCCGCTCTTTCGGCACCAAGGGTGCCGACGTATCCATTGCCTCCTCGGAGGCACTGGATGCCCGCACGTGCGGTCTGTTATTTCGGATTTTGGGCCTCGCCTGGGGAGGGGAGGTCTTGAGACCCGAAGACTCCGGAGTCTCCGGTCTCTGTTTGGAAGTAGGCGGTGTAGCCTGGGCTACAGCCGCCGTGGGGACAGGTGGCACAGCCGACGGCTCGCTCTGCACGGGCCGAAGGAGTGGCGAGGGCTGGTGCGGCGGTGCCCCCTGACGCGCCGCGTCAGCGTATGTAGGTCCATAGAATGGAGCGACTCTTCGCCGTGCTTCCTTAAACGTAATGTTCTCCTTCACCTTCAATGTAATTATTTCTTTTTCTTTTTTCCAGTATGTGCAGGAGCGTGAATATGCGGCATGGTTTCCTTCGCCGTTTACACAGTGTGGCGGTTGTTTGCAGTTCTCAGACACGTGGCCTAGGACTCCACATTGTGCACAAGTCTGGCGACCACGACAGGTTTTAGAGCCATGGCCATACCTCTGGCATTGGAAGCAACGACGACGGTTCGGTATACACGGCCTGATAGATGTCTTTGTGTACCCTGTTTGAATGTAATCTGGTAGTTTACTGGATGCAAACGTGAGTATCAAGTGTTTCGTTGGTATTTCCTTATTATCTCTTCTGATGATAATTCTCTGTACATTATTGACATTTTGGCTCTTCCACCCTTCCAAAATTTCAGTCTCGGCGAGCTCAAGTAAGTCTGCATCAGATACCACTCCGCGAGTGATGTTCATGGATCGGTGTGGTGTTACGGTGATCGGTACGTCACCAAACGTTGAGAGGCTGTTTAGCTTTACAAATAGTGCTTTGTCCCGAATTTCTAGAAGAAGGTCTCCGCTCGCCATTTTAGTTACTTTGTATCCAGCCCCGAGAGTTTCCGTAAGACACCTGGCAACTACAAAAGGAGATACGGTCCTGGCTTGCTTTCCGGTTTTTTCGCAGTGAATGACGTGGAAGTGGGGAAAAGTTTCTATTGGCTGGTTGAAGAGATTTATGTCGTCGGTGCGTACCCGCTTTAGGCCGGTACGATCAGATAGTAGAGGGAATGCGCCATGCATGCCGGTCTTATTTTTGTTCAGCAGCGTTGGCGGCCACCCACCACGGAGCCCAACAAGGGGACGCTGCAAGTTTACAGGTGCTGAAAGCTTGCAGACGTCAGCCGTACAACACTGCCATAACCCAATGCGCCTAGACAAAGGTAGGCTATTTGCACAGGGTTAACCCTTGCCGCCAGGAAAGTTGGAAGTAAACAGAAGAGAGTAGAAGACAGGACAGATAGATAGTGAGCGATAAAGACGAAGATATAGGCAGAGAGAGATAGGAAAAGGCGACTGCCGATTTCCCCTGGGTGGGTCAGCCCAGGGGTGCCGTCTACGTGAAGCCGGGGCCAAAGAGGTGTGTTGCCTCTGCCAGGGGGCCTTAAAGGTCCAATCATCCAGCGTCGGCTCAACCCCCAGGATCCCCTTTTCCCCGGACACGGCAAAGCCACGCACGGCTAGGCGTGGGAGGGAGTAGAAACTCCCCCGTTAGCTCGGGTCCGTGGTGTCGCTACACACCAAACGCCTACTTGCGCAGGCGCCCCTGCGGGGAACGCTCACGATGCGCGCTTGGCCATTTCGCTAGCTTCACATATAGCAAATTTGGTATCTCTTCACGTGAACAGACGACAAAGGTAAATGACCCGTCCAAACATGATTATCTCTATATGCGTGCCATGTAAAACATGAATAGATTCTCGGCTCATAGAACCTTCACAGCCATTTTGCTGGCTCCACATGTACCAAGTATAGTATATGTCGACGACGAAAGTAAATGAATGACGAAAGTAAATGAGATGTCTAAACATAATAATTAGGGCATATAAGGCATGTACGGCCTAATGACGTCCGCCTCGTAACGTTGTGCTGATTTTAAAGTGACATACAACCTTCCCTGTTCGTGCTTCGCATATCATAGTTATTCCCTGTAGATGACATCTGGCATTTTTATGTTATTTGCTTTGTTGTATTATTAGAATATTTCTCGAGTACGACTACAGGGTTCGTCGCTTACTTGCCATAGAGGCTTTTTGACTCTGAAAAAAAAAGAGCGTCATCAAGAGCGGCCTTATCAATATGTATATCTACCCGTCGCACAGTAACCAATCTCGCTGGACAAATTATTCTAAGTGCATAATAATCCCCTTTGTTTGCCTTGTGTTCTCAGTCTCTTTCTTTTGAAAACTGAATGGTCTAACGGCCTTCTTTACAGTGAAAAGTTCGGCAGTTCAACCTTGCCTTGGGAATTTATGCTATGCTGATACTGAGATTGGTGGGTGGCTGTTGTAATTCTTTTATTGAGCGAAACGTTTCTTACATGAATACGTCTGTGTTCTTCGCGTGAACCGTTAACACAGATACGTTAGAATTGGCAATTGTATATGAAGGGCCCAGCCAATCTTGCTTCTCCAGTGCCTCGAGCTGCGGATCCACATTGCGTAATGTTTTATGGAGTTAGTACTATGACTACTGCAATGATTGAGCTAAACTTTTCTTACGTAAATACGTCTAGGGTGTTCTTTCCGTGAAATCTTAACACAGATACATTAAAATAACATATTCACATGAAGGACCTAGCCAATTTTGCTTTTCCAGTGCCTCGAACGGTGGACTCTACATCGCGTCATGTGTTATTGAGGGAATGCAAACACTGCTGTGAAAACCTTGCCTAGATACGTATTTGATTACCTCGAGCCCGTATTGAGGAATTGGTGTGGCAGCTTCGTCAAATTGAGGATCTGAGGGCCGTAATGCCAGCAGTGAAATTCTGGAGCGAAATATAGACCTACCGGAATGCATCACGTGATATTCCTATGCAAGACATTGCAGACATGGCAGTGAAACTTTTTTCTCTAAATCTATCTTTAGTTTACTGTTAGGTATGCCATAAGATTATTTTCGACACTCACCTGTCATACTGGCTTTGTCATACTGCATTTGAACAAAACGCTAGCAGGCTAACATTGCTATGTAAAAAAATACCTCTCCCACATCTCATATATGGGTCATTTCTGAAGACAAGGTGTCTGGATTGCTGACGAAATCAATACCAATATACAAAATGTACAAAATCTGGGTGCCGAACCTAAAGTACAGTGATGAGCGTTTACACAACATGACTTCATGGGGTATCTTACAAAAAAGCAAAACAATGCCTTAGATAAGTCAGATCTGGTAGTTTACGCAAAATAAATGGTGGCATTTATGATAGGCGAGAAAAGTATGCGTGCCTCTATTAAGAATGCCGCAGACAGAAGAATATGGGACGATGAGCGTCACGTGCGGGATGCGAACTGCTTACAAGTTGGTCAGCGGGCCACCTTTTGGCGATGCCTGACGTCAACCTAGAATGGGCGAATCCTAAAGCGACAGCGCGAAAGGTTCCATTTCACACAACATGCAATATAGGTAACGGTGGCGAAGTCGATGGGTCAAATCGCTGCTTCAGCCAGAATCCGACAGACAGACATATCAACGTTGTGTGCGTGCTGGGAATAAAGCTTTCAAAACCGTGGTGAGCGCATCACTTGCGTTGGTGTCAGAAACCGAACATCGCTTCAAAGGCTGCCTGGACAGATCCAGAAATGCTGCGGAAGGTCTGGACTCATGAGACCTTGAAGTATTCTGCAAGCTAGTCAACTATTCTGTCATAAAGCCCTGCTAGTGCTTCATATTTCCTCGGCAAAAACCATACGCAAGCTTTGCACCAGGGCAACATAAAATATATATATATATATATATATATATATATATATATATATATATATATATATAATGACAATAAATGTGTACATATAGCTGCGCTAGCTTTATTGAAGTGTTGCGAAAATATCCCTAAGACCCCCTCAGTTATGATACTTGCATAAAAGTAATATAGCGCCGAATTCCTTTCGATGAAACGGACGTCTCTGTTCTAACCTGAGTACCTATTTTACATCGGGTCATGAGCTATCTCTTACGCATCTGTGCAGACGGCGTGCCTTGAGGGCCCACAATTGGTGCATTTCTCGATTTTCCTGATAACTCTAATCTGCGTCATAATACTTAGCTCAATCAAAAATATATACATCCGCCTTAGGCTGCTATTTGCTTACTGCTTCGCCTGAAATTGATTCCCACACTGCATAGGATCCTCCGTATATGTAAGCGTGGAGCACCGGCGGTCATATTATGTATGCCGTCATCGCATACCGTCCTTTTATGTCGTCTCTTGGCGACATGCAGGCAAAATCATGTATGAAATACACATGGTAGCATAGGCACGTACAGTATAGTATACGGAAGGGGCGGGAAAGGTAATTGAGAAAAGGTGATATGAGGATGACGGCAAGCAAAAGCACAAGAGCAGAGTTTAGGTCGAGGCAATGTACCGCGTCACGCAGGCAAAAGCATGTATAGCAGTTGTCAACAACATTTCTAGGTGGAGTGCCAATTTTCAAATAAAGCTGACAAAGTTGGGGCCACACGGTAAATGAACCAGACGACACGGTAAAAAGCCAAGGCAAGAAGTTAAGGAAAGTAACCTAAGGAAGGCAAAAACATAATATGGCCACATATACAGCAAAGCCTGAGAGTGGTACATGGAAGTGAAGGTGTGGATGAGAAAAAGGAAGAAAGGAGGGTCAATCATTTCATAGTCTAATTCAAAACATCAAAGAAAATACTTCGGAAAATAAAGTACGGCTTAATACAGATGGTATTAGAGGAAGAAGGAAATGACAGTGAAGAGGGTAGAGTGTAGCTTATCGGACAGTGTACCAAAAGGTGGAAACTGAGAGTTAGAAGGACAAATGTGAGGTTGGGGAAGATGGAAAGGAGGTGGAACACGGCATAGGCATGTATAATACAGCACTGCAAGGGAGTGTGAATGAGATGTGTTGGGATTATGAGAAGAAAGAAACTTGCCCGGAAAATAGAAAAAGGAACGCCCTTAATACGTGACAGACCTGTGCAACTCCGCTGACGGACTAGATGAATCTTAGGGACCATCCATTGGTTAAGCACTAAATTACGATACTAAGAAAACAGAATAATTGCGAAAGTGGTTAAGAACTTCTTTACTTGAACACGCATTCACCCGCCATAGGTTTCAGCGCAGTGGAACTTTTTTTTTAAATTAACGTGACTTCCTGAAAGGCTGGCCGAACACCATTGATGGAAGCAAGCCGGGTTCACAATCATCAGCTGCGCCATGCAAATAAACGGCTGTTGTGACAGAAACTAGCATCTTGAAGCATTTCGAGGTCGTCATGTTGGAGTGGGTAGACTGCAAACACCGTGAATTCTTCCAACGCATGGTGTCGTCATTATGCCACCTTTGAATTTCTATCCTTGTTTTCTGCCTGAATCTCAGTTCTTCCCATTCGGAAGTTTTGGTGGATTTCTTCGAGAGCAATCGTATACCAACTTGCTTAACAAACATCTCCAATGTTCCATCACACTGCCCACAGGCTCTAAATATTCATTACAGTTGTTTCTTCCTTCGTCAGGTACTCAAAGGGGGCCATCGCTACGGAGTTTATGTGCTCAATTAATATAGAAAGTCTCCGTATTATCATTCTAATTTTGTACATGAAATTGAAGTCGCTTGCTTAGTTTACTAAGCAAAACCTGGAAGTTGTTTAGTGATGTTTCTTCGCAAATATTGCCACTCATGCTCCTTTCTTTCTGTGTTTTATATTGCCGGCTCATTGCACATGTAGATTTTGTTTGGTGCAAATCTAGCCAGAATGTCTGGACGCCTTCTAGAAAATCTTGGGAAAAGACGTTAGACATAAGCACGCAAACATCACCATCGGCCACACCATGCTGAATGTGCCGGTTCTAGTGCGATAAGCACGCAAACACGTACAGCTGAGTTGATTTTAGAAGAAATGCGGCCACAAGTGATATTTTTCGAATGTTCGAGGACACATGTATAATTGCCGACGCTTGTTACCACGATAATTAATTATCTTCAGCGGAACCCTTTCTCGCTGCCATCGTCGTACAGAGTGGCGGCGATCTGCTTTCCATTTCGCGGCCACAAGCTTGTCAAAATAGGATTTTCATCTAAGGCGTACAGGCTGCCACCTACGTCGCGCCACAATGACTTGACAATATACACAACCTGTTCTCGTACTTCAATAATAATGAAGTTATCTGACCTTTCTTCGTCAATACAAGCTTAGAGATCTGTTTCTTTTCGGAAAACTGGGGACCAATAACAGTAGCAGACCTTTGCGAGAAGCATGTCCTCGTTTATTTATTTTTTATTATTTTTAATGTCAAGTTTATTTCTTCCCTACTCCACCACCTGATTAGAAAAGGGATATGGTGAAATTTGCTTCCCCCCCCATCTCCAAATGGAAAACCCTATATAACTGAAGAATATATATGGAAAAAACACCAATGACGTCAGCTTCATCTGCTCGAAAAGTTTCTTTACCAATTCATCAACATGTCTTATTTTCTCTATTTATTATATTTCTTATTATTGCTTCTATACTGTAACGAGACTGAGACCGACTCGGAAAAGTAGACGCACATATATTTACAGCTGGTTAAGCGAGCCGCACCAGCCATATATATATGAGCTCGCGCCAGTCTGTCTTCTTTGCCCTCTTCATCTCCATGGCACTCACAAATAGGATAACTTCTCGTGGCGGAGCCACTGTTCCGGGGCACTAAAAATGTTATCTGACGAAATCTTGCAGGACTTCATCCGCGAAACGTGGACACTATCGGTAGACTGCACAGGAGATGGAGTTGCGTAGATGGGGCGGATCTTTTGGTAACAGGTGTTACTTGACACAACACATTGTAAAGTCCTGTGTAATGAGAAAAATTTTTTCTGATAGACTCACCCGATGAGGCCAACAGAGTAAAACGAAGGTATCGAGAACCTAATGTACGCCTTCATGTTCCGTGTCGTAGTGACGCCGTTGGTTGATCTGCGACGCCATCAGCCGAGCGTTGACGAGCTGACGTGCATGAGCGGCTCGCGCAATCATGCCGTGGGCATACTTGCTGGTGGTCGAGGTATGAACAAAGGTGCCTGTGTCCAGTCGTAAAGTCGGCTCACTTCCATACAAAGGTAGAATGGTGAAATACTCGCTGTGTCATGACGAGATGAATTATACGCAAAAATTGCATAGGGTAAGGCAAGGTCCCAGTCTCGGTGGTCGTGCGACACGTGTATGGCGAATATATTTCTGAGTGTACGGTTAAAGCGTTCCGTGAGGCCGTTTGTTTGAAATTTGTAAGCGGTGGTCAGTGTGTATTGCAAGGAACAAGATATCGGCATTGACTTGTGATAGAAATGTACAGCCATGGTCTGTGAAGGGTTGTCTCAGAATATGGTTAACCAATATAGCTTCCCGTAACAAGAAGTCAGCAACGTTGGCTCCAAAGCTCTACGGTAGAGCTTGTGTATTACCGCTGCGTGTAGCGTCATTTCCAATCACGTCTATTCATTTTTTTCTGTGGGGAAAGGAAGAATGTGGGGAAAGGAAGAAGCAGGTCTATGCCAACATGGTGAAATGGTTCTGCGGGTATGTCAATCAGTATAAGCTGGCCAGCGCGTAGCAACAACGATGTTTTTTCGACGTTGGCATAACTCACACGTGGCAACGTATTGTCGTACACTATCAGTCAGGTGCCGGATAACGAACGGCATAAAGGCTGACTAAAATGCTGTCTATAGGCAGTGCAGCAATAAAAAAAATACCCGTGACAGCCGCGCGGCGCAGATGTAACGCCGGTAAGAGCAGGCACAAAAAAAAGAAAACAGAAAAAAAGCTGAGAGCCACCGTCTTTGTCGCGCCAGCCTGCAGGAGCCGGCATCAACTTACGCAGAACCGTTCAGCGATAACAAAGGAGAGCGCGCAAAAATAGGAAAGAAATGCCCCCTTCCCACCCGACCTACGCCTCACCAGCTCGGCGCTGGGCGCCGGCATCACGTTCACCGTCACCTGCATGCCGAATCATTTGTGCGCCGCCGTTTTGTCCCGCTGTCTTGTGATGGTCGTTTTATTAGAAAATGGTGTAGGACGGAAACATTTTCCAGTGCCTTATGGCACACTTTATTGAAGATATCATATATCCCCGTGCTTTTGGCCAAACACAGTCCCAGTGTTTCTCTTTTGATTTCGATAAAAGAATAGAAACAACTTCCTATTTATCAGTTGTTGAGGTACAACATTATGTCATGCACAAAAAAGAGATTACTAGTGCTTGCGCGACAGCTTACCGAAACGCTGACCTATGTATGTTCATACTCGTGTTCTACGAAAGAAGTTCAACTTGTGATTTCAGAAAAGCATGGCAAAAAACAAACAAACCAAAGGCAGCGAGACACAGAAAAATCAAAATTGAGAATCAATTTGTTGATGTTTGATTAGCGCTTGCGCAATTGGATGATGAACATCAAGTACAGAAGTCAGGTGCAGAAGTCAGCAGGAGAGCTATGTCACCAACATTTGCTCACTTCTTTGAATATTAAGTACAGACCTCATGTTCCAGCATGGATTGTAACAGTGAACCAAGACCAAGACAACTGGTGTACTATTGTGAAAAATAAAGTATTAGCTATGAAAATCCCCATTTCCTAAAGGGTAACTGCAGGCAGTAACAATAAAAATTTTAGGGTTGTTCTGCGCCACTTTTTGACACCCACTGCAGGCGGATGTTTCCGAAAGAGTTGTGCGGCAGCATTTTTTATTTGAAGGGAAATCGACCTGTCCATCGAAACCGACCTGTATCACGTGCACATGTGTACGTGATAGTTTACCTTGGCGCGCGTTTCGCCGTTCACACGAGCAACGGTGTGATGCTGGATAAAGTTAAAAGTAGCCAATCTTCATAAATGAGATCAGTTAAAAACTGAAAATGAGTGAAAACCGCTCTATTTCGCAAAATAATGCGCAAAAATTCTAAATGCAGAAATAAGTAATCGTCGAAATGCTAAAAAGACGCTGCTGCCCCAGCGTGCAGCTCACGACAGTTCGCACGTACGAAATGCAAGTGTTAGTGTAGGCACGCTAAAATACCTATGCAACGTTCACGTGCGTAAGCGTATTTTCTTCACACAGCTGAGAATAGGCTGCTGTCACTGACACGCGTGAACCTCCCGACACAAATGAGAGAATTTGCTCACAGCTCACGCACAAGCGAGACATGCACATAGGTTTCGACAGCCGAACACAGCATCATCCGCGAATTAAGCAGTAAAACGGCACACAAACACACTTTATTCATTCTTGCGTAACGGCGCTCCACGATTCGAAGTCGGAGCGGAAAGTGCTAAATGTAGTTATCTAGAGTTCATGAAGCCCTACAAACTATTTGCTGATCAACTTCATGCATATAGCACAAAAACAGTTCAAACTTCCATCAACGGTTTGCAAACATCCACTTAGTAGATATATACCCCCACAAAAACTCACAGCTTTGCCGGTAAGGCGAAGCAATGAACGCGATAGCAGCGAATTGAAAAGGTCGCACGCAAGATTGAAAGCATATCGAAACATGCCTCCAGTTCTTAACGCACAAATGACGCACAAAACCCACTTACAGGTACGCATGCACGCGAATAAGCGTCTCTTTGTTACTTTGCTGTGTCTAAAGAGCGCGCGCATTTCACAAACGTAAACCGCAATGATTGCAGTGCCCATTGTGCACCAGGTAACTACAGCAGAATTGTTCCAGATAGAGCCCGAGGCCAGCGAAGGCCTACAACCTTCCCCTCCTCGCCGCCGCGAGGTAAGGGCGCATAAAGCAGCGTCGCTCACTCACGGGCCCTTATCTCGCCGGGTAAAGCACACGTAGGAGATTAGAGCGGGTGCCACCGCGCGATGTGGCACTGTTGTTTTGTTGTTCTGATGCAATGTCTTCTCTCGGGTACTTGATAGAATAGTGTCTACAGACATTTGGCTGTTGTCGATACGCGCAAGAATGGACGCCAACAACTGTCTCTGGATGTCATACAACGGACAGTCGCACAGGATGTGGTATAGCGTCTCTTCGCAGTGGCAGGTATCACAGAGAGCGTTGCGGCCTTTTCTATGACAAAGGATTAAGATTTTTTAAATGCCACTTCTAGCCATAAGTGATGAAAAAGGGTCGCTTCGCTTCGGTCGAGCCCAGTGGCCATGCGAAGAGCCATCACAGAGGACAAGTGGTGTTGACGATTCGTCTCGTTGCTTGGTGAGCACCATAGTGAAAACGTGATTATTGCAATCGCAATAAAAGACTCGCCTTCATGCGGTGGCGCTGTGGTGCAATGGGTAAGACATCTTCTTCACGTGTATGCGGTCCCGAGTTCAATTCCAAGGCTGTGTGTGCTCTGCATGTTAATCTCGCAGATGCAGATGATTGTGCCACTAATGGTTTTCTAATTACCTGTAGTCATAATACCCACCACATTATCGGTGAGAAACCGCTCTCAAAAGTTTAAAATAATGCTTTCTTTTCCACCACCGCAAGAGGGCCGGCCGGCCTACGGCAATGTCAAGCTGAACTGCAGGCCATATCTTGCCAGGAAAAATGTCATCTAAAATCCCGGCTGATCCTTGTCCCGGCTATCCTGAAGGCCACTTCGCATCAGGCCAGTTTCTCTGGGACACAGTTACGGAACCGAGTGAAAGCGGCGATATTTTGACATGATTTCCTGCTTGCAGGCCTGTAGTCTAGCCAGGATTTGTCTAAGAGTGTATCTAGCGCACAAAGCCTGACTAGAAGAAACGGCGGCTTACGCGCTCGTTAGTGAGGTACACGCCAAAGTGTCCAGTGGTGGGGCGTCGAAAATTTCCGTGAGGACACATTGCCACAAATGCTTAGACACATCAATGAAAAGGTCAGGCCCGCTAAGTTATGGTGGTACGGGAGTACATTCATGCCGACGGAAAGAAAATAAACTTCATAAGTACGGTGATTTATTTATGACGCTGAGAGTGAGCACGCCTGGTGACGTGCATATAAAGGTGCTGTAAACGAGAAAAATGATACGAGGCTTCGCCGTCAGTTGTCTCTGGCTGAAGTTACGTTCGAAAATAGAACAATGAGGGATGATGTGTATCTTTGTGTTAACCTTGGTGGGTCAAAGTGCCAACTTCACATACTGTTAAACAGTTTCAAAGGACGAACAACTATAAATAGGGCATGGCATGAGTTTCTCGTGAAGTTTCACTTGCTTTACCTTCTGCACAATCACTTTAGCAGAATTTCATCAACGTGCAAGTACTTCGCTAAGTCCCAGATATTCCGTATTAAGCATAATGAAAGCGCTAGCTGATTTCTTTTGCAACTCTGGTACACCTAAATATTGATCCTTCCATCATGCTTCAGCAGAAAGCAACTACCTTCACAATATAATAGCAAACAATGAATCACATTGGCTTAGTATCCTATGCAATATAGATTATGTTATCAGAAGTTCTGTAATTACACAAACTCGATTGATCTGGTCGAGAGGCAAAAGCTCGCAATGGCACCTTTAGAGGAAGAAAGGCGAAACAGGCGCAAACACACTAATATTTTATTTAAGGCAGAACCACAAATATGCGCATAATATCATGGAGATTTACCAAACAATAATCATAAAGAAAGTATGGGGGACGTCATTACTAGTAATTCTATAATGAATGGGAAGAAAGAGGTGGACGAAAACATAAGGGGCCACCAACAGCGTCTGAACATGCGGCAAAATGTCTTTTCGCCCACTTTTCTTTCTTCACATTTACATTAAAATCACTTCAAAAACATCCCCTATTCTTTACCTGGCATCATTGTCTGGTAGTCTTCATTTGTAATATTAGAGCGAAAGCTGTAAAACGAGGTGTGACGTCGTATTTGTCGGCCGCCGCCGCCATTGTCCCTAAGAACTCTCGTGAAATAAAAAAAAACCTAGTACCAAGGACAAATTGGGGCTCCAATCTAGGTTGGCTACGTGCCAGCCCAGTATTCCTCCACTAAGGTATGCCGTTTTTTTTTCTTGTATGGTATTTAATACAAATGTGGCTCACGTATATACATAGCGTACAACATACATAGGGTCAAGTCGACAAATGTACAATGAACGTTACAAAGTAAATCACACACAATACAATGTCTAAAGGGGTGTTTGAGTAGCACACTTCATGAATTCAGTATATTGTTCCGGCTGAAATTGCTTTTCGTCATAAAAGCCCCATAGCCGCATAGTCATTTGCCCAAAGTGGCATCGCGAGGACATCATTGGTTCCACATACCTATAAGACGTTCAAGTTGTCCATGAACTATGCATGCCCATTAACAACAGCATGTCAACTGACATGCCATTGCATTTGGGTGGTACGAGATAACGGATGCTATGAGAATTTACTTATAGACGTTTTTAAAGCCTTTTGCAGGACGTCCAAGAAAACAATGGCGTCTTTACACTTAATAATGCAATGTTCTATTCTTTCCGCAACTTCGCTGAGGCAACAGGTAATACAAATATGCCTGTGGTGTTTAACCAGGTTTTTACAAGTATTGTTTCTTTATGCACTTTGTGAAATAATAATAATAATAATAATAATAATAATAATAATAATAATAATAATAATAATAATAATACTAATAATAATAATATTAATAGTACCTGCATGAAACAATGTCAGCTATTGAGATGAAGTGTTTATCACCATTACAAGTCGGAAACTGCGGTATCAAATGTTGTGAAAGCGCATGAAAGCGCATGAAAGCGTCGAAAGGTTGCAGAAAGCAATGTAAAGTATTGCTTAACATGTTTTCTAACGCTAGAAGTGCGAAGGTTAGGTTAGGTTGGGAATAATAATAATATTAATAATATTAATAATAATAATAATATATTAATAATAATAATAATAATAATAATAATAATAATAATAATAATAATAATAATAATAATAATAAGAATATAATAATAATAATAATGTAATAATAATAATAATAATAATAACACAAGTTTATTTGCCATTTTCGTGAAATACAGATGGGGAGATTGTAGAAAAAAGCCGTCTCTGGACAGCTTGACTAGCCTACAACACTGTAATATTGCCCCACTGCCAAATATACAAAGATATGACATCAATTAAAATGCATAAATACTCCTGCACTTTCACATAAATACACAAAACAAACCACACAAACACGCATAAATACGTACAGGGGCATGCTATTTTTTAACGTATTTCAGCAAACATTTTCCTCTTGAAAGGCAACAAAATCGGAACGTTTCAGCATTGCGCATGAATCTATGCAGAAACCAGATGCATCCTTTTAAGATCTTTTAAAGAGGCCGTATTAAGATCAAAGTGCGTCGATTTATAGCTGTTCAGTATTGTGGTGATTCTGTAGTGGAGCATTTGTTTTCCGTAGTTTGAACGTGGTGTTGGTACTGACCACTCCTCTAAGTGTCTGGTACCATGACTTGGAGCTTTTCTTTGTAGTTAGGCAAGACTTCGTAAGTTTATTTATGTTCCGATATTGATTTTCTCTCTATATGTGGCTTAAACAATATTGGTACAGATATATGCAGATTCACGCAGGAATTTTAAAGAAAGTTATTGTCGATGATGTGTAAAAAGCGTTGTATGCGTGCCGGATATACTTTTTTTGAAACAGAAAAATACATTCTAGATTATTGTGTGTTGCATTACCCCGTACTCTCTCAGTCTTCGAATTCCTCCAGAATTACGCCGACGAGACGCTACTATGCTGTGCAGATTATGATTGGGCGTCACACTCACCAATGCTTACGCGTTCCGCATAGGAATGGCTGACACTGCTGCATGCGACCATTGTGACAGTGATGAAACAACTTTGCACATTCTGTGTGAATTCCCACAATACTGCTCGCAGAGACAGTCACTCTGCTATGCACTAGATGAACTGGACAACCAGCCTCTATCGGAAGAAAGACTCCTGTGCTCCCGACGGGACTTTATGTCGCAGAAGGCTGTGAAGGCGCTCATGCGCTTCTTGCGTTCAACCGGCCTGTCCAAACGACTGTGATCGGAACTCCCTGAATGTGTGCGCATGTGTTTTTTTCTAATTTATTTTATTTCTCTCTATAGCTATCCTTTTTCCGACTTTTTTCCCCACCCCCGTACAGGCTAGCAAACCAGTTCGTCTAGGTAAGTCCTTCTGTCTCTTCCTTTTTATTATTTTCCCTCTCTCTCTTTAAATGGGATTGAAAAAGTGAATGAGATAGTAAGAGTTTAACATATGTGGGAAGAATGTAGCGTAAGTGACCTACTACCATTATGATTTTGCTTGCTTTATTCAGGACGTAATTAATATGATTATCCCATGACGTGTTGGGGGGAATGATAACAGCCAAACATTTGAAATTTTCGGTAATTTCAATACTTCGGGAATGTAACATAATGTCTTGATGTGGAGCTTTGCGCTTGTTCTTTGGCCTGAATATGACTGCTGTTGTCTTCCCCACATTTATTTTCATTAGATTTAAAGCAGACCACTGCTCTAGATTTTTAATATTTTTACATTGTTTTGTATGTAAAATATGTAATGATATTGATGATCTACATCAATATCATTGCCAGTGAAAAATTAGCTTGTGTCATCCGCGTAAACAATGAAGTTTGCCTAAGGGCTAATATTGATAATACCGTTAAGATAGATAATAAAAAGTGGAGGCCCAAAGATACTTCCTTGTAGCACTCCGCAATGAAGAGATCTTAGCTTAGAAGTAAGGTCTTGGTTATTAGTGAAATGGGCATTTTTGTTACACCTAATAGCACGTCATGGCCAACAAGTCCAATAATTAGTGAGCGGTAAAGTGGGGCCGGAAAGAGCACATCCAGAACAGCATATTATAGGTCTTTTCTTGAACTGAGGAACGAGTACTCATTGGAAAATGTGTCAGAAAACACACTGACTCGTGTACTTCACCCATGAACCATTGCAGATTAAGAGGTGAAGTAAAAGTAGCAGGTACCAATAAAATTAGTGAAACAATGCAAAATTCACTCTCAAGATTGTTCTAAGCAATGGATGAGCATGGTCACGAGAACAGGAAAAGCATTACACGAGTTGTCTACGCAAGACGTGTACCAACCCCAAGACTACCTGCTAAGACAGGTATAAAAACATTGTCTCACTTCATCGCGCCATAGGTTGATACCAAAATGAAGGAAGCAGATATACGGTGAAATTTCTGTATGTATACCCTGGAACAACAAACTATTTGCAGTACGTAGAATATTTTGTTGCCAGAAACACATTTCTTGTTTTTTTTCTGCCAAAAATAGAAAGGTTATGAATAATAAACGTAAGATCAAAGCGTTTTAGGGTGGGTATACTACCTTTCTAATTATGTGCACATGATCTAAACACATCTAATGGAACGCCTAGGTACTTTGGCGGAACACAAGACCAACCTATACCCTGAAACTTTGTTGTTTTATATGCCCATGGGCCGAACAACGCTATATTTGCCCCTTAAATTTTTCCTAATTCTTCGATTGTTGACACCACAATTTTTTTTTACTAGAAAACTCTGTGAAAAAGGATGCTAAGTCATCCGCATACGCTAATACTTTTACCTCATTTCCATAAGCACTGAAACCACGGATGTTGTTAGATGAAAGTACCCAAGCACAGTTTATCCAAAAAAATTGCAAAAAGCATTGGCGACGACAAATAACAGCCTCGTTTCACAGACGTGGTAAAAAACACACGTTCTGAAAGACAGCCAGTAACAAATAAACGGGTTGAACATTTATTGTGTCGTTTCACGCCTTTAAATATAGTAGAGCCATTTTTGGCATATTTGAAAAGAGAAAACAAAACAGTGTCGAACCTGATCAAAGTTTACGCTAAGTCTACTTGTAGTATAGTTGTTCATGTCAGTGTGAAAAATGTTCCAATACTGTGCGAGCAATGTTTACAATATTCTGCATTGAGCGACCTTTCAGACCACAAGTCTGATTTGCCCCAATATGTAGTGACATTGCAAATTGAAGTATGTTTGAAAGTGTCTCTGCAAAAATTTTGTAGTCAACATGGCACAATGGAATTAGTCTGTAGTCATCAACGTGCCGAAGGTTTTCTCCATCTGAGAACTTTGAGAGTAGAACAGTGTTGCTTACAATAAAAGTGCGAGTAAGCTTCTCCACATTCAAAAGCAGTACCGGGCACAGTACTGATTTCAATGTTCTGTAAACCTCGTCAGATATTCTATCAAGCCCTGGTGGTTTCGGCAGTGGTACCTGTTCAACAGCTAGTTCATTTTCGTCTATAGTGAATGCCCACTAACAGATTCATATTCTTTGTCAAGGGCCCCGCCGCGGTGGTCTAGTGCCTAGGGTACTCGGCTGCTGTCCCACAGGTGGCGGATTCAAACCCCGGCTGTGGCGGCTGCATTTCAGATTTAGCCGGCATTGTTGTAGGCCCGTGTGCTCAGATTTGGGTGCACGTTAAAAAACCCGAGGTAGTCGAAATTTACGGAGCCCTCCACTACGACGTCTCTCATAATTATATTGTGGTTTTGGGACCTTAAACCCCACGTATTAATCAATTCTTTGTCAAGTTAGAAGAGTCGCAAATGACCAAAACTGCGTCATCCCATCTTTGTGTTCGTTTTAAGAAGACGCCCTGAACAAATCTTAGTAATAAGTTTCAAATTTTGACATAATAAACTTCACCTATCGACTCCTATTTCTGCCAAGTAAAGTCTAGTATAAACTTGATTATAGCGTTGGGATATTCATCGAGTAAGGCTTGACGTGTGGGCTCCTCTGAGATAGAGAGATAGGCTCCTCCTAATGCGAAATACGAGTAATGCGGGATCCAACACGGACACCTCTTTATCGTAAAGCGTCATGCCTCAGGGGTGGGTTTTTGGCGTTTGAAATTCGGACTGTATAGCGACCAGGGGCCTCACGCTCAAATTCATATAGCCATGCCGGTGCTTGGGACATGTCCGCAATCTTGATCTATGTACGCTCGATGTCGGGAAAAGAATCGTATTTTTATGAGTAAGAAAGCGTTTTAGAACAGCAAAGGATTGATCGATATGTGGAGTTTAACGTCCCAAACCCACCATATGATTATGAGAGACGCCATATTGGAGGGCTCCAGAAATTTATACCGCCCCTGGTTCTGACAACAAATCAAAAACCAGGCGTCACACAATGCAAATAGCGTAACGAGTGGTTCATCCAATGCACCAACCCATTACAGAAGCTTGTTTTTGATCATCTAATAACTGTGGCACATTTCTTCTTTGCTTTGCTTTGCTATCCTAGGCAATGGCATGTACCCACTTTGGGGCATTGACCAAGAACGCAACGTAGAGACTGGAAAATGTTATTTTAGGTAAGCTATAAAATTTGAAAACAAAAATATAGAAATTAAATGGCAAATATACGAAGAATATTCAATTTACCTACAAGAAATATGCTTTTGAGCCTGTATTCTAGACTGCCGTAATAACCTGATGGGAATAATTTTGAAAACTTCAGTTTTATTCTAATGAAATGACGAATAATTTCAAATAGCACGTTAAAATGGGAGTTGTTGAGTATTTTTACTGAAATTACACACTGCATCAAAGGCATCCCTGTGGCAGAATCCCAAGCCTGAGGCACCGAAGCCGAAAATATTTTCCTCCGATAAGCCCAAGCCTATTTTTGTAAAAGGAGTAAATAGAAATCGAGTTCTGATACGAGAATATCTTGCACATGTGAAAAAGTAATATGCGATATTTTCCAGTTCTCCGCAGAATTGGCAAGAGCGTGATATTGTCAGACCAGCCCTGTACCTATAAAAGTTTAAAGGGATGACATGACATCGAAATCTGGTGATCATCACTTCTGATTGTCGAGAATGGCTCCACTGTGATTTCCATGGATATTTTAGATGATTATATTTCGTCCACGTGGTTAATTCTTCTATCCTATCTGTGTGGATAGCTGATCTTCTAACCCTGATTGCGGTGAAGTATTGTACCACCGGGAGAACCTGAAATATTAGGAAATGTAGGGATGAGCGAGCTAAGGCGTCGGGCATTTCATTTACGGGTAGCCCACAGTCACCTGGTACCTACACTAAATTTAGGTACTTCAGCTGAAACGGAACTAAAGATCGTAACGTCGTGATGCCCCGAGAGGTATAAGAAGTTGCAAGAGCTGTGCATGCCGAGAGCAAATAAGTAATTATTATTGCTCTGTTCTCATTCCACGGAAGTTTTCGAAGTGCCATGATGTATGCCTTTAGCTCCACCTCAAAAACAGGAGTGAAATCGAGTAGCCTCACAGCAAATGACCAGCCAAGTGATCGTGAGACTATTCCTACACCTGCCCTTTCCTCATTAACGGAAGCATCTGTGGCTACTAGGTTACATGTCTGCGTATGCTGTAGGAAATCTGCTAGCCTATTCTCAAAGAATTTCCGGAATTGAAATTTAGATTGCGAAGGAAAGATCTCACCGTATTCTATATTAGGATTATGGTTTAAATTGTCAGATGCAACTACGTCACTAATGTTGACATTTATACTTTTCAGTTTCTATCAGGCAAAATTCCTCATCGTCATCAGCCACTGCATGAATAATTTGCACAAATCCACTTGCTAGTGTTCAGAGGATACAATGCTTTATAAAAAACAATGAGAGTCAGCATAGCGAATGCTGCTCTACTACCCAAAAGTTATTAATAATAACGCCACATTTGGTACCCAGCAAGTGTGCTTGCAGTGTTTACCCAACGAGTGTTTGGAAAAGGCTCCTAAGGCCGCTCTTCTAGCTTACGTTCTGACTGAGCTGTGCCTCCCCCCAAGCCTCCCTTGTTTTCTAACAAATAAAACGAAGTCCTATATTCACAACACTCCTTCCGGTATGTAAATGAAATCACAAGCTTCATAGACACAACGTTACAAGGCTCGATGGAGTATAGCAAACAGAAAGCATCAAAGGAGCGGCGTAATTCTCTGTTATCAACGTTCTATTATTCCAAAACATGGTGTCCACGCTGCTTACGGATATATACTCCTGAAGTCCCGCCTTCAATAAAATCGGTTTTCTGCCGGCACCTGCGTTAGTCTTCCTTAGTGATGAAACGTTCTTCACAGCATTATTCACAATAACTAAATTTCCTAATAAAATTAGTCTTAGATTTAATGTTTTTAAGTGACGAACATTGATATAGATAGTTTCTGCTGTATAACTTCATCGTATATTTCATTCTGCGAACCCAACCCCGTATTTTTTTACTTATTTCTAGTGGTGTAATTTCGAGTGTTTGTTGACAGACTAGATAGTAAGGCTTCTACGCACTGTTGTATAATGTTGCACATAAGGATGAAGCAAACGAAGACTGGTGCACGTGCTTAGTGTTGCAAGTATCTAGATGGAAAACGATGACGCTGAGAGTTTCGACCTGTTTCCCTCCCATGTTAGTTACGTCATTCAATCAGTGATACCCGCTGGTAGTCAATCCACGCTCCATCACAGATACTATGTCAGAGGTACGAACCGAGGTTAAATACGGGTTTAAATCTGCCGAGGGCCTGCCAAAACAACTGTTTCGCCTGTCGCAAACCGCAGGCTATGATCATCTTGTAAGTAACATTCTCTTCTGCAAGAAGTGAAGCCGACAAAACGTGCGCACGAGCTCGACAGATTAATCGATTGGTATGGCTGCGTGCAGATGGCTGTTAGCGAAGCCCCGCTGGAGACCGCAAAACACGACTGCTCCAGCACCGACGACCACGCTTCTCGGCTACGCACGCAGAAGGCCGTCGAGAGATACGCGAGCTACGCGGTGTTCGCCGTGTTCTTTCTACTACGATGGCTCTGCAAGAATGAGCTCACCGTGTTGGTGTTCGTTTGCCGCGGTGGCCACAGCGCTTGCCACAAAGAACGCTACTGCGGCTACCTCTCGGCGACCAGTGGCAGCTCCGACAAAACGTCGGCGTCCAGTGGGAACCCTGACGCGAATCTGCTCATACGACAAAAACAACACCACTAGCGGACTTCTACTTCATCTCCAAGGCGCTCAAGTATGACGAGGAGAATAACAGTCTCAAGGAGTTCGCCATCGACCTCTACCGCAAGGGTATCGAGAAACTTCAGCAAGACACCGCTATCAACATCTCTCAAGGAAAAGGTCTTTCATGGAAGCAAGTGCACAAGCTTACTTATAGGATGCAGGAGAACTTCGATATGGACAAGGATAGGCTCTACTCCTTAAAGAGCATGGTCAAGGTAGAACACCTCTGCTATCATGTGCCCTGGAATGCGGTTGTGGCTCGGCCTCAGGCCACGCAGAAGCGCCGAGTAAGGCAGATGGTGGCTCCCGGCCTGGTGGCTATCGGCGTAGACCCCAAAAAGATGCGAAACATAACACCCGAAGACTTCATGATCTCACTCAAAAAAGTCCACTTCAGCGTGTCGTCTAAGAGCCTAGAGTTCTACGAGCGCTGGAACCAGGAGTTCGGTGACATCACCGTCTGACTCAAGCCTCAGCGCATGTCGTCGAGTCGGCCGTCATGTTCTGTGTGTCAGTTGGGTATCCGAATAGCGCAAGTTCACACAAGCACGCCAGTGACTCTATCCTCAGGACTGTGCTTGTGAATGGACAAATTTCTGTCCATTGCAATAGCCCTGCAATAGCCCTTCTTTGGGCTGCAGTGTTTGAAAATAAATAAAATGAATAAATGACCATTTACGTAATGTTATGGTGCCTCAGATATGCAAATAATTGATTTTTAATTGACAATCGCACAAGTTTCAACGTTGAGCTTTGAGCAACGTTGGTGGGCGCTACGGATGCGGTCGGCCATTTGGCGCATCGTCTGGTGCTGTTCAGAGTACCCGGTACTGTTCCCCGCAGGGGCGCTTGTGCCTGTAGGCGTTTGGTGTGTAGCGACTCCACGGACCCGAGCTAACGTAGGGGTTTCACTCCCTCCCACGCCTAGCCGTCCATGGTTTTGCCGTGTCCGGGGAAAAGGGGATCCTGGAGGTTGAGCTGACGCTGGGTGATTGGACCTTTAAGGGCCCCCGGCAGATGCAACACACCCCTTTGGCCCCGGCTTCACGTAGACGGCACCACAGGGCTGACCCACATAGTGGAAATCGGCAGTCACCTTTTCCTATCTGTCTCTCCCCACATCTTAATCTTTATCTCTCACTATTTATCTGTCCTGTCTTTTACTCTCTTCTGCCTACTTGCAAACTTCCTGGCGGCAAGGGTTAACCCTGTGCAAATAGCCTACCTTGGTCTAGGTGCATTGGGTTATTGTAGTGTTGTACGGCTGGCGTCTGCAGGTTTTAGCATCCGCAAACTTGTAGCGTCCCCTCATTGGGCTTCGTGGTGGGTGGCCGCCAACGCTTCTGAAGAAAATTAAACTGGAATGCATAGAGCATTTTCCTTGTTAAGTGATCGTACCGCCTAAAAGCGCGTACGCACCGAAGACTCTAGCTTTTTTAATCGATCAAACGAAAACTTCTCCATTTTCATGTTATACATAGTGACATAAGCGGCAAGCAAGCCAGAACTGTATCCCCCTTTGTAGTAGCCAGATGCCTCACAGAAACTCTTGGAGCCGGGTACAGAGTTACCAAGATGGCCAGCGGAGACCTCTTCCTTGAAGTTCGAGGAAAAGAACAGTTTCAAAAGCTACAGAATCTTTCAACTTTTGGTGACACTCCCATCACTGTAACGCCACATAGATCTATGAACACAACCCGTGGAGTAGTATCTAACGCTGATTCGCTCGGCTTGACCGAAGAGGAACTTCTGGAGGTGTGGAAGAGTCAGAATGTGACTAATGTACAAAGAATCAACATTAGAAAAGACAACAAGGTAACACCAACGAAACACCTAATACTCACGTTCGCTTCCAGTAATCTGCCAGAAAGTGTTCAAACAGGGTACACGAAGACGTCGATCAGACCATACATACCTAACCCACGTCGTTGTTTTAAATGCCAGAAGTATGGCCACGGCTCACAAAGCTGTCGTGGTCACCAAACTTGTGCACAATGTGGAGTGTCAGGCCACAATTCTGACAATTGCGAAGAACCATCACACTGTGTGATCTGTGGCGGAAATCATGCCGCACTCTCACGGTCTTGCTCATTTTAGAAAAAAGAAAAAGAAGTTATCACATTGAAAATTAAAGAAAATATCACATTCAAAGAAGCAAGACGAAGAGTGTCGCCATTTTACGCCGCTACATATGCTGATGCGGCGCGTGAGGGGGCAACGCCGCACCAGCTCTCGCCACCCCTTCGGCCAGCGCAGAGTAAGCCGTCGGCTGTGGCGCCTGCGACCAAGGCGGCAGTAGTTCAGTCTACTCCGCCTCCTAGTGAATTGAAGCCGGAGACTCCAGGGTCCTCTGGTCTCAAGGTCTCCCCTCACCAGGCGAGGCCTAAAATCTGAACCACCAGATCGCATGTGCGGGCACCCAGTGCCTCTGAGGAGGCAATGAATACAACGGTACACTTGGTACCAAAAGTGCGGCGCGGCTCCTTGGAGCTCACCAGAAAAATAAGAAACTAATAACGGGGCCGGACGACCGTCCTGTCACCTGAATTAACGAGCTCACTCCAACACAGAATACTCTTTGTAGACACAGCAGCATCTCTCTTGTTTAAATATGCAGACAGAAATATTACAGTGGAACATCCGAGGCCTTTTTCGAAACCTCGATGACTTACAAGAACTCCTCCATGAACACAATCCTAGAGTGCTGTGTGTACAAGAGACGCACTTGAAACGAACAAACACAAACTGTATACGTAACTACGTAATTTTCCGAAAGAATAGAGATGAAGCCAAGCCACCATCCGGTGGTGTAGTGGTTATAGTTAATCAAGCTATAGCATGTACACAATTACCCCTTCAAACTTTCCTCGAGGCGGTGGCTGTCCGAGCAGTTATTCTAAACAAACTCGTCACTGTCTGCTCTTTGTACATACCTCCACACCACCGTCTTGAAGAACTTGAATTCCAGTCTTTAATAGACGAATTACCTGAACCTTATCTGGTCCTTGGAGACCTGAACGCACATAATGGTCTGTGGGGTGACTCTCGCTGTGATGCACGAGGTCGTCTCATTGAACAATTCCTCATTTCATCAGGTGCTTGTCTGTTGAATAGGAAAGAGGCAACATACTATAACCTCTCCAACAAAACTTACTCTTCTATAGACCTCAGTATGGCATCTCTTTCACTTGTACCATTACTTCAGTGAAAAGTCATAAATAATCCATACGGAAGTGACCATTCTCTCTTCCCTTAGTTTTGAGTACACCAATAATATATGAATGTCCTCCACATGTTCCCAAATGACTGGTAAACAAAGCCGACTGGGAACAATTTCAAAAGCTTACTCACTTGAATTGGACTGACATATGCGGATTAGGCATAGATGAAGCTGTGCAGTACTTCACGGCTTTTCTTACTGACGCAGCAGCCAAGTGCATTCCACAAACATCTGGACTGCCCGGCAAACGACACGTCCCGTGGTGGAACACTGAGTGACAGAATGCGCGAAAGGAACAGAACAGGGCATGGAGGTTGCTGCGGAACTCGCCGACAGCGGAAAACCTTGAGAGCTTTAAGAAAATAAAAACTCAGGCAGAAGAACGCATCGGCAGGCCAGAAGAGAAAGCTGGCACAAGTTTTTATCAGGGATAAATTCATATACACAAGAGGCCAAAGTCTGGAACATGGTTCGTGGGGTAGCAAAAAGACAAGTACACTCACTCCCACTCGTAAACACTCCGGGTGATACCTTGGAAGATCACGCAAACTTCCTCGGTGCACACTTTGAACGGGTATCCAGCTCGTCCCACTATACTGACACTTTCCATAGAAAAGCAGAAACTCGAACACAAATCCACTAGATACGAGGCATATAACCAAGCTTTCAGTCTAGCTCAGCTCCGAACATCTTTAAACTCCTGCAGTACTTCAGCCACAGGTTCTGACGGTGTGGTGTATGAAATGTTAAAAAACCTACCAGCCGAAACACGAAAAACCTTACTTTGTTTGTGCAATGCTATCTGGTTTTCAGGCACTATCTCTACCTCCTGGAAAGAGGCTATTATTATTCCCATTTTGAAAGAGGGCAAGGACCCTTCTTTAGCTTCAAGTTATAGGCCTGTTGCACTTACAAGCCGCTTGTGCAAAGTCTTCGAAAAAATGATAAACTGCCGACTTGTACATATACTTGAAACAAACGATTTGCTCGACCCATTTCAGTGTGGGTTTCGAGAAAGTAGATCCACCACAGACCACCTTGTTTGTATTGAGGCCCAGATCAGAGACGCCTTCGTCCATAAACAATATTTTCTCTCTGTGTTCCTCAATATCAAAAAGGCTTATGATGCAACATGGCGTTTTGGAATTCCAAGAGACCTGTCCCACCTTGGTGTGCGCGGAAGAATGTTTCACATATTCGAAAGAGACCTCTATACCGGACATTCCGTGTCCGTGTGGGCAGTGTTCTCTCCAAAACATTTGTCTAGGAAACAGGCGTTCCACAAGGTGGTGTACTTAGTTGCACACTTTTTATTATCAAAATGAATTCCTTGCACTTGTCCATTCCCCGCAATATGTTCTATTGTACATATGTCGACGACGTTCAGCATGGCTTCAAGTCATGCAACTTGGCAATGTGTGAGCGGCAGGTTCAGCTGGGTTTACACAAGGTCTCCAATTGGGCAGATGAAAACGGATTTCAACTTAACTCACAAAAAAGCATGTGTGTCTTGTTCTCTCGAAAGAGAGGCATGCACTCGGAACCTGACATTTGTCTGAATGGGCAACATCTGTCTGTCAAAGCTGAGCATAAATTCTTAAGCTTAATCTTGGACAAGAAGTTGACCTTCGTATTTAAAAGTATTTAAAAACAAAATGTTTAAAAACCATGAATGTTATAAAATTGTTGTCACGTACTACTTGTAGTAGTGATAGTCAATGCCTCATGAATCTGTTGATTGATATGTGGGGTTTAACGTCCCAAAACCACTCTATGATTATGAGAGACGCCGTAGTGGAGGGCTCCGGAAATTTAGACCACCTGGGGTTCTTTAACGTGCACCCAAATCTGAGCACACGAGCCTACAACATTTCCGCCTCCATCGGAAATGCAGCCGCCGCAGCCGGGATTCGAACCCGTGCCCTGCGGGTCCGCAGCCGAGTGCCTTAGCCACTAGACCACCGCGGCGGGGCCCTCATGAATCTGTATCGGAGCCTCATTCGCACCCGGTTAGATTATGGGGCCGTTGTTTATCAGTCTGCAACTCAAAGTGCTTTGAAGACGCTGGACCCCGTGCACCATTTGGGCATCCGCAATTCTACGGGTGCTTTTCGCACCAGCCTTGTAGAAAGCCTTTACGTTGAGTCAAATGAATGGTCACTTCATCTACAGAGAACTTACATGTCCTTTGTATAATTTCTTAAGGTGAAAGCAGACAAGAAGCACCCCTCATACTCTAAAACTAATGATCTGTCGAGCTTCATTCTGTTTCAAAACAGGCCTTCGATGAGGCAGCCCTTCTCAGTTCGCCTGAAGGGTCTAGCTGAAGAAACTGGAGTGTTACTTGAACATAGCTTAATGGCTCCTGTAGCATACCCACCACCGTGGCAGTGGCAGACTATAGACTGCGATGTGTCTTTCCTAGAAGTTACAAAACATGCACCTATTGCCCATATCCGAACATACTTCCTGGAACTTCAACACAAATACACACATCCTGAGTTCTTTACAGATGCCTCCAAGTCTAACTCCCCTGTGTCCTACGCTGCTGTCGGCCCATCTTTTTCGGATGCTGGCCCTCTACATCCATACGCAAGTATCTTCACAGCGGAAGCTTACGCGATACTTCTGCCAGCTAAACACATCAAACAATTACAATTACAAAAAGCAGTAATCTATACAGTCTCCCTCAGTGTGGTAACGGCTCTGCACAGTCTTAAAAAACAAAAAAACCGGTCCTTGTCTCCCTTTACTTCATTTTGTGCACGCTCTACACACTCAAACAACATGTTGTAGTGTGCTGGGTGCCAGGGCACCGTGAGATCCAAGGCAACGTGAGGGCGGATCAGCTCGCTGCATCCGTCCACAAAAGCACTGCCCCTACACCCATATTAATCCGGCCCTTGATCTTAAGCCGTCTCTCAAACGAAACCCAAGGGACTACTGGCAGAGCAAGTGGGACCCACACACACAAAACAAACTACACATTATTATGCCACTCCTTGGTCATTGTATGCCAGTATCAAAATCGCGTCATACAGAGGTAATACTAACGAGACTCAGGATAGGACACACATACACGGCACACACATATCTGTTGTCCGGTGGATATCCACCATTGTGTGAAAGATGTGGTGAAGCATTAACAGTCTTTCACATGTTAACTCAGTGCAAACACTTAGAAACTCTAAGAAAACAGCATTTTCATTACCCTACCGACAACATATACCTTTAAACCCTGCCATGTTCGTTAGTAGGGAACCGCTTTTCAGTCATAAATCATGGAGAGCGTTTTTAAGAGAAATTCATAATTTTCATACTATATACCCGAGCATTCCGTAGCACGACCTCTCCAGAGAGGTGTTTGCTGCAGTGGCTACACAGAAAAGCACTTGCCTCACGGCCCTTGGACGCAAGGGTATGAACGAGTGAGGTACTTGTGCTAATGCCATACATGTTCACCATCGTTTTACATTATCACCAACTTTTGTCTCCTATTCACACCACACACACCTTTCACGGCATGGTCATGATTTTATTACTTGTGTGTTTTTACCCGTCTTACTACGAGGAATTTTATGGCCCTTATACAGCCACTAATCACAATCATTATCCACATTCCTTGTCCCATGAACTGGCACTCTTTGGCCATCAAATGACCTTTGCGCCGAAAAACACCATATATCGTCATCATTACCCGGTACCGTTAAGGGTGGGCAAACAGACAAACGTAGAGACAGCTTGACAGACAGATCAAAGATTTTGCGTCGAAGGTCACCAAGAAAGACTTTCGTCTTTAAAAATCTCTCTCCCATACCTCATATATTGGGCATTTCTGAAGATTAGGTGCCTGGATTCCAGACTATATCAATACCAACATACAAATTGTGTAAAGTCTACGTGCGCATCCTAAAATACAGAGCTAAGCGTTTACATAAAATGACTACATCGGTTACCTAACAAAATACAATGCCCTAAATAAGTCAGATCTGTAGTTTACCCTCAATAAATGTTAATGTTTCCAATAGGCGAGCAAATGATGCGGGCCTTTGTTGAAAATGCCGCGAACAAAGACTATGGGGCGCTGAGCGTCTTGTGGGGGCCGCTTACGAGTTGGTCGGCGGGCCACCTGTTCGCGATGCCTGACGCCAACCTTGAATTTGCAAATCTTAAAGCGATAACCCGAACGGTCACGCTTTGCACAAATTATGGTGTCGGTAACGGCGGCGTAGCCTATGGGTGCTATCACGGCTTGAGCTGGATTCAGAAAGACAGACAAATGAACGTTGCGTGAGTCCTGGGAAAAGAGCTTTCACACCCTGGTGAGGGCCATAGGCGTATCAGCCAAGGGAGCAAGGGGGGCATCATCCCTTCCCCCACTGAGAAATCTTGGGGGGCTGAGCCCCCCATTATAAGATAGTGGCAACTCTTGCTGTGTGCTGGGAACGCGTCAAGTAACGTGAAGTTTTCCGTCACAAAAATATTCTCTAGAGACCGGATTATAGGCAAATGCCTATTTTGTTCTTGGCGTTCCTATCGTGCCATTTTGATATATAAGCATGAAGTAGGGGTTAGGAAGGGCTTTTATGATGTTTTGTAGTGTCTATATAGTCCTAGTTTGGCTGTTCATGCCTGACGTCAACCTTGAATTTGTAAATCTTAAAGCGAAGGCCCGAAAGATCACGTTTTGCACAACTTGTGGTGTCGGTAACGGCGGTGTAGTCATTGGGTAAAATCACTCCTTCACTCGGGATCAGACAGACAGATAGATCAGCGTTGTGTGCGTCCTGGAAAAAGAGCTTTCATAAACCTGTTAAAGGCATGCCTTGCCTAGGCGTCAAAAACAGAAGTTAGTTTCAAAGGCTACCTGGACAACTCCAGAATGGCTTCGGAAGGTGAGGACTCACGAGAAGTTCAAGTATTTTACATGCTAGTCGACTATTTTGTCATAAAGCTCGCTTGCGCTTGAAAGTGCTCTGAAAAAAATTGGCCCCGTATTTGCATGTAATCTGCAAATGTCGTCAAAAGATGATAGTCTTGCGTGTGGAGAGACGGAAAAACACATACATTTGATGTTCTGCGCAAGAAAATTGGTGAATCGTATTCCGGAGGCGCTGTGTTAGGGTGCCTCGACTTCGCAGCGTAGGCGAACGAGCGCATAAAGTAACGTCAAACGTGAGACATGATCGTCATGTGGCAGTTCTTTTTGGAAAACAAATCACGTGGCCCTGAGACGGGCGTGCGTGCCCGTCTCAGAGGTAATAAGGTGTAGAACGCAAGGCGACGGGTATGTGCCGCAACTGTCTCGTCTTAGCAAAGCGTTGGAAACACTTCCCGTTCAGTGCAAGTGTTGCATGGTCAGTGTAGCGTGATAAGTGCTGCGGTCCTTGAAATTACCTATGTATGCCTTTTGCAGTAAACGACGAACATGCAGAACATATATGTGTTTTTATGGTGCCTCAAATATGCATAAGGACGAAGCAAACGAAAACTGGTGCACGTGCTTTGTTTTCAAAGTATCTAAATGGAAAACGATGACGCTGAGATTTCCAACTTGTTTCCCTCCCGTCTTCGTTACGTCATTCAATCAGTGATACACCGCGGTAGTCAATCCACGCTGCATCACGCATACTATGTCAGAAGTACGGATCAAGGTTCAATACGTGTTTGAATCTGCCTAGGGCGTGACAAAACAACTGTTTCGCCAGTCGCAAACCGCAGGCTATCATCATCATGTAAGTAACATTCTCTTCTGCAAGAAGTGAAGACATGCTTAACAATTTATGAATCACCATTACGATAATCAAAAACAGAGTTTAGTTCCACCCAGGAATGAATTTTTGCGGCTAGATTGCCGCAATTTCACACGCCACAAATTATATTTGTGCAAAATTTACTCGAGCCTCTAAACGTACGTATATGCGACATCGTGCCCAGTCGTGATAATTCAGCCGCGGTGGAATTTCAATTCAACGAAATTTTTCCTAATAATGCCCAATTACTTCCCCTATTTATTTTGGATGGTTTACTACAAGATCACCTGCGCCGTATTACAATGAACGTTTTTCTTGCTACAGACGCATCGCAATACGATAAAAAGTCAGGGGTTGGTATTTTCAGCCCGATTTTAAATTGGATTTATTCCCTTTGACTACTCAATTTCGTACCCGTTTTTGTGGCTGAGTTTCTGGCAGTAGTGCTCGCCTTACGCAAGTTAGATACAGCAATTACATCAGCTGTCATATTAAAAGATTCCCTATCTCTCTGTGCGGCACTTTCTGTTGGTGTTGATAATCAGGTAACAAAAGCGTTCTGTGCTCTAGTACCTGCGCATTTGAGAAAAATGCAATTAGTTTGGTTGCCTGGACATAAAGGTTTGTTTCTAAATGAAATAGCCGATTCCTTAGCTAAGTCGTCAATCAGAGAACCGATTCTACCGCTCTGTCCATCATCCGCTTATGTGACTGCTGCTCGGTTCCGCAGGCGTACGCTTCTGCAAGTCTTTAAAGGTTCAGCACTAACAAACTCTACAGAATATCGCCATTTATTCTATCCCTGGCGAAGAGACTTTTGCCGCACTCGAAAACAAGAATTAGCTATCACAAAGCTGCGTTGCCGGGTACCAAATCTAAATTTCTATAAACACAGGTCTGCTCAGGCACCTTCGCCACTGTGCGCATTCTGTGATGAACTGGAAACAATAGACCATTTATTTTTGACATGCAGGCGGTTTAACACATAACGAAAATTCTATTAGAAATACCTTTACGTGGTATTGGTATGGAATTATCTCTGCCTGTCATTTTGTCTTTTGGAGCTTCCATTTCTGGTTTTTCTAACGCGACAGTATGCGCAGCCGTCCGGGACTATATTGATGAAACTAATAGGTTGACTAAATACCAGTTTCATTATCCTAACATATCCACATAATTATATACGTATAAAATCAGATTATTGCTCTATTCTAAGAATAAATTCGTTTATGTAAATATTTGTATGCATAACATTAAGCACCACACTTTCCTAGGCTATCGGTAATCTTTCTAATATACCTCCATCACTCGAAATCGGAACAGTAAATTTCAAAACCACTCGATTCTTGACCAATCTCCCACAGTGGGTATGCGCCACTAACAATAGGAGAACAACAACAACAACAACAAGTGAAGCCGACAAAACGTGCGCACAAGCTCGACAGATTAATCGATTGGTATGGCTGCGTGCAGATCCATGCTAGCGAAGCCCCGCTGGAGACCACGCCACACGACTGCACGACTGCTCCGGCACCGACGACCACGCTTCGCGGCTACGCACGCAGAAGGCCATCGGGAGATACGCGACCTACGCGGTGTTGATACGCGACCTACGCGGTAGCCAAGTGAATGAGAGGCATCGGTGCTGCTTCTTGCCTCCTCTGTCGCAGCATTCGGGTGTTACACTGAGGAACCAGGCATCAAGGGCATCGCAGCCGGAAGTGCTGACGAGGAGGAAGCGAAATAGTCCGTTTTCACTAGACAATCCCAGGCACCTGGCAACGGTTACTAGTGGCTACTCGGGAAGTGACCTAACAGCACCACCAAAAGACGCCACTCATGGTCCTATAAGAGAGGTCAATTATGAGTAAGTCCGGTGCGTAGACCCCAAAAAGATGCGAAACATAACGCCCGAAGACTTCATGATCTCACTTAAAAAAGTCCACTTCAGTGTGTCGTCGAAGAGCCTAGAGTTCTACGAGCGCTGGAACCAGGTGTTCGGTGACATCACCGTCTGACTCAAGCCTCAGCACATGTCGTCGAGTCTGCCGTCATGTTCTGTGTGTCAGTTGGGTATCCGAATAGCGAGAGTTCACACAAGCACGCCAGCGAATCTATCCGCAGGACTGTGCATGTGAATGGACGAAGTTTTGTGCAGCACAAGCTGGGCTTGCTGCCCCGAGGCAGGCACTTCAACATTATGATTTAATTACGTCGTATATATACATATATTTTCGTATCTCTCTGATGAATATTGTTGTTATCTATATGTCCCTAGTATACTAGTAGTTTGTGACATGATTTTCGCGTAGAGTGCGAGAGGTAGAGGGTTTAAATTTTGGACGAGCGTTGCTTTTTTATGGGGCCTCCAATGCTCTCGCCTATTAGACAGTTTTTTTAATTAAGTATAATGTCTTAATTATTATCACTGGTGTTTCCTTCCTAATTATGATTGTTCCTCTTAATGCGAGACTGCTTGACAAATAAAACTTACTTTCTTAATGTATAGGTTTATATAATACTTTTGATTTCATGTTTCCCATTTGCTTAGGTATTGATATGATAATGAACTTTGTGTTACTTTGGTTGTGAAATCTCTATCGATTACAACAAAAATGTAAGAAAAGTATTGGGTGACACACGTCTATGTTAGGTAAGACAGCCTGCGGCGGTTGTGCATAGAGGTTAGGCATGTGGACGTTTATATTCGAAGTGTACGCATATATTATATCTTAAATTGTGCTAAAAACACTACATATACTCATCAAAATAGTAAACCAGAATCATAATAATAATAATAATAATAATGACTTTATTTCGCATCAAGGATACATGATGCAGGAGACCTGCAGAAAAAGCTGGCGTGATGCCAGCTTGACAAGGCCGCAGGCCTCCCTTCCCCCTCCCCGAACACATCGCAGCAGCGGTAACACTTTCATAAAAACATTCGGGATCATACGCGTAAAATAAACATAAACAGGTCTATGACAAGAAAGAAATCATCACTGTACATGTGTGATAAAACGAAACGTCTAATGCTTAAACAACAACGACAAAAAATCTATTTCAAAAGATGCAAAAAATGTTGGCGTATTTGCCTTAAAAAAAGAAGCATTTGCGTAATACATCCGAGCGAAGCATACAAACATGTATACGACAAAATGAGCAATCAACACTGTACAGGTGTAAGATATTGGTACATATAATGCTATAAACAAATAATTTCGCTATGTGAAAATACAGCCGCATTTGCCTTGCAAAACACAGAAAAAGCATCATAAAAGAAATATGCCTAATTTATTGCTTTGGCAACACCACAAGTGCATACTCGTTTCCTAAAACACAAAAAACAAACAAGACACCAAAAAACATATCGTAAAAAACACAAAGCAGTATACAAAATACACGTCAACAAAAACAAAATACAAAAATACATTCTTTAGAAAATTACAAGTAACAGAAACGAGTGATCATGACATCTGGAGGAAATGATTCCGCAGTTGTTTAAAGGTGATTTTTTCTAAGTCAATTTCGTTATCCCTAAGTTCATTTAGTAACCTTGGAAGTTTATGTCCCAACGATTGAAGACCGTATGTGGTCCTAAAGGTTCGAACAGTTCACACTTCATTTTTCCGGGTATTATACTTAGGCTGGTTATGTATTAAATCTGCCAACTGCTTTAGAAACGGATTAGAGTTTTTTATGTCTTGCTTATATTTCTTGGACAGAAAAAAATCATACATTTTTATTACTGGCATTAGGTTGTATTTTTCAAATAAGGAACGAGTATGATAAGTACGTGGCACGTTCTCTACCGCCTGTACAAACCTTTTTTGCAACATATGAAGTTTGTTTATGTTTTCTTTAGAAGTTAGAGCCCAAACTAGATGGCAGTAATTGATGGCAGTAACGACAAAATGAGCAATCAACACTGTACAGGTGTAAGATATTGGTACATATAATGCTATAAACAAATAATTTCGCTATGTGAAAATACAGGCGCATTTGCCTTGCAAAACACAGAAAAAGCATCATAAAAGAAATATGCCTAATTTATTGCTTTGGCAACACCACAAGTGCATACTCGTTTCCTAAAACAGAAAAAACAAACAAGACACCAAAAAACATATTGTAAAAAACACAAAGCAGTATACAAAACACACGTCAACAAAAACAAAATACAAAAATACATTCTTTAGAAAATTACAAGTAACAGAAACGAGTGATCATGACATCTGGAGGAAATGATTCCGCAGTTGTTTAAAGGTGATTTTTTCTAAGTCAATTTCGTTATCCCTAAGTTCATTTAGTAACCTTGGAAGTTTATGTCCCAACGATTGAAGACCGTATGTGGTTCTAAAGGTTCGAACAGTTCACACTTCATTTTTCCGGGTATTATACTTAGGCTGGTTAAGTATTAAATCTGCCAACTGCTTTAGAAACGGATTAGAGTTTTTTATATCTTGCTTATATTTCTTGGACAGAAGAAAATCATACATTTTTATTACTGGCATTAGGTTGTATTTTTCAAATAAGGAACGAGTATGATAAGTACGTGGCACGTTCTCTACCGCCTGTACAAACCTTTTTTGCAACATATGAAGTTTGTTTATGTTTTCTTTAGAAGTTAGAGCCCAAACTAGATGGCAGTAATTGATGCTTGATAAAAATAAGGTATTGTAAATTAACAACAAAATATTCCGAGGAAGCAAGTGCTTGTTTCGGTACACAAGACCGACTACCTGAGAGACCTTCGTAGCTAAGAAGTGTATGTGGTGATCCCATGATAATGTTTCTTGAAATATTACTCCTAATATTTTAAGAGAAGTAACTATCTCGACAGGGGTGGAATTTAAAAAGATCATTTGTTTTACAATTTCCGCTTTATTTTTAGCATGAAATACCATAGCCTTAGTCTTTGCAACATTTATTTTTAGACCGTTTTCTCTTGTCCATTTTTCTAATCTAATGAGCAGTAGATTTGCATGTGTTAATGATTCGTTTACTGATTTTCCTGTTAAAAATATATTCGTATCATCTGCATATATTATAAATTTTACGTCAGAGGAGATGTTCACGATATCATTAATGTAAATATTGAAGAGGAAAGGTCCCAAATTGCTTCCCTGTGGAACTCCTGCAACGATTGACAAAGTATCGGAATTGCAACCACCCAGGCTAACAATCTGATTACGGTGTTGCAAATAAGACTGTATTAATGATCCCGCCGTTCCCCGAATACCGTACCGTTCCAGTTTTTCTATAAGTAATTTGTGGTTAATGTGGTCAAAAGCTTTCGTAAAATCTACGAAACAGCCCCAACACAACGTTTCCCTGTTCAAATTGCTGATAAATGTACTCTTTCTGTGCCATGAGAGCATATTCTGTACTGAAGCCTTTGCGGAAACCATACTGCGAGTCATGAAGCAACTGAAACTTCCTTTCAAAATTAGTCAGCTATTTTAATATTAGTTTTTATAATGCCTTCAATAGGACTGGCAGAATGGACACAGGCCGGTAATTCGACATGTTATTTCTATCGCCTTTCTTGAAGAGGACGGTAACGCGTGCAACTTGCATTTTAGTGGGAAAAACAGCCCGGCCAAGGCACAAATTGAATATATGCGTTATATAAGGAAGAAGGAATATAATGACATGCTTTATAGGTTGAACTTGTATCCCGTCAATATCAAGTGCTGTACTGTTTTTCAAATTCAAGACTAACTCTTTCACTTCATTCTCACTTGTCGGATCAAGAAAAATGGTACTGTCGATAAATGGGACACTTCCAAGGTTACTACTCACATCACATTTTTCTGCGACATTTACAAAATATTTATTGAAAGTGTCGGCCAAGGGTTTTCCTGATATGACCTCGCCGTTAAGATTCATGCTATGTACTGAACCCGTGGACACATTGCGATTTAAAAGAGAATTTAGCCTTTTCCACATTATATCTGAACACCCAGAAACTGAACTAAACATATTGTTATAATATTATTGTTTTGCCTTTTTTGAGATCTTTATTTAGGCGATTTCGTTTAACCTTGAATTCTTTAAACAATTTAGGGTCTTTCGTTTTAAGATAGCGGCTAAATAACATATTTTTTTCTTGTATTCTTTTCCGAAGTTCCGCCTTGATCCAGAGTTTACGAACTTTCCTGTTCTGCTTTGTTTTAACCAGAGGAAACGAAGCAGTATAAATTGGCTTTAGTATGTTCGAAAATTTTTCGTACGCCTTGTTTGGCTCATTCATTTTAAGTATATTCGTCCAAGGAGCCCTCAAAATCTTCTCCGAAAATATTTTCAGAGTTTGTTCGTTTATACGCTGGGTGAAAAATGTGTTCGGTTTGTTTCAATCATTGCGCTCAGTGTTGAGCGCTTGACTTGACTATTTTTCGAATACAGCAATAATATCGTATTTACTGTGAAAAATGGTAGTAAAAATACTTCAAAAGCGCTGATTGGGCTGGAACCGTATTCTTGCTCTTATAGGGTGCTGTAGGCCCTAGACGATAGCATGCGTTCATTTATGTCGATGAAGCTTCATGTTGTTTGTTCTCTTTCTTGGTTTTATTGATGCTTGTAAACGGACTGAGTAAGATTTCTTGATTAATAAATTATTCGACAGTTCTTGAAGCCATTAGGCTTACGCGTTTCTGGCTAAATGTTTTCACGCATTTCTGCATTTAAATCGTATTTTGAAATGCAAAGCATTTCTTAGCGAACTTTGGCAACTTTGGGCGTATCTATCTATCTAGCTATCTATCTATCTATCTATCTATCTATCTATCCGCCTACGACCTCCAACTCTCCTGTACTTTCGATCATAGTATACATACCTAAATTGATATAGCATAACATGACTGCATTGTGAGCATAGCTAAGAGTTAAAGCATTGGAGTTATGAAATGTATGTCATTAATGTAATGATTCACAATTCCTGGTCCTGCTCATTTTGCGCAGGTTTTGTTCACTCTAGATTATGCAAAACTGGTATTGCACGACATGACTACGTGGTAAACGTAGGTGAGAGACGCTAATGTAGAAATCATAACATGCCTGTCATGCAAGTCATAAGAAAACGCCATGCTCATGGTATGCTCACGCTCGTTTCGCTATGTTAATATATACCGAATTAGGCATAACGAAACGTCTACGGATGATGAAAGTATATGACTGGGGTAAACATGGACATTATGATATGCGTGTCGTGTAAGAACATGGCAACATACAATGCCCACCAAGTGCTCGTGGCCATTTCGCTAGCTCCACATATATTAAATTCGGGATCTCTTGACGTGAACAGACGGCAAAAATAAATGACACATTTAAACATGATAATCTTGATATGCATGTCATGTAAACATGAATAAATTCTACACTCATACCGCACTCGCGGCCATATTGCTGGCTCCACATACACCAAGTGTTGTATCACGTGACGTTAACGGACGACGAAAGTAAATGAGATGTCTAAACCTAATTATTAGGGCATATAAGGCTTGTACGGCATAATTGACGTCCGCCTCGTGACGTCGTGCTGATTTTAAAGTTACATATATGTTTCCAGATAGTGCTTCGCATGTCAGTGATTTTTTATGTACATGATATCTGGCAGTATTTTATGGTAATTGTTTTATTGTCATCATTATATATTTCTCGACAAAGACTACAGGGTTCATCGCTTATTTGTCATAGAGGCTCTCTGACTTTGGATAAAAGCAGCCTCATCAGAAGCGGCATTATGTATATGAATATGTACCCGTCGTACAGTAACCCATCTCGCTCGACTAGTTAATCTATGAGGTGCACATTACCCAACAATGTTTTCCTTGTGCTTTCGGTCTTTTTCTTTTGAAAATAAAATTGTGCAGGAGCGTTGCAATCAAACGAAAATTCGGCAGATCAAACGTGCCTTGGGGATCTATGTTATGCTAAACACTGCGAATGGAATTGGCAGTTGTAGATTCCTTGTCGAGCGAAACGTTTCTTACGTAAATGCGTCTTAGGTGTTCTTTGCGTGAACTGTTAACACAGATATATTAAAAATAACATTTGCATACAAAGGGCCCTGCCAATCTTGCTTTTCTAGTACCTCGAGCTGCGGACACCACATTGCGTGATGTTTTCTGGGGTTAAAACGATGACCGCTGCAATGATTGAGCGAAATGTTTCTAACGTATATACGTTTGAGGTGTTCTTTGCGTGAACTATTGACAAAAATACATTGAAAATAACGTTTACATAAGAACCGCCTAGCCAATCTTGCTTTTCCAGTGCCTGTAGTGGCGGACTTCACATTGCGCCATGTGTTATGGGGGAATGCGATGACTGCCATGAAAACCTTGCCAGGAGACATATTTGATTGTCTCGAGCCTGTAATGGGGAGTAGGTACGACAGCTTTGGCAGGTTGAGGATGTGAGCGCCTTCATGCCAGCAATAAAATTTTGGAGCAAAATATAGACCTACTGCAATGCATCTTGTGATAATCCTATGCAAAGTATCGTACACAAGGAAATTAAACATTTTTCTCTTAATCCAAAGTGATGACACTGTCAGGTATGTCATAAGATTATTTCCGACACTCACGAAAGCGCGTTTGAGTACGATGCGGACACATTATTCGGGCATGCGTCAGAGAGGATTATCTGGCTCTGTCAGACTGCGTTTGAACAAAACTTCAGCAGGCTCACATTACCTTGTAAAAATTGGCCTTTTATCTGCATGGTAATCTGCGAATTTCATCCAAAAAACGATAGTCTTCAGTGTGGAGAGAGTGAACAAAACATTTATTTGATGTTCTCGGCAAGAACATGGGTAAATATTACTCTGGAAGTGCCGCAGGGTTCCTCAACCATGCAGCGGAGGGGAACGAGCGCATCAATCACGTCACACGTGAGACATGAGCGCCATCTGACAGCTATCTTGGAAAACGAAACGCGAGGTGATAAGGTGTAGAGTACAAGATTATGGGTATGTGCCACCACCATGTCGTGAATTACTTAAGTATACTTTCACACGTCACGAAATCTACGGGATCCGAGCTCGCCGCTCTTCGAGCCGCTGTGGAGATTGTTACGCAAGAATTCCCTAGTAGATGGGCCATTTTCTGCGACTCCAAGGCAGCCCTTTATTGCGTGCGAAGTCTACGACGTGGAAACTACCACTAGATGGTGTATCGTATAAATGAAATTTGTCATCGCGCTGCTGATCAAGGGCATGACATTGTTTTACAATGGTTGCCGGGCCACTGTGGCATCACTGGTAACCACCTCGCCGAAGACGCTGCCCGATGTGCCCACGATGGAGCGCCCACACTGTTAATACCCTTCACAAGAGTAGACGCAGCTAGAAAACTTTGTCACATCGCGCATAATGCCACGCTTGCGCACTGGAATTCTCCACTTAACTCCAATCATCACCCTAAGAATCCTAAGTCATTACGTCAGAAACAACTGTCATCGAAGATTTCTCGACGTGACGCTATAATGCTCTGCCGGCTGTGGACTGGTTAGCGTTTACTAAGTTATTCAGCCATCACATTGGCATGGCGGATTCATCCAGGTGTGAAAGCTGCAACTGTATAGAGACTATTGAACATCTCTTGTGCCACTGTGCCCAATCTGATGAACATCGCCGGACTCTCCAGTGTGCCTTGAATACACTCAATGACCGGCCATTTAAGAAGAAAAGATCTTGGGAGCCTGGTCGCGAAGCACATCAGCACGGAAAGCTACACGAGCCCTCCTGAGATACTTGTCAGCAACTTCATTGAGGGACCGCCTGTGAAACTCGGCATTGAGTGTGCGATGTGACATGTGTCTATCCCCCTCTCTCTCTTTTACTCCCCCTCCCCCTTTCCATGTGTAGGGTAGTAAACTGGATGCATAGTCTAGTTAACCTCCCTACCTTTCCTACATTCCTTCTCTCTCTCTCTCTTTTTCCAGTAAAAGATGCGCATACAGAACTTTTACGCGTTGTTATGTTGCCTCAGATATGCACTTAATTGATTTTTATTTTCAATCGCACAAGTGTCAACGCGGAGCCTTGAGCAACGTTGGTGAGCGCCACGGATGCGGTCAGCCATTTGGCGCAGGGTCTGGTGCCGTTCAGAGTACCAGGTAGCGTTAAGGGTGGGCAAACAGACAAATGTACAGACAGCTAGACAGACAGATTGAAATTTTTGGTCGGAAAGTGAAAAATCTCTCTCCCATACCTCATATATTGCTCATTTTTGAAGATTACGTGTCTGGATTTCAGACTAAATTAATACCAACATACAAAATGTGTAAAATCTGCGTGCGCATCCTAAAGTACAAAGCTAAGCGTTTACATAAAATGACTACATGGTTTACCTAACAAAAACTATTTCCCTCGATATGTCAGATCTGTAGTTTACCCTAAATAAATGTAATGTTTACAATAGGTGAGCAATTGATGCGAGCCTCTGTTGAAAATGCCGCGAACAAAGACTATGGTACGCTGAGCGTCTTGTGGGGGCCGCTTGCGAGTTGGTGGCGGGCCACCTGTTGGCGATGCCTGACGCCAATCTTGAATTTGTAAATCTTAAAGCGATTACCCGAAAGGTCACGTTTTGCACAAATTATGGTGTCTGTAACGGCGGCGTAGTCATTGCGTGCAATCACGGCTTCAGCTGTATTCAGAAAGACAGACAGATCAACGTTGCGTGCGTCCTGAAGAAAGAGCTTTCAAACCTTGGTGAGAGCCATAGGCGTGTCAGCCAAGGGTGCATGGGGGGCATCAGCCCCCCCCTCACCACTGAGAAAGCTGGGGGGGCTGAGCCCCCCATTATATGATAGTTGCAACTCTTGCTGTGTGCTGGGAACCTGACAAGCAACGTGAAGTTTTCCGTCACAAAAATAATCACTAGAAACCGGATTATAGGCAAATGCCTATTTTGTTCTTCGTGTTCTTATTGTGTCGTTTTGATATATAAGCATGAATTAAGGGGTTAGGAAGAGCTTTTATGATGTTTATAGTTTCTATAAATGCCTAGTTTGGGTGTTCATGCCTGACGTAAGCCTTGAATTTGTAAATCCTAAAGCGACGGCCCGAAAGCTCACGTTTTGCACAACTTGCGGTGTCGCTAACGGCAGTGTAGTCATTGGGTAAAATTACTCCTTCATTCGGGATCAGACAGACAGACAGACCAGCGTTGTGTGCGTCCTGAGAAAAGAGCTTTCATAAACCTGTTAAGGGCATCCCTCGCCTAGGCGTCAGAAACCGAATATAGCTTCAAAGGCTACCAGGACAACTCCAGAATTGCTGCGGAAGGTGAGGAATTACGAGAAGTTTAAGTATTCTGCATGCTAGTCGACTATTCTGTCATAAAGCTCGCTTGTGCTTGAAAACGCTCCAAAAAATATGCCCCGTATCTGCATGTAATCTGTGAGTGTCGTCAAAAGATGATAGTCTTGCGTGTGGAGAGACGGAACAAAAGAATTATTTGATGTTCTGCGCAAGAAAATTGGGGAATCGTATTTCGGAGGTGCTGTGTTAGGGTGCCTCGAGTGTGCAGCGGAGGCAAACGAGCGCATAAAGTCACGTCAAACGTGAGACATGATCGCCATCTGGCAGTTCTTTTTAGAAAACAAATCACGTGGCCCTGTGACGGGCGTGCAGGCCCGTCGCAGAGGTGATCAGGTGCAGAACGCAAGGCGACGGGTATGTACCGCCACTGTCTCGTCTTAGCAAAGCGTTGCAAAACACTCCTCGTTCCGTGCAATTGTTGCATGGTCAGTGCAGTGTGATAAGTGCTACGGTCCTTAAAATTACTTTTTTATGCCTTTTAGGGGCGAAGCTCCTTAGGGCGTGGGCTGTGCGTCCCCTGTAGGCTGTATGTAGCCACCTCTAGTTTAGTTCTTGCAGTGTTCACTAGATGGCGGTACCGTCCCCTGTATGTAGCCACCTCTAGTTTAGTTCTTGCAGTGTTCACTAGATGGCGGTACCGTCCCCTGTATGTAGCCACCTCTAGTTTAGTTCTTGCAGTGTTCACTAGATGGCGGTACCGTCTCCTGTATGTAGCCACCTCTCGTTTAGTTCTTGTAGTGTTTACTAGATGGTGGTACTTGTAGCTGATGATGAAAAGATGCAAGATGTTATAAACTAGAAAGCGGTACTTGCAGTTGATGAAAGACGCGAGATCTTATGAAATAGGAATGATGTCACATATGGCGTGTGTCATTGGTTGAAGGCAATCGTTCGATTTAGTGCGGCGACGTACGCTAGGGGGAGCGATGTAATAAATTCGAGTGGGCAAAATGTACAGAGGATTCATGGTTTACCAGGTTTACCTCCGGAGCTTCGCCCACTCATCATCATTCACTTCGTGGATATGGCGGCACTTTTCTTGTAAGATAGGAACATGCAGAACATATATGTGTTGTTATGGTGCCTCAGATATGCATAAGGACGAAGCAAACAAAGACTGCTGCACGTGTTTTGTTTCGCAAGTATCTAGATGGAAAACGTTGACGCTGAGAGTTCCGACCTGTTTCCCTCCCTTCTTCGTTACGTCATTCAATCAGTGATACGCGGCGGTAGTCAATCCACGCTGCATCACAGATACTATGTCAGAAGTGCGGACCAAGGTTCAATACGTGTTTGAATCTGCCGAGGCCCTGACAAAACAACTGTTTCGCCACTCGCAAACCGCAGGCTATCATCATCATGAAAGTAACATTCTCTTCTGCAAGAAGTGAAGCCGACAACACGTGCGCACGAGCTCGACAGATCATTCGATTGGTATGGCTGCGTGCAGGGTGCTGCTAGCGAAGCCCCGCTTGAGATACCACCACACGACTGCTCCGGCACCGACGACCTCACTTCTCGGCTACGCACGCAGAAGGCCGTCGGAAATACGCGACCTACGCGGTGTTCGCCGTGTTCTGGCTACTGCGATGGCTCTGCACGAATGAGCTCACCGTGTTGGTGTTCGTCTTCCGCGGTGGCCACAGCGCTTGCCACAAAGAACGCCACTGCGGCTACCTCTCGGCAACCAGTGGCAGCTCCAACGAATGGTCTGCGTCCAGTGGGAACCCTGACGCGAATCTGCTCATACGACAAAAACAACACCACAAGCGCGGCTTCTACTTCATCTCCAAGGCGCTCAAGTATGACGAGGAGAATGACAGTCTCATGGACTTGGCCATCGACCTCTACCACAAGGGTATCGAGGAACTTAGGCAAGGCACTGCTATCAGCATCTCTCAAGGAAAAGATCCTTCATGGGAGCAAGTGCACAGGCTTCCCTATAGAATGCAGGAGAACCTCGACATGGACAAAGACAGGCTCGACTTCTTAGCATGGTCAAGGTAGAACACCTCTGCTATCATTTGCCCTGGAATGCGGTTGTGGCTTGACCTCAGGCCAACTAGAAGCTCCAAGTGTGGCAAAAGGTGGCTCCCGGCCAGGACGCAGCCGCAAAACTGGAGGGTCCCTCGGGGCTCAAAACGGCCGAGAGTGGCGGTCCTGGCAGCTAAGTGATGACAGGCATCGGCGCTGCTTGTTGCCTCCTCTGTCACAGCATTCGGGTGTTTCACTGAGGAACCAGGCATCAACGGCATCGCAGCGGGAAGTGCTGACGAGGAGGAAGCGAAATAGCCCGTTTTCACTAGACAATCTCGGGTACCTAGCAAGGGTTACAAGTGGCTACTCGGGAAGTGACCTAACAGCACCACCAAAAGACGCCACTCATGGTCCTTTTAGAGAGGTCAATCCTGAGTAAGTCCGGCGCGTATACCCCAAAATTATGCAAAACATAACGCGCGAAGACTTCGTGATCTCACTTAAGAAAGTCCACTTCAGCGTGTCATCACAGAGCCTAGAGTTCTACGAGCGCTGGAACCAGGAGTTCGGTGACATCACCGTCTGACTCAAATCTCAGCACATGTCGACGAGTCTGCCGTCATGTTCTGTGTGTCAGTTGGGTATCCGAATAGCGCAAGTTCACACAAGCACGCCAGCGACTCTATCCTCGGGACTGTGCTTGTGAATGGACGAATGTCTGCGCAGCACAAGCTGGGCTTGCTGCCCCGAGGCAGGCACTTCAACATTATGATTTAATTACGTCGTATATATACATGTCTTTTCGTATCTTTCTAATGAATATTGTTGTCATCTATATGTCCCTAATATAATTTAATTTGCGACATGATTCTCGCGTAGAATTCGAGAGAATGAGGGTTTTAATTTTGGACGACCTTGCTTTTTTATGGGGCCTCCAATGCTTTCGCTTATTTGACAGCTTCTTTTTACCTAAGTATGATGTCTTAATTATTATAACTGGTGTTTCCTCCCTAATTATGATTATTCCTCTTAATGCGCGACTTCTTGACAAATAAAACTTATTTTCGTAATGTATAGGTTTATTTATTACTTTTGATTTCATGTTTCCCTTTTGCATACGTACTGTTATGTTAGTGAACTTTGTGTTACTTTGGTTGGGAAATCTCTATCGATTACAACAAAAATGTAAGAAAAGTATCGGGTGACACACGTTTATGTTAGGTAAGACAGCCTGTGGCGGGTGTACATAGATGTTAGGCGTGTGGACGTTTATATTCGAAGTGTACGCACATAATATATTTAAAATTGTGCTAAAAACACTACATATACTCATTAAAATTATAAACCAGTGTAAATTCGCTCAGTGTAGAGCGCTTGATTTAACTATTTTTGAAGACAGCAATATAATATCGCATTTACTATGGAAAATGGTAGTGAAAATACTTCAAAAGTGCTTATTGAGGCGGAATCGTATTCTTGCTCTTATAGGGTGCTGTAGGCCCTAGACAATAGCTTGCGTTCATTTATGTCGGTGAGGGTGCATGTAGTTTGTTCTCTTTCTTGGTTTTATTGAGTCTTGTCAACGGAATGAGTATGATTTTTTTATTATTAAATTATTCGACAGTTCTTGAAGCCATTAGGCTCATGCGTTTCTGGCTAAATGTTTTCACGCAGTGCTGCATTTCAAATATGCTTTGAAATCAAAGCATTTCTTAGCGAAATTTGGCGACTTTGAGCGTATCTATCTATCTGTCTATCCATCTATCTATCTATCTATCTATCTACCTATCTATCTATCTATCTATCCACCTACGACCTCCAACTCTCCTGTACTTTCAATCATAGTATACATACCTAAATTGATATAGCATAACATGACTGTATTGTGAGCATAGCTACAAGTCATAGCATTGGAGTTATGAAATGTATGTCATTAATGTAATGATTCACAATTCCTGGTCCAGATCCTTTTGCGCAGTTTTCGTTCACATTAGATATTGCAAAACTGGTATTGTACGACATGACTACGTGGTAAACTTAGGTGAGAGACGCTAATGTAGAAATCATGACATGCATGTCATGCAACTCATGACAAAACGCCATGCTCATGGTATGCTCACGCTCGTTTCGCTATGTTATTATATAAAGAATTAGGCATAACGAAACGTCTACGGATAATGAAAGTATATGACTGGTGTAAACATGGCAATTATGATATGCGTGTCGTGTAAGAACATGGCAACATACAATGCTCACAAAGTGCTCGTGTCCATTTCGCTAGCTCCATATATATTAAATTCGGGATCTCTTGACGGCAAACAAACGGCGAAGATAAATGACACATTTAAACATGATAATCTTGATATGCATGTAATGTAAACATGAATAAATTCTACACTCATACCGCACTCGCAGCCATATTGCTGGCTCCACATATACCAAGTATTGTATCACGTGACGCTAACAGACGACGAAAGTAAAAGAGATGTCCAAACATATTTATTAGGGCATATAAGGCTTGTACGGCATAATTGATGTCCGCCTCGTAACGTTGTGCTGATTTTAAAGTTACATATATCATTTTCAGTTAGTGCTTCGTATGTCAGTGATTTTTTATGTACATTATATCTGCCAATTTTTATGGTAATTGTTTTATTGTCATCATTATATATTTCTCGACAACGACTATCAGGTTCATCACTTATTTGCTATAGAGGCCCTCTGAATTTGGAAAAAAGCAGCCTCATCAGAAGCAGCATTATATATATGAATATGTACCCGTCCTACAGTAACCCATCTCGCTCGACTAGTTAATCTATGAAGTGCACCTTAACCAACAATGTCTCCTTGTGCTCTCGGTCCTTTTCTTTTGAAAATAAAATTGTGCAAGAGCGTTGCATTAAAACGAAAATTCAGCAGATCAAACGTGCCTTGAGATCCATGTTATGCTAACACTGCGAATGGAATTGGCAGTTGTAGATCCTTTGTCGAGCGAAACGATTTTTACGTAAATACGTCTTAGGTGTTCTTTGCGTGAACTGTTAACACAGATATATTAAAAATGACATTTGCATACAAAGGGCCCTGACAATCTTGCTTTTCTAGTACCTCGAGCTGCGGACACCACATTGCGTTATGTTTCCTGGGGTTAATACGATCACTGCTGCAATGATTGAGTGAAATGTTTCTAACGTATATACGTTTGAGGTGTTCTTTGCGTGAACTGTTGACAAAAAAACATTGAAAATAACGTTTACATAAGAAGGGACTAGCCAATGTTGCTGTTCCAGTGCCTGTAGCGGCAAACTCCACATTGCGCCATGTGTTATGGGGGAATGCGATGACTGCTATGAAAACTTTGCCAGGAGACATATTTGATTGCCTCGAGCCTGTAATGGGGAGTAGGTACGACAGCTTTGGCAGGTTGAGGTTGTGAGCGCCTTCATGCTAGCAATAAAATTCTGCAGCAAAATATAGACCTACTGCTATGCATCTGGTGATAATCCTATGCAAGGCATCGTACACAGGGAAATGAAACATTTTCCTCTCAATCCAACGTGATGCCACTGTCAGGTATGTCATAAGATTATTTTCGACACTCACGAAAGCGCGTTTGAGTACGATGCGGACATATTATTCGGGCATGCGTCAGAGAGGATTATCTGGCTCTGTCAGACTGCGTTTGAACAGAACTTCAGCAGGCTCACAATACCTTGTAAAAATTGGCCCCGTATCTGCATGGTAATCTGCGAATTTCATCGAAAGACGATGTGGTTCCGTGTGGAGAGAGTGAACAAAACATTTATTTGATGTTCTGGGTAAGAACATGGGTAAATAGTAATCTGGAAGTGCCGCAGGGTTCCTCAACCGTGCAGCGGAGGTGAACGAGCGCATCAATCACGTCACACGTGAGACATGAGCGCCATCTGGCAGTTATCTTGAAAAATGAAACGCGCGGCTCTGAGACGGGCGCGCGCGCCCGTATCAGAGGTGATAAGGTATAGAACACAAGATGACGGGTATGTGCCACCACCATGTCGTGAATTACTTAAGTATACTTTCACACGTCACGACATCTACGGGATCCGAGCTCGCCGCTCTTCGAGCCGCTGTGGAGTTGGTTACGCAAGAATCCCCTAGTAGATGGGTCATTTTCTGCGACTCCATGGCAGCCCTTCAATGCGTGCGAAGTCTATGACGTGGAAACTACCACGAGATGGTGTATCGTATTAATGAAATTTGTGATAGCGCTGCTGATCAAGGGCATGACATTGTTTTACAATGGTTGCCGGGCCACTGGGGCATCAGTGATAACCACCTCGCCGACGACGCTGCCCGATGTGCCCACGATGGAGCGCCCACACTGTTAATACCCTTGTCAAGAGTAGACCCAGCTAGAGAACTTTGTCACATCGCGCATAATGCCAAGCTTGCGCACTGGAATTTTCCACTTAACTGCAATCATCACCCTAAGAATCTTAAGTCATTACGTCAGAAACAACGGCCATTCGAGATTTCTCGACGTGACGCTACAATGCTGTGTCGGCTGTGGACTGGGGTAGCGCTTACTAAGTCATTCAGCCATCGCATTTGCATGGCGGATTCATCCAGGTGTGAAAGCTGCAACTGTATAGAGACTATTGAACATCTCTTGTACCACTGTGCCCAATTTGATGAACATCGCCGGAATCTCTAGTGTGCCTTAAATACACTCGATGACGGGCCATTTAAGGAAGCAAAGATCTTAGGAGCCTGGTCGCGCAGCACATTAGCACAGAAAGCCACACGAGCCCTCCTGAGATACTTGTCAGCAACTTCATTGAGGGACCACCTGTGAAACTCGGCATTGAGTGTGTGATGTGACATGTGTTTATCCCTCTCTCTCTCTCTCTCTCTCTCTCTCTCTCTTTTACTCCCCCTCCCCCTCCCCATGTGTAGGGTAGCAAACTGGACGCATTATCTAGTTAACCTCCCTACCTTTTCTGCATTTCTTCTCTCTCTCTCTCTCTCTCTTTCCCGTAAAAGATGCAGATACAGAACTTTTACGCGTTGTTATGGTGCCTCAGATATGCACAATAATTGATTTTTATTGACATTAGCACAAGTGTCAACGCTGAGCCTTGAGCAACGTTGGTGGGCGCTACGGATGCGGTCGGCCATTTGGCGCATGGTCTGGTGCCGTTCAGAGTACCGGTACCGTTAAGGGTGGGCAAACAGACAAATGTACAGACAGCTAGACAGACAGATCGAAATTTTTGCGTCGAAGGTCACCAAGAAAGACTTTCGTCTTTGAAGAATCTCTCTCCCATACCTCATATATTGGTCATTTTTGAAGATTAGGTGTCTGGATTTCAAACTAAATCAATACCAACTTACAAAATGTGTAAAATCTGCGTGCGCATCCTAAAGTACAGAGCTAAGTGTTTACATAAAATGACTACATGGGTTATCTAACAAAAAACAATGCCCGCGATATGTCAGATCTGTAGTTTACCCTAAATAATTGTATTGTTTACAATAGGTGAGCAAATGATGCGAGCTTCTGTTGAAATTGCCGCGAACAAAGACTATGGTACGCTGAACATCTTGTGGGGGCCGCTCGCGAGTTGGTCGGCGGGCCACCTGTTGGCGATGCTTGACGCCAACCTTGAATTTGTAAATCTCAAAGCGATTACCCGAAAGGTCGCGTTTTGCACAAATTATGGTGTCGGTAACGGCGGCGTAGTCGATGGGTGCAATTACGGCTTCAGCTGGATTCAGAAAGACAGACAGATCAACGTTGCGTGCGTCCTCGGAAAAGAGCTTTCAAACCTTGGTGAGAGCAATAGGCGTATCAGCCAAGGGTGCAAGGGGGGCATCAGTCCTCCCCCACCACTGAGAAAGCTGGGGAGGCTGAGCCCCCCATTATATGATAGTTGCAACTCTTGCTGTGTGCTTGGAACCCGACAAGTAACGTGAAGTTTTCCGTCACAAAAATAATCACTACAGACCGGATTATAGGCAAATGCCTATTTTGTTCTTCGCGTTCCTATTGTGCCATTTTGATACATAAGCATGAATTTGGGGTTAGGAAGGACTTTTATGATGTTTTATAGTGCCTATAAATGTCTAGTTTGGGTGTTCATGCCTGACGTCAGCCTTGAATTTGTACATCCTAAAGCGACAGCCCGAAAGCTCACGTTTTGCCCAAATTGCGGTGTCGGTAACGGCGTTGTAGTCATTGGGTAAAATCACTCCTTCGTTCGGGATCAGACCGACAGACAGATCAGCGTTGTGTGCGTCCTGGGAAAAGAGCTTTCATAAACCTGTTAAAGGCATCCCTCGCCTAGGCGTCAGAAACCGAAGTTAGCTTCAAAGGCTACCTGGACGACTCCACAATGGCTTCGGAAGGTGAGGACTCACGAGAAGTTTAAGTATTTTACATACAAGTCGACTAGTCTGTCATAAAGCTCGCTTGTGCTTGAAAACGCTCTGAAAACAAATTGGTGCCATATCTGCATGTAACCTGCGAATGTCGTCAAGATGATAGTCTTGCGTGTGGAGAGACGGAACAAAACATTTATTTGATGTTCTGCGCAAGAAAATTGGGGAATCGTATTCCGGAGGCGCTGTGTTAGGGTGCCTCGAGTGTGCAGCGGAGGTAAACGAGCGCATAAAGTCACGTCAAACGTGAGACATGATCGCCATCTGGCAGTTCTTTTTGGGAAACAAATCACGTGGCCCTGAGACGGGCGTGCGGGCCCATCGCAGAGGTGATAAGGAGCAGAACGCAAGGCGACGGGTATGTGCCGCCACTGTCTCGTCTTAGCAAAGCGTTGGAAACACTCCTTGTTCCATGCAAGCGTTGCATGTTCAGTGCAGCGTGATAAGTGCTACGGTCCTTAAAATTACTTATGTATGCCTTTTCTAGTAAGAGAGGTACATGCAGAATATATATGTGTTGTTATGGTGCCTCAGATATGCATAAGGACGAAGCAAACAAAGACTGGTGCACGTGTTTGGTTTTGCAAGTATCTAGATGAAAAACGTTGACGCTGAGAGTTCCGACATGCTTCCCTCCCTTCTTCGTTACGTCATTCAATCAGTGATAAGCGGCGGTAGTCAATCCACGCTGCATCACAGATACTATGTTACTATATCAGAAGTACGGACCAAGGTTCAATACGTGTTTGAATCTGCCGAGGCCCTGACAAAACAACTGTTTCGCCAGTCGCAAACCGCAGGCTATCATCATCATGAAAGTAACATTCTCTTCTGCAAGAAGTGAAGCCGACAACACGTGCGAACGAGCTCGGCAGATCATTCGATTGGTATGGCTGCGGGCAGGGTGCTGCTAGCAAAGCCCCGCTGGAGATCGCACCACACAACTGCTCCGGCACCGACAACCTCACTTCTCGGCTACGCACGCAGAAGGCCGTTGGGAGATACGTGACCTACGCGGTGTTCGCCGTGTTCTGGCTACTGCGATGGCTCTGCACGAATGAGCTCACCGTGTTGGTGTTTGTTTTCCGCGGTGGCCACAGCGCTTGCCACAAAGAACGCCACTGCGGCTACCTGTCGGCGACCAGTGGTAGCTCCAACGAAGCTTCGGCGTCCAGTGGGAACCCTGACGCGAATCTGCTCATACGACAAATACAACACCACAAGCGCGGCTTCTACTTCATCTCCAAGGCGCTCAATTATAACGAGGAAAATGACAGTCTCAAAGATTTGGCCATCGACCTCTACCGCAAGGGTATCGAGGAACTTAAGCAAGGCACCGCTATGAGCATCTCTCAAGGAAAAGGTCCTTCATGGGGGCAAGTGCACAGGCTTACCTATAGGATGCAGTAGAACCTCGACCTGGACAAGGACAGGCTCGACTTCTTAGAGAGCATGGTCAAGGTAGAACACCTCTCCTATCATTTGCCCTGGAATGCGGTTGTGGCTCGGCCTCAGGCCAACCAGAAGCGGCGAGTGTGGCAAAAGGTGGCTCCGAAGCGGCGAGTGAAGCGGCGAGTGTGGCAGAAAGTGCAGACGAGGGAAAGTGAAATAGCCCGTTTTCACTAGACAGTCTCGGGTATCTGGCAAGGGTTACCAGTGGCTACTCGGGAAGTGACCTAACAGCACCACCAAAAGACGCCACTCATGGTCCTATTAGAGAGGTCAATCCTGAGTAAGTCCGGCGCGTAGACCCCAAAAAGGTGCGAAACATAGCGCCGGAAGACTTCGTTATCTCACTTAAGAAAGTCCACTTCAGCGTCTCCTTACAGAGCCTCGAGTTCTACGAGCGCTGGAACCAGGAGTTCGGTGACATCACCGTCTGACTCAAACCTCAGCACATGTCGTCGAGTCTGCCGTCATGTTCTGTGTGTCAGTTGGGTATCCGAATAGCGCAAGTTCACACAAGCACGGCAGTGACTCTATCCTCGGGACTGTCCTTGTGAATGGACGAATTTCTGTGCAGCACAAGCTGGGCGTGCTGGCCCGAGGCAGGCACTTCAACATTTTGATTTAATTACGTCGTATATACACCAACATTTTCGTATCTCTCTGATGAATATTGTTGTTATCTATATGACCCTAATATACTATTAGTTTGCGACATGATTTTCGTGTAGAATTCGAGAGAATGAGGGTTGAAATTTAGGACGAGCTTGCTTTTTATGGGGCCTCCCATGTTTTCGCCTATTTCACAGCTTCTTTTTACTTAAGTATGATGTCCTAATTATTACCACTGGTGTTTCCTCGCTAAAAATGATTATTCCTCTTAATGCGAGACTGCTTGAATAATAAAACTTATTTTCGTAATGTATAGGTTTATTTGTTACTTTTGATTTCATGTTTTCCATTTGCTTAGGTATTGGGATGATAATGAACTTTGTGTTACTTTAGTTGTGAAATCTCTATCAATAACAACAAAAATGTATGAAAAGTATCGGGTGACACACGTTTATGTTAGGTAAGACAGCCTGTCGCGAGTGTACATAGATGTTAGGCATGTGGATTTTTATATTCGAAGTGTACGCACATATTACATTTAAAATTGTGCTAACAACACTACGTATACTCAATAAAATAATAAACCAGTATAAATGCGCTCAGTTTATAGCGCTTGATTTAACTATTTTTTGAAGACAGCAATAATATCGCATTTACTATGGAAAATGGTAGTAAAAATACTTCAAAAGTGCTCATTGGGCCGGAATCGTATTCTTGCTCTTATAGGGTGCTGTAGGCCCTAGACGATAGCATGCGTTCATTTATGTCGCTGAAGGTGCATGTAGTTTGTTCTCTTTCTTGGTTTTATTGATGCTTGTCAACACACTGAGTATGATTTCTTGAATATTAAATTATTCGACAGTTCTTGAAGCCATTAGGCTCATGCGTTTCTGGCTAAATGTTTTCCTGCAGTGCTGCATTTCATTCATGTTTTGAAATGCAAAGCATTTCTTAGCGAACTTTGGCGACTTTAAGCGTATCTATCTATCTATCTATCTATCTATCTATCTATCTATCTATCTATCTATCTATCTATATATATATCTATCTATCTATCTATCTATCTATTCATCATCTATCTATCTATCCATCTATCTATCTATCTCTCTATTTATCTATCTATCCACCTACGACCTCCAACTCTCCTCTCCTTTCGGTAGTAGTATCCATACCTAAATTGATATAGCATAACGTGACTGCTGTGTGAGCATAGCGACAAGTCATAACATTAAAATTATGAATTGTATGTCATGAATGTAATAATTCACATTTCCTGGTCCTGCTCCTTTTTCGCAGGTGTTGTTCACATTAGATATTGCAAAACTGGTATTGTACGACATGACTACATGTTAAACGTAGGTGAGAGACGCTAATGTAGAAATCATGACATGCATGTTATGCAAGTCATGACAAAATGCCATGCTCATGGTGTGCTCACGCTCGTTTCGCTCTCTTATTACATAACAAATTAGGCATAACAAAACGTCCATGGATGAGGAAGGTATATGACTGGTGTAAACATGACAATTGGGATATGCGTGTCATGTAAGAACATGGCAACATACAACGCTCTAGATGTGCTCGTGGCCATTTCACTTGCTCCATATATACTTAATTCGGGATCTCTTGACGTGAAGAGACGGCAAAGATAATTGACACATCTAAACATGATAATCTTGATATGCATGTGATGTAAAACATGAATAAATTCTGCACTCATACTGCACTCTCGGCCATTTTGCTGGCTCCACATATACCAAGTATTGTATCACGTGACGTTAACGAACGACGAAAGTAAATGAGATGTCTGAACATAATTATTACGGCATATAAGGCTTGTGCGGCATAATTGACGTCCACCTCGTAACGTTGTGCTGATTTTAATGTGACGTATATCATTTCCTGTTAGTGCTTCGCATGTCAGTGTTCTTTTATGTACAGGATATCTGCCAATTTTTATGGTACTTGTTTTTTGGTCATCATTATATATTTCTCGACAAAGACTAGTGGATTCTTTGCTTATTAGCCATAGAGGCTTTCTGACTTTGAAAAAAAAGCAGCCTCATCAGAAGCGGCATTATGAATATGAATATGTACTCGTCCTACAGTAACCCATCTCGTTCGACTAGTTAATCTATAAAGTGCTCATTATCCAACATTGATTTCCTTGTGCCCTAGGTCTTTTTCTTTTGAAAATAAAATTGTGCAAGAGCGTTTCTATAAAATGAAAAATTCGGCAGATCAAGTGTGCCTTCGGTGTCCATGTTATGCTAACTCTGCGAATGGAACTGGCCGTTGTATATACTTTGTCGACCGAAACGTTTCTTACGCAAATACGTCTTAGGTGTTCTTTGCGTGAAATGTTAACACAGATACACTAGAATTGACATTTGCATATGAAGGGCCCAGCCAATCTTGCTTCTCCAGTGCCTCGAGCTGCGGACTCCACATTGCGCAATGTTTGATGGGGTTAATACTACGACTGCTGCGATGATTGAGCTAAACGTTTCTTACGTAAATACGTCTAAGGTGTTTTTTGCATGAACTGTCAACACAGATACAATAAAACTACCAGTTGCACTTGAATGGCCTAGCCAATCTTGCTTTTTCAGTGCCTCTAACGGTTGACTCCACATTGCGTCATGTGTTATTGAGGAAATGCGATAACTGCTGTGAAAACCTTGCCTAGTTACGTATTTGAATGCCTCGAGCCCGTAGTGAGGAATAAGTGTGGCAGCTTCATCAAATTGAGGATGTGAAGGCCGTAATGCTAGCAATGAAATTCTGGAGCGAAATCTAGACCTACCGGAATTCCTTTGCAAGACATTGCGTACATGGCAGTGAAATTTTTCTCTCCAAATCTATCTTTAATTCACTGACAGGTATGTCATAAGAATATTTTTAACGTTCATCTAAAGCACATTTATATTGATGTGGCCCATTGTATTCGGACATGCGTCACAGCGGATCCTCTGGCTCTGTCATACTGCATTTTAACAAAACGTTAGCAGGCTAACATAGCCATGTAAAAAAAATACCTTTCTCATATCTCATATATGGGTCAATTCTGAAGACTAGGTGTCGGGATTGCAGATGAAATTAATACCAATGTACAAATTGTATAAAATTTGGGTGCCAATCCTAAAGTACAGTAATAAGCGTTTACATAAAATGACTTCATAGAGTATCGTACAAAAAAGGAAAACAATGCATTCGATGAGTCAGATCTCGTAGTTTACGCAAACTAAATGGTGTTGTTTATAATAGGCGAGAAAATTATGCGTTCCTCTATTAAGATTGCCGCAGACAGAAGAATATGGAACGATGAGCGTCACGTGCGGGTCGGACTGCTTACAAGTTGGTCAGTGGGCCACCAGTTGGCGATGCCTGACGTTCACCTAGAATGTGCAAATCCTAAAGCGACAGTGCGAAAGGTCACCTTTCGCACAACAAACGATATAGGTAACGGTGGCGTAGTCGATGGGTCAAATCACTGCTTCAGCCAGAATCAGACAGACATATCAACGTTGCGTGCGTGCTGGAAAAAGAGCTTTCAATACCCTGGTGAGCGCATCCCTCGCGTTGATGTCAGAAACCGAACACCGCTTCAAAGGCTGCCTGGACAACTCCAGAAATGCTGCGGAAGGTCGGGACTCATGAGCACATTAAGTATTCTGCAAGCTAGTCAACTATTCTGTCATAAAGCCCTGCAAGTGCTCCCTAATTCTTCGGCAAAAACCATGCGCACGCTTCACACCAGGGCAACATAAAATGAGGTGACAGTGTTGACTCGCCGCTTGTATATATATAATGACAATAAATGTGTACATATAGCTGCGCTAGCTTTATTGAAGTGTCCCAAAAATATTCCGGAGACCCCCTCAGTTATGATACTTGCATAAAAGTAATATAGCGCCGAAATCTTTCCGATGAAATGGACGTCTCTGTTCTAACTTGAGTACCTATTTTACATCGGGGCATGAGCTATCCCTTACGCATCTGTCAGACGGCGTGCCTTGTCAGTCCACAATGGGTGCATTTCTCGATTTTCCTGAATACTGTAATCTGCCTCGTAATAATTAGCTCAATGCAAAAAATATACATCCGCCTTAGGCTGCTATTTGCTTACTGCTTCGCCTGAAATTGATTCCCACACTGCATAGGATCCTCCGTATATTTAAGCGTGGATCACCGGCAGTCATACTGTGCATGCCGTCATCGCATACTGTCCTTTAAGTCGTCTCTTGGCGACGTGCAGGCAAAATGATGTATGAAATAGACATGAGAGCATAGGCACGTACAGTATAGTATACGGAAGATGCGGGAAAGGTAAGTGAGGAAAGGTGATATGAGGATGACGGCGAGCAAAAGCACAAAAGCAGAGTGTAAGTCGAAGCAATGTACGGCGTCACGCAGGCAAAATCATGTATAGTAGGTGTCAACAACAATTTTAACTGGAGTGTCAATTTTCTATGAAGCTGGCAAAGTTGGGGCCACATGGTAAATAAACGGGGCGACACGGTAAAAAGCCAAGGCAAGAAGTTAGGGAAAGTAACCTAAGGAAGGTAAAAACATAATATAGCCACATATAGAGCAAAGCATGAGAGTGGTAAATGGAAGTGAAGGTGTGGATGAGAAAAAGGAAGAAAGGAGGGTCAATCATTTCATAGTCTAATTCAAAACATCAAAGAAAATACTTCGGAAAATAAAGTACGGCTTAATACAGATGGTATTAGAGGAAGAAGGAAATGACAGTGAAGAGGGTAGAGTGTAGCTTATCGGACAGTGTACCAAAAGGTGGAAACTGAGAGTTAGAAGGACAAATGTGAGGTTGGGGAAGATGGAAAGGAGGTGGAACACGGCATAGGCATGTATAATACAGCACTGCAAGGGAGTGTGAATGAGATGTGTTGGGATTATGAGAAGAAAGAAACTTGCCCGGAAAATAGAAAAAGGAACGCCCTTAATACGTGACAGACCTGTGCAACTCCGCTGACGGACTAGATGAATCTTAGGGACCATCCATTGGTTAAGCACTAAATTACGATACTAAGAAAACAGAATAATTGCGAAAGTGGTTAAGAACTTCTTTACTTGAACACGCATTCACCCGCCATAGGTTTCAGCGCAGTGGAACTTTTTTTTTAAATTAACGTGACTTCCTGAAAGGCTGGCCGAACACCATTGATGGAAGCAAGCCGGGTTCACAATCATCAGCTGCGCCATGCAAATAAACGGCTGTTGTGACAGAAACTAGCATCTTGAAGCATTTCGAGGTCGTCATGTTGGAGTGGGTAGACTGCAAACACCGTGAATTCTTCCAACGCATGGTGTCGTCATTATGCCACCTTTGAATTTCTATCCTTGTTTTCTGCCTGAATCTCAGTTCTTCCCATTCGGAAGTTTTGGTGGATTTCTTCGAGAGCAATCGTATACCAACTTGCTTAACAAACATCTCCAATGTTCCATCACACTGCCCACAGGCTCTAAATATTCATTACAGTTGTTTCTTCCTTCGTCAGGTACTCAAAGGGGGCCATCGCTACGGAGTTTATGTGCTCAATTAATATAGAAAGTCTCCGTATTATCATTCTAATTTTGTACATGAAATTGAAGTCGCTTGCTTAGTTTACTAAGCAAAACCTGGAAGTTGTTTAGTGATGTTTCTTCGCAAATATTGCCACTCATGCTCCTTTCTTTCTGTGTTTTATATTGCCGGCTCATTGCACATGTAGATTTTGTTTGGTGCAAATCTAGCCAGAATGTCTGGACGCCTTCTAGAAAATCTTGGGAAAAGACGTTAGACATAAGCACGCAAACATCACCATCGGCCACACCATGCTGAATGTGCCGGTTCTAGTGCGATAAGCACGCAAACACGTACAGCTGAGTTGATTTTAGAAGAAATGCGGCCACAAGTGATATTTTTCGAATGTTCGAGGACACATGTATAATTGCCGACGCTTGTTACCACGATAATTAATTATCTTCAGCGGAACCCTTTCTCGCTGCCATCGTCGTACAGAGTGGCGGCGATCTGCTTTCCATTTCGCGGCCACAAGCTTGTCAAAATAGGATTTTCATCTAAGGCGTACAGGCTGCCACCTACGTCGCGCCACAATGACTTGACAATATACACAACCTGTTCTCGTACTTCAATAATAATGAAGTTATCTGACCTTTCTTCGTCAATACAAGCTTAGAGATCTGTTTCTTTTCGGAAAACTGGGGACCAATAACAGTAGCAGACCTTTGCGAGAAGCATGTCCTCGTTTATTTATTTTTTATTATTTTTAATGTCAAGTTTATTTCTTCCCTACTCCACCACCTGATTAGAAAAGGGATATGGTGAAATTTGCTTCCCCCCCCATCTCCAAATGGAAAACCCTATATAACTGAAGAATATATATGGAAAAAACACCAATGACGTCAGCTTCATCTGCTCGAAAAGTTTCTTTACCAATTCATCAACATGTCTTATTTTCTCTATTTATTATATTTCTTATTATTGCTTCTATACTGTAACGAGACTGAGACCGACTCGGAAAAGTAGACGCACATATATTTACAGCTGGTTAAGCGAGCCGCACCAGCCATATATATATGAGCTCGCGCCAGTCTGTCTTCTTTGCCCTCTTCATCTCCATGGCACTCACAAATAGGATAACTTCTCGTGGCGGAGCCACTGTTCCGGGGCACTAAAAATGTTATCTGACGAAATCTTGCAGGGCTTCATCCGCGAAACGTGGACACTATCGGTAGACTGCACAGGAGATGGAGTTGCGTAGATGGGGCGGATCTTTTGGTAACAGGTGTTACTTGACACAACACATTGTAAAGTCCTGTGTAATGAGAAAAATTTTTTCTGATAGACTCACCCGATGAGGCCAACAGAGTAAAACGAAGGTATCGAGAACCTAATGTACGCCTTGATGTTCCGTGTCGTAGTGACGCCGTTGGTTGATCTGCGACGCCATCAGCCGAGCGTTGACGAGCTGACGTGCATGAGCGGCTCGCGCAATCATGCCGTGGGCATACTTGCTGGTGGTCGAGGTATGAACAAAGGTGCCTGTGTCCAGTCGTAAAGTCGGCTCACTTCCATACAAAGGTAGAATGGTGAAATACTCGCTGTGTCATGACGAGATGAATTATACGCAAAATTGCATAGGGTAAGGCAAGGTCCCAGTCTCGGTGGTCGTGCGACACGTGTATGGCGAATATATTTCTGAGTGTACGGTTAAAGCGTTCCGTGAGGCCGTTTGTTTGAAATTTGTAAGCGGTGGTCAGTGTGTATTGCAAGGAACAAGATATCGGCATTGACTTGTGATAGAAATGTACAGCCATGGTCTGTGAAGGGTTGTCTCAGAATATGGTTAACCAATATAGCTTCCCGTAACAAGAAGTCAGCAACGTTGGCTCCAAAGCTCTACGGTAGAGCTTGTGTAATACCGCTGCGTGTAGCGTCATTTCCAATCACGTCTATTCATTTTTTTCTGTGGGGAAAGGAAGAACGTGGGGAAAGGAAGAAGCAGGTCTATGCCAACATGGTGAAATGGTTCTGCGGGTATGTCAATCAGTATAAGCTGGCCAGCGCGTAGCAACAACGATGTTTTTTCGACGTTGGCATAACTCACACGTGGCAACGTATTGTCGTACACTATCAGTCAGGTGCCGGATAACGAACGGCATAAAGGCTGACTAAAATGCTGTCTATAGGCAGTGCAGCAATAAAAAAAAATACCCGTGACAGCCGCGCGGCGCAGATGTAACGCCGGTAAGAGCAGGCACAAAAAAAAGAAAACAGAAAAAAAGCTGAGAGCCACCGTCTTTGTCGCGCCAGCCTGCAGGAGCCGGCATCAACTTACGCAGAACCGTTCAGCGATAACAAAGGAGAGCGCGCAAAAATAGGAAAGAAATGCCCCCTTCCCACCCGACCTACGCCTCACCAGCTCGGCGCTGGGCGCCGGCATCACGTTCACCGTCACCTGCATGCCGAATCATTTGTGCGCCGCCGTTTTGTCCCGCTGTCTTGTGATGGTCGTTTTATTAGAAAATGGTGTAGGACGGAAACATTTTCCAGTGCCTTATGGCACACTTTATTGAAGATATCATATATCCCCGTGCTTTTGGCCAAACACAGTCCCAGTGTTTCTCTTTTGATTTCGATAAAAGAATAGAAACAACTTCCTATTTATCAGTTGTTGAGGTACAACATTATGTCATGCACAAAAAAAGAGATTACTAGTGCTTGCGCGACAGCTTACCGAAACGCTGACCTATGTATGTTCATACTCGTGTTCTACGAAAGAAGTTCAACTTGTGATTTCAGAAAAGCATGGCAAAAAACAAACAAACCAAAGGCAGCGAGACACAGAAAAATCAAAATTGAGAATCAATTTGTTGATGTTTGATTAGCGCTTGCGCAATTGGATGATGAACATCAAGTACAGAAGTCAGGTGCAGAAGTCAGCAGGAGAGCTATGTCACCAACATTTGCTCACTTCTTTGAATATTAAGTACAGACCTCATGTTCCAGCATGGATTGTAACTGTGAACCAAGACCAAGACAACTGGTGTACTATTGTGAAAAATAAAGTATTAGCTATGAAAATCCCCATTTCCTAAAGGGTAACTGCAGGCAGTAACAATAAAAATTTTAGGGTTGTTCTGCGCCACTTTTTGACACCCACTGCAGGCGGATGTTTCCGAAAGAGTTGTGCGGCAGCATTTTTTATTTGAAGGGAAATCGACCTGTCCATCGAAACCGACCTGTATCACGTGCACATGTGTACGTGATAGTTTACCTTGGCGCGCGTTTCGCCGTTCACACGAGCAACGGTGTGATGCTGGATAAAGTTAAAAGTAGCCAATCTTCATAAATGAGATCAGTTAAAAACTGAAAATGAGTGAAAACCGCTCTATTTCGCAAAATAATGCGCAAAAATTCTAAATGCAGAAATAAGTAATCGTCGAAATGCTAAAAAGACGCTGCTGCCCCAGCGTGCAGCTCACGACAGTTCGCACGTACGAAATGCAAGTGTTAGTGTAGGCACGCTAAAATACCTATGCAACGTTCACGTGCGTAAGCGTATTTTCTTCACACAGCTGAGAATAGGCTGCTGTCACTGACACGCGTGAACCTCCCGACACAAATGAGAGAATTTGCTCACAGCACACGCACAAGCGAGACATGCACATAGGTTTCGACAGCCGAACACAGCATCATCCGCGAATTAAGCACTAAAACGGCACACAAACACACTTTATTCATTCTTGCGTAACGGCGCTCCACGATTCGAAGTCGGAGCGGAAAGTGCTAAATGTAGTTATCTAGAGTTCATGAAGCCCTACAAACTATTTGCTGATCAACTTCATGCATATAGCACAAAAACAGTTCAAACTTCCATCAACGGTTTGCAAACATCCACTTAGTAGATATATACCCCCACAAAAACTCACAGCTTTGCCGGTAAGCCGAAGCAATGAACGCGATAGCAGCGAATTGAAAAGGTCGCACGCAAGATTGAAAGCATATCGAAACATGCCTCCAGTTCTTAACGCACAAATGACGCACAAAACCCACTTACAGGTACGCATGCACGCGAATAAGCGTCTCTTTGTTACTTTGCTGTGTCTAAAGAGCGCGCGCATTTCACAAACGTAAACCGCAATGATTGCAGTGCCCATTGTGCACCAGGTAACTACAGCAGAATTGTTCCAGATAGAGCCCGAGGCCAGCGAAGGCCTACAACCTTCCCCTCCTCGCCGCCGCGAGGTAAGGGCGCATAAAGCAGCGTCGCTCACTCACGGGCCCTTATCTCGCCGGGTAAAGCACACGTAGGAGATTAGAGCGGGTGCCACCGCGCGATGTGGCACTGTTGTTTTGTTGTTCTGATGCAATGTCTTCTCTCGGGTACTTGATAGAATAGTGTCTACAGACATTTGGCTGTTGTCGATACGCGCAAGAATGGACGCCAACAACTGTCTCTGGATGTCATACAACGGACAGTCGCACAGGATGTGGTATAGCGTCTCTTCGCAGTGGCAGGTATCACAGAGAGCGTTGCGGCCTTTTCTATGACAAAGGATTAAGATTTTTTAAATGCCACTTCTAGCCATAAGTGATGAAAAAGGGTCGCTTCGCTTCGGTCGAGCCCAGTGGCCATGCGAAGAGCCATCACAGAGGACAAGTGGTGTTGACGATTCGTCTCGTTGCTTGGTGAGCACCATAGTGAAAACGTGATTATTGCAATCGCAATAAAAGACTCGCCTTCATGCGGTGGCGCTGTGGTGCAATGGGTAAGACATCTTCTTCACGTGTATGCGGTCCCGAGTTCAATTCCAAGGCTGTGTGTGCTCTGCATGTTAATCTCGCAGATGCAGATGATTGTGCCACTAATGGTTTTCTAATTACCTGTAGTCATAATACCCACCACATTATCGGTGAGAAACCGCTCTCAAAAGTTTAAAATAATGCTTTCTTTTCCACCACCGCAACAGGGCCGGCCGGCCTACGGCAATGTCAAGCTGAACTGCAGGCCATATCTTGCCAGGAAAAATGTCATCTAAAATCCCGGCTGATCCTTGTCCCGGCTATCCTGAAGGCCACTTCGCATCAGGCCAGTTTCTCTGGGACACAGTTACGGAACCGAGTGAAAGCGGCGATATTTTGACATGATTTCCTGCTTGCAGGCCTGTAGTCTAGCCAGGATTTGTCTAAGAGTGTATCTAGCGCACAAAGCCTGACTAGAAGAAACGGCGGCTTCACGGTAAAAAGCCAAGGCAAGAAGTTAGGGAAAGTAACCTAAGGAAGGTAAAAACATAATATAGCCACATATAGAGCAAAGCATGAGAGTGGTAAATGGAAGTGAAGGTGTGGATGAGAAAAAGAAGGAAAGGAGGGTGAATCATTTCATAGTCTAATGCAGAACATCAAAGGAAGTGTTTCGGAAAATAAAGTACGGCTTAGTACAGATGTTATTAGAGGAAGAAGGAAATGACAGTGAAGAAGGTAGAGTGTAGCTTATCGGCGAGTATACCAAAAGGTGGAAACTGAGAGTTAGAAGGACAAATGTGAGGTTGGGAAAGATGGAAAGGAGGTGGAACACGGCATAGGCATGTATAATACAGCACTGCAAGGAATGAGATGAATGAGATGTGTTGGGATAATGAGAAGAAAGAAACTTGCCCGGAAAATAGAAAAAGGAACGCCCTTAATACATGACAGACCTGTGCAACCCCGCTGACGGACTAGATGAATCTTAGTGACTATCCATTGGTTAAGCACTAAATTGCGATACTAAGAAAACTGAATAATTGCGAAAGTGGTTAAGAACGTTTTTACTTGAACACGCATTCACCCGCCATAAGTTTCAGCGCAGTGGACCTTTTTTTTACCAAATTTACGTGACTTCCTTAAAGGCTGGCCGAACCGCATTGATGGAAGCACGCCGGGTTGACAATCATCAGCTGCGGCATGCAAATGAACGGCTGTTGTGACAGAAACTAGCATGTTGAAGCATTTCGAGGTCGTTATGTTTGAGTGGGTAGACTGCAAACATCGTGAATTCTTCCAACGCATGTTATCGTCATTATGTCACCTTGGAATCACTATCCTTGTTTTCTGCCTGATTCTCAGTTTTCCCATTCGCAAGTTTTGGTGGTTTTCTTCGAGAGCAATCGTATACCAAGTTGCTTAACAAACATCTCCAATGTTCTATCACAATGCCCACAGGCTTGAAATATTCATTACAGTTGTTTCTCCCTTCGTCAGGTACTCAAAAGGGGCCATCGCTATGGAGTTTCTGTGCTGAAATATTGTAGAAAGTCTCTGTAATATCATTACAATTTTGTACATGAATTTGATGTCGCTAGCTTACTTTTCTAAGCAAAACCTGGCAGTTGTTTAGTAATGTTTCTTCGCAAATATTGCCACACATGCTCCTTTATTTCTGTGTTTTATATTGCCGGCCCATTGCACATGTAGATATTGTTTTGCGCAAATCTAGCCAGAATGTAGGGGCAACTTCTAGAAAACCTTAGCAAAAGACGTTAGACATAAGCACGCAAACATCGCCTTCGGCCAAACCATGCTGAATGCGCCGGCTCTCGTGCGATAAGCACGCAAACACGTACAGCTGAGTTGATTTTAGAAGAAATGCGGCCACAAGTGATATTTCTCGAATGCTCGAGGACGCATGTATAAATGCCGACACTCGTTACCACAATAAATAATTATCATCGGCGGGTCCCTTTCTCGCTGCCATCGTTGTACAGAGTGGTGGCGATCTGCTTTCCATTTCGCGGCCACAAGCTTATCAAAATAGGATTTTCATCTAAGACGTACAGGCTGCCACCTACGTCACGCCACAATGACGTGACTATATACACAACCTGTTCTCGTACTTCAACATTAATGACGTTATCTTACCTTTCTTCGTCATAACAAGCTTAGAGATCTGTTTCCGTTCGGAAAACTGGGGACCAATAACAGTAGCAGGCCTTTGCGAGAAGCATGTCCTCGTTTATTTAATTTTTAATATTTTCAATGTCAAGTTTATTTCTTCCCTATTCCACCACTTGATTGAAGGGGTGATATGGTGAGACTTGCTTGCCCCCCCCCCCAAATGGAAAACCCTATATAACGGCAGAATAGCTATGAGAAAAACACCAATGACGTCAGCTTCATCTGCTCGAAAATTTTCTTTACCAATTCGTCAACATGTCTCAATTTTCTCTATTTAATATATTTCTTAATATTGCTTTTATACTGTAACAAGACTGAGACCGACTCAGAAAAGTAGACGCACATATATTTACAGCTGGTTAAGCGAGCACCGCCAGCCTTATATATGAGCTCGCGCCAGTCTGTCTTCTTTGCCCTCTTCATCTCCATGCCACTCACAAATAGGATAACTTCTCGTGGCGGAGCCACTGTTCATGGGCTCTGAAGGTTGTTATCTGACGAAATCTTGTAGGGCTTGATCCGCGAAACGTGGACACTATTAGTGGACTGCACAGGAGATGATGTTGGGTAGATGGGGCGGATCTCATGGTAACAGGTGTTACTTGACACAACACATAGTAAGGTCCCGTGTAATGAGTAAAAAGTTTTGCTGATAGTCTCACCCGATGAGGCTAACAGATTAAAACGAAGGTACCGAGAACGTAATGTACGCCTTGATGTTCCGTATCGTAGCGACGCCGTTGGTTGATCTGCGACGCCATTAGCCGAGCGGTGACGACCTGACGTGCATGAGTGGCTCGCGCAATCACGCCGTGGGCATACTAGCTGGTGGTCGAGGTATGAACGGAGGTCCCTGTGCCCGGTCGTAAAGTCGGCTCTCTTCCATACAAAGGTAGAGTAGCGAAATACTCGCTGTGTCGTGAAGAGATGAATTATACGCGAAATTTGCATAGGGTAAGGCAAGGTCCCAGTCTCGCTGTTCGAGGGACACGTGCTTAGCGAATATATATCTGAGTGTACGGTTAAAGCGTTCCATGAGGCCGTTTGTTTGAAATTTGTAAGAGGTGGTCAGTGTGTGTTGCGTGAAACAAGATATCGGCTATGACTTGTGAAAGAAGTGTACAGCCACGGTCTGTGAAGGCTTGTCTCAGGGTACGGTTAACCAATATAGCTTCCCGTAACAAGAAGTCAGCAACGTTGGTTGCACAGCTTAACGGTAGAGCTCGCGCAATACCGCTGCGTGTAGCGTAATTTCCAATCACGTCTATTCATTTTTTTCTAATAATAATGTAGGAAAAGCAAGAAGCAGGTCTATCCCAACACGGTGAAATGGTTCTGCGGGTAAGTCAATTAGTTGAAGATGGCCAGTGGGTAGCAGCAACGGTGTTTTTTCAACATTGGCATACCTCACACGTGGCAACGTATTGTCGTACACTCTCTCTCAGGTGCAGGATAACGAACGGCATAAAAGTGGCGCGATCCTGCGTACTGACTAAAATGCTGTCTATAGGAAGTCCAGCAATAAAAAAATACGCGTGACAGCCACGCGGCGCAGATGTATCGCCGGTAAGAGCAGACACAAAAAGAAGAAAACAGAAAAAAAGGGTAGAGCTAACCATCTTTGTGCCGCCAGCCTGCAGGAGCCGGCATCAACTTACGCAGAACCGCTAAGCGATTCTAAAATAAGAAAGAAATAAGAGCGCGCAAAATTAAGAAAGAAATGCCCCCTCCCCCCCTACCTACGCCTCACCAGCTCGGCGCCCGGCGCCGGCGTCACGTTCACCGTCGCCTGCATGCCGAATCCTTTTTGCGTCGCCGTTTCGTCCCGCTGTCTTGTGATGGTCGTTTTATTACAAAATGGTGTAGGACGGAAACATTTTCCAGTACCTTATGGCACACTTCATTGAAGATATCATAAATCTCCGAGCATTTGGCCAAACACAGTCCCAGTGTTTTTCTTTTGATTTCGATGAAAGAATACAAACAACTTTCCATTTATGAGTTGTTGAGGTACAACATTATGTCATGCACTAAATAAAAGAGTACTAGTGCTAGCGCGACAGCTTACCGAAACACTGACCTATGTGTGTTGATGCTCGCGTTCTACGAAAGAAGTATAACTGGTGATTTCAGGAAAGCATGGCAAAAAACAAACAAACCAAAGGCAGCGAGACAGAGCAAGATCAAAATTGAAAATCGGTTTGTTGATGTTTTAATAGTGGTTGCGTAATTTGATGATGAACATCAAGTACAGAAGTCAGGTGCGGAAGTCAGCAGGAGAGCTATGCCACCGACATTTGCTCACTTCTTTGAATATTAAGTACAGACCTCAATATTAAGTACCGACCTCATGGATTGTAACAGTGAACCAAGACCACGGCAGCCAGTGTACTATTGTGAAGATAAAGTATTAGTTATTGAAATCCCCACTTCCTAAAGGGTAACTGCATGTAGTAACAACAAATATTTTAAGGTTGTTCTGCACCATTTTTTGACACCCACTCCAGGCGGACGTTTCCGAAAGAGATGTGCGGAAGATTTTATTTGAAGGGAAAATGACCTGTATCACGAGCAATTGTGTACGTGATAGTTGACCATAGCGCGCGTTTCGCCGTTCACTTGAACCACAGTGTAATGCTGGATAAATATAAAGGTAGCCAATCCCAATACATGAGATCAGTTAAAAACTGAAAATGAGTAAAAACTGCTCTATTTTGCAAAAAAAATGCGCATAAATTCCAAATGCAGAAATAAGTAATCGTGCTAAAAAGGCGCTACTGCCCTAGCGTGCAGCTCACGGCAGTTCGCGCGTACGAAATGCAAGTGTTAGTGTAGGCACGCTAAAATACCTATGCAAAGTTTACGCGCGTAAGCGCATTTTCTTCACACAGCGGAGAATAGGCTGCTGTCACTGACAGGCGTGAACCTCCCGACACATATCAGAGAAATTGCTCACAGCACACGCACACGCGAGACATGCACGTAGGTTCGACAGCCGAACACAGCCTCGTACGCGAATTTCGGTGAACGTAATGTCCGCGGTTCACGGGAAAGCACTAAAACGGCGCACAAGCACACGTTAATCATTCTTGCGTAACGGCACTCCACGAGCCGAAGTCGGAGCGAAAAGTGCTCACTGTAGTTGGCTAGAGTTCATGAAGCCCTACAAGGTAGTCGCTGATCAACTGCATGCATATGGCACAAAAACAGTTCAACCTTCCACCGACGGTTTGCAAAAAGCCACTTAGTAGATATATACCCCCCCAAAACCTCACAGCTTTGCCGGTAAGGCGAAGCAATGAACGCGACAGCAGCGAATTGAAAAGGTCACGCGCAGGGTTAAAAGCAGATCGAAACATGCTTCGAGTTTTTAATGCTCAAATGACGCACGAAAGCCACTCACAGGTACGGATGCACGCGAATAAGCGTCTCTTTGTTACTTTGCTGTGTCTAAAAAGCGCGCGCATTTCACAAACGTAAACTGCAATGATTGCGGTGACCATTGTGCACCAGGTAACTACAGCAGAATTGTTCCATGTAGAGCCCGAGGCCAGTGAAGGCCTACAACTTTCCTCTCCTCGCCGTCGCGAGATAAGGGCGCATGAAGGAGCGTCGCTCCCTTACGCGCCCTTATCTCGCTGGGTAAAGCACGCGTAGGAGATTAGAGTGGGCGCGGCCGCGCGATGTGGCACTGTTGTTTCATTGTTTTGTTGCAATGTCTTCTCTCGGGCACTTGACAGAATAGTGTCCACAGACATTTGGCTGCTGTCGATACGCGCAAGAATGGATGCCAACAACTGTCTCTAGATGTCATACAATGGACAGTCGCACAGGATGTAGTGTAGCGTCTTGTCGCAGTGGAAGGCATCGCATAGAGCGTTGCGGCCATTTCTATGACAAAGGAATAAGATTTTGTAAATGCAACTCCTAGCCATAAGCGGTGAAGAAGGGTCGCCTCTCTTCGGTCGAGCCCAGTGGCCATGCGAAGAGCCATCACAGAGGACAAGTGGTGTTGACGATTCATCTCGTTGCTTGGTGAGCACCATAGTGAAAATGTGATTATTGCAATCGCAATAAAAGACTCACCTTCATGCGGTGGCGCTGTGGTGCAATGGGTAAGACATCTTCTTCACGTGTATACGGTGCCGAGTTTGATTCCAGGGCTGTGTGTGCTCTGCATTTTAATCTCGCAGATGCAGATGATTGTGATACTAATGGTTTTCAAATTACCTGTAGTCCTAAGTGCAGGCCATATCTTGCCAGAAAAAATGTCATCTAAAATCTCGGCTGATCCTTGTCCCGGCTATTCTGAAGACCACTTCGCATCGGGCCAGTTTCTCTGGGACACAGTTACGGAGCCGCGTGAAAGTGGCGATATTTTGACTTGATTTCCTGCTTGCAGGCCTGTAGTCTAGCCAGGATCTGTCTAAGAGTGTATCTAGCGCACAAAGCCTGACTAGAAGAAACAGCGCCGTACGCGCTCGTTAGTGAGGTACACGTCGAAATGTCCAGTGGTGGGGCGTCGAAAATTTCCGTGAGGACACATTGCCACAAATGATAAGACACATCAATGGGAAGGTCAGGCCCGCTAGGTTATGGTGGTATGGTTTTATATTAATGCCAAGGGAAAGAAAATAAACTTCATCAGTACGGTGATTTATTTATGACGCTGAGAGTGAGCACGCCCAGCGACGTGCATATAAAGGTGCTTTAAAAGAGAAAAATGATACGAGGCCTCGCCGTCAGTTGTCTCTGACTCAAGGTATGGTCGAAAAATAGAACAATGAGGGAAGATGTGTATCCTTCTGTTAACCGTGGTGGTTCAGAGTGCTAAATTCACATTCTGTCAAACAGTTTCAAAGGATGAACAACTATAAATAGGGCCTGGCTTGAGCTTCTCGTGAAGTTCCACTTGCTTTACCTTTTGCACAATCACTTTAGCACAAATTCATCAATGTGCAACACCTTCGCTAAGTCCCATGTATTCCGTAATAAGCATAATGAAAGCGCTAGCTGAATTCTTTTGCAACTCTGGTAGATTTAAATAGTGATCTTTCTATCATGTTGCAGCAAAAAGGACCTACCTTCACAATATAATACCAAACAATTAATCACAACCTCTTAGTATTCTATGCAATATAGATTCTGTTATCAGAAGTTCTGTAATTACACAAACTTGAATGATCTGGTCGAGGGTCAAAAGCTCGCAATGGCACTATTAGAGGAAGGAAGGCGAAACAGGCACAAGTACACAAATATTTTAATTAAGGCAGAGCCACAAATATGCGCATAATATCATTGATAATTAGCAAACATTAATTCTGAAGAAAGTATGGGGGACGTCATTACTAGTAATTGTATAATGGAGTGGAAGAAAGAAGTGGACGAAATTATACGGGGCCACCAGCAGCGTCTGAATATGCGGCGAAATTTCTTTTCGTTCACTTTTCTTTCTTCACATTAACTATAAAATGACTTTAAAACATCCCCTATTCTTTCCCTGGCATCATTGTCTGGTAGTCTTCATTTGTAATATTAGAGCGAAAGCTGTAAAACGAGGTGTGACGTCGTATGGTCGGCCACCGCCACCATTGTCCGTAACAACTCTCGCGAAATAAAAAAACCAAGTACCAAAGACAAATATGAGCTCGAATCCAGGTCAGCTACGTGCCAGCTCAGTATTTCACCCCTGAGGTATGCTGTTTGTTTTTCTTGTATGGTATTTATTACAAATGTGGCTCACGTATATACATAGCGTACAAGAAACATAGGGTCAAGTCGACAAAGTACAATAAACGTTACAAAGTATATCACACACAATACAATGTCTAAAGGGGTGTTTTTGAGTAGCACACTTCATTAATTCAGTTTATGAGTTCGGCTGAAATTGCAGTTCGTCATAAAAGTCCTTTAGCCACACAGTCATTGGCCCAAAGTGGCGTCGCGAGGACACCATTGGTTCCAAATACCTATAAGACGTTCAAGTTTTCCATGAACTATGCATGCCCATTAACAACAGCATGTCAAATGGCATGCCATTGCATTTGGGTGGTACGAGATAACGGATGCTATGAGAGTTTAAATACAGACGTTTTTAAAGCATTTTGCAGGATGTCCAAGAAAACAATGGCTTCCTTACAACTAACAAAGCAATGTTCTATCCTTTCCGGAACTTCGCTGAGGCAGCAGCTAATACAAATATGCCTTTGGTGTTTAACCAGGTTTTTACAGGTATTGTTTCTGTATGCCCTTTGTGAAATAATAATAATAAATAATAATAATAATAATAATAATAATAATAATAATAATAATAATAATAATAATAATAATAATAATAATAATAATAATAATAATAATAATAATAATAATAATAATAATAATAATAATAATAATATAAAATAATAATAATAACAATAATATTAATATTAATATTAATAATAATATCAACAATAATAATAAAATAATACAAGTTTATTTGCCATCTTTGTGAAATACAGATGGGGAGATCGTAGAAAAAAGCCGTCTCCGGTCAGCATGACTAGCCCACAACGCTGTGTATTTGGCAGTGGAGCAATATTACATACAAACATATGACATATCAATATAAATGCATATATACTCCTGCACTTTCACATAAATACACAAAAACAAACCACACAAACACGCATATATACACACAGGGGCATGCTAGTGTTTTCACGTATTTCAGCAAACATTTTCCTGTTTAAAGGCAACAAAATCAAAACGTTTCAGTATTGCGCATTAATCTATGCAGAAAGCACATGCATCCTTTTAAGATCTTTTATAGAGGCCGTATTAAGGTCAAAGTGCGTCGATTTATAGCTGTTCAGTAGTGTGGTGATTTTGTAGTGGAGCATTTGTTTTCCATGGTATGAACGTTGTGTTGGTACTGACCACTCCTCTAAGTGTCTGGTACCATAAATTGGAGCTTTTCTTTGTAGTTAGGCAAGACTTCGTAAGTTGTTTATGTTCCGATATTGATCTTCTCTCTATATGTGGCTTAAACGATATTGGTACATATATATGCAGGGATCACGCAGGAATTTTAAAGAAAGTTATTGTCGATGATGTGTAAGAAGCGTTGTATGCGTGCCGGATATACTTTTTTGAAACAGAAAAATACATTTTAGATTATTGTGTGTTGCGTTACCCCATACTCTTTGACAATAGTTTAAATGGGATTGAAAAAGTGAATTAGATAGTAAGAGTTTAACATATGTGGGAAGAATGTAGCGTAAGCGACCTACTACCATTGTGATTTTGCTTGCTTTATTCAGGGCGTAATTACATGATTATCCCATGACGTGTTAGGGGGAATAATCACAGCCAAACGTTTGAAATTTTCCGTAACTTCAATAGTTCGGGAATGTAACATAATGTCTTGATTTAGAGCTTTGCGCTTGTTCTTTGGCCTGAATATGACTGCTGTTGTCTTCCCCACATTTATTTTCATAATACCTAAAGCAGACCAGTCCTCTAGATTTTTCATATCTTTACATTGTTTTTTAAGATCATCAATATCATTACCAGTGAAAAATATGTTTGTGTCATCCGCGTAAACAGTGAACTTTGCCTCAGGGTGAATATTGATAATATCGTTAAGATAGATAATAAAAAGTAGAGGCCCAAAGATACTTCATTGTAGTACTCTGCAATGAACAGATCTTAGCTTTTATTTATTTATTTATTTATTTAATAATAATACCCCTAAAGGCCCTCGTGAGAGGGTATTACATAGGGGGGGTTACATGAGCAAAATTACAAACAATAAACGTCAAAAATAACCGAGACATTTACTTAGAAGTAAATGACTCGGTTATTGGTGAAATGGGCATTTTTGTTACACGTAATAGCACGTCATGACCAAAACGTCCAATATATAGTGAGTGGTAAAGTGGGGCCGTAAAGAGCACAGCCAGAACAGCATAATATAGGTCTTTCCTTACGCTAGAGAACGAGAACTCATTGGAAAACCTGTGAGAAAACGCACTTATTCGTGTACTTCATCCATGAACTGAAACAATGAAAGAGGTGATGCAAAAGTAGTAGGTACCACTAAATATTGGTGAAACATCTGCAAAATTCCCTTGCACGAATGTTCTAAGCAATGGATGAGCATGGTCATGAAAATAGGAAAAGCATTACACCAGTTGTCTACTGAAGACGTGTACCAACTCCAAGACTACCTGCTAAGGCAGGTATAAAAACATTGTCTAACTTCATCGTGCCATAGGTTGATACCAAAATAAAGGAAGCAAATATACGGTGAAATTTCTGTATGACTTCTAATGGACTTCTAATGGAACGTCTAGGTACATTGGCGGAACACAAGACCAAACCATACCCTCAAAATTTGTTGTTTTATATGTCCATGGGCCGAACCACACTATATTTGTGCCCCTAAAATTTTGCCTAATTCTCCGATTGTTGACACCACAATTTTTATACTAGAAAAATCTGTGCAAAAGGACGCTAGGTCATTCGCATTTGCTAATACCTTTACCTCCTTTCCAGAAGCACTAAAACCATGGACGTTGTTAGATGAAAGTACACTTGAGCACAGTTTATCCAAGTGAAGAGCAAAAAGCATTGGCAACAAGGGAAAGCCTCGTTTCACAGATAAGTAAACAAACACGAGTTTCGAAAGATAGCCAGTAACAAATAAATGGGTTGAATATTTTATATAGTGTCGTTTTTCGACTTTGATTATAGTAGAGTATTTTTGGCATGTTTGAAAAGAGAAAACAAAAGAGTGTCGAACCTGATCAAAGGCTTATGCTAAGTCTACTTGTAGTATTTCCAGTTGTTCATGTCAGTGTGAACAATGTTCCAATGCTGTGCGAGCAATGTTTACAATATTCTGCATTGAGCAACCTTTCTGACCACAAGTCTGATTGGCACCAATATGTAGTGACATTGCAAATTGAAGTATGTTTGAAAGTGTCTCTGCAAAAATTTTGTAGTCAACGTGGCACAATAGAGTTGGTCTGTAGTCATCAACGCGATGAAGGTTTTCTCCATCTGAGAACTTTGAGAGTAGAACAGTGTTGCTCATAAGAAAAGAGCGAATAAGCATCTCCACATTCAAAAGCAGTACCGGGCACATTACTGATTTCAAACTTCTGTAAAACTCGTCAGATATTATATCAAGTCCTGGTGGTTTCGACAGTGGTACCTGTTCAACAGCAAGTTCTATTTCGTCTATGGTGAATGGCCCACAAACAGATTCACATTCTTTGTCAAGTGTCCGGCCGCGGTGGTCTAGTGGCTAAGGTACTCGGCTGCTGACCCACAGGTCGCGGATTCATACCCCGGCGGCGGTGGCTGCATTTAAGATAGAACCGGACATGTTGTAGGCCCGTGTGCTAAGATTTAAGTGCGAAGATTTTTAAGTGCGAATGCTCAGATTTTAGAGAATCCCAGGTGGTCGAAATTTTCGGAGCCATCCAGCTACGGCGTCTCTCATAATTATATGGTGGTTTTGGGACGTTAAACCCCACATGTTAATCAATTCTTTGTCAAGTTAGAAGAGTCGCAAATGACCAAAACTGCGTACTGAACAAATCTTAGTAATAAGTTTCAAATTCTGACGTAATTAAACTGCAACTATCGAGTAATATTTCTGCCAAGTAAAGTCTGGTGTAAACTTGATTTTAGCGTTGGGATAATCATCGAGTAAGGCTTGACGTGTGGACTCCACTGAGATAGAGGGATAGGCTCCTCTGAATGCGAAATACGAGTAATGCGAGATCCAACACGGACACCTCTTTAACGTAAAGCGTCATGCCTCTGGGGTGCATTTTTGGCGTTTTGAAATTCCGGCTGTATAGCGACCAGGGGCCTCACGCTCAAATTCATATAGCCATGCCAGTGCTTGGGACATGTTCGCAATCTTCACCTATGTACGTTCGATGTCGGGAAAAGCATCGTATTTTTATGAGTAATAAAGCGTTTTAGAACAGCAAAGGATTGATCGATATGTGGGGTTTAACGTTCCAAACGCACCATATGATTATGAGAGATGCCATATTGGAGGGCTCCAGAAATTCTGACCGCCCCTGCTTCTGACAGCAAAGCAAAGCTCAGGCGTCACATAATGCAAATAGCGTAACGAGTGGTTCATCCAATGCACGAACCCATTACAGAAGCTTGTTTTTGATCATCTAATAACTGTGGCGCATTCTTTCTTTGCTTTGCTTTGCTATACTAAACAATGGCGACGTGCCCACTTTGGGGGATTGGCCAAGAATGCAACGTAGAGACTGGTAAATGTTATTTTAGGTGAGCTATGAAATTTGAAACGAAAAATACATAAATTAAATGGGAAATATACGAAGAAGATTCAATTTACCTTCAATTAATATGCTTTTGAGCCTGTATTCAAGACTGCCATATTAACCCGACGGGAATAATTTTGAAAGCTTAAACTTTATTCTAACAAAATGACGATTAATTTTAAATACCAAGTTGAAATGGCAATCATTCAGTATTTATACTGAAAGTACACACTGCATCAAAGGCATCCCTGTGGCAGATCCCAAGCCTGAGGCACCGAAGCTTAAAATATTTTCTTTCGATAAGCTTTTATTATTATTATTTATTACTTTTGTAAAAAGAATAATTAGGAATCAAGTTCTGATACGAGAATATCTTGCACTTGTGAAAAAGTAATGTGCGATATTTTCCAGTTCTCCGCAGAATTGGCAGAAGGGTGATATTATCAGACCAGCCCTGTACCTATAAAAGTTTAATGGAATGACACGACATCGAAATCTGGTGATCATCGCTTCCGATTGTCGAGAATGGCTCCACTGCAATTTCAATGGATATTTTAGATGAATATATTTTGTCCACGTGGTTATTGCTTTCATTCTATCAATGTAGATAGCTGATCATCTAACCCTGATTGCGGTGAAGTATTGCACCACCGGGAGAACCTGAATTATTGGGAGATGTAGGGATGATCGGGCTAAGGCGTCGGCCACTTCACTTATGGTAACCCACAGTCACCTGGCACACATAGTAATTTTAGGTACTTCAGCAAAGACGGAACTAAAGATCGTAACGTCGTGATGCCCCGAGAGGTATAAGAAGTTGTAAGAGCTGTGCATACCGAGAGCAAATCAGTAATTATTATTGCTCTGTTTTCATTCCACGGAAGTTTTCGCAGTTCTATGAAGAATGCCATTAGCTCCGCCTCAAAAACAAGATCGAATTTGAGTAGCCTCACAGCAAATGACCAGCCAAGTGATCGGGAGACTACTCCTACGCCTGCACTTTCCTCATTCACGGAAGCATCTGTGGCTACTAGGTCACATGCTGCGTATGCTGTAGGAAATCTGCTAGCCTGTTCTCTAAGAATTTCCGGGATATAAATTTACATTGCGAAGGAAAGATCTCATTGTATTTTATAAGAAAATATGGTTTAAATTGTCAGATGCAACTACGTCACTAATGTTGACATTTATACTTTTCAATATCTTTCAGGCAAAATTCCTTATCGTCGTCAGCCACTGCATGAATAATTTGCACAAATCTACTTGCTAGTGTTTAGAGGATACAATGCTTATAAAAACGATGAGAGTTTGCATAGCGAATGCTGCTCTACTACCCAGAAGTTATTAATAATAACGCCCCAGTTGGTACCCAGCAAGTGTGCTTGCAGTGTTTACCCAACGAGTGTTTAGAAAAGGCTCTTTAGGCCACTCTTCTAGCTTACGTTCTGACTGAGCTGTGCTTTCTCCGCAAGCCTCCTTTTTTTTCTAACAAATAAAACGAAGTCCTAAATTCACAACACTCCTTCCGGCATAAACTTGAAATGACAAGCTGCATAGACACAACGATACAAGGTTCGATGGAGTATAGCAAACAGAAAGCATCAAAGGAGCTGCGTATGTCTCTGTTATCAACGTTCTATTATTCCTCTAACATGGTGTCCACGCTGCTTACAGATATATACTCCTGAAGTCCCACCTTCAATAAAATCGGTTTTTTGCCGGCACCTTCGTTCGTCTACCTTCATGATGAAGCGTTCTCCATAGCAATATTCACAATAAATAGAATTTTCTAATAAAATTAGTCTTAGAATAAATGCTTTAGGGTGAAGAACATTGATACTGATAGTTTCTGTTGTATAACTTTATCGTATATTTCCTTTTTGCGAACCCAACCACGTATTTTTTTACTTATTTCAAGTGCCGTAATTTCGAGTTTTTGTATGGCAGACTAGATAGTAAGGCTGTTTTATATTGTTGCGCATAAGGACGAAGCAAACGAAGACTGGTGCACGTGCTTGGTGTTGCAAGTATCTAGAAGGAAAACGATGACGCTGAGAGTTTCAACCTATTTCCATTCCATCTTCGTTACGTCATTGAATCAGTGATACCCGGCGGTAGTCAATCCGCGCTGCACCACAGATACTATATCAGAGGTACGAACCGACGTTCAATACGTGTTTAAATCTGCCGAGGGCCTGACAAAACAACTGTTTCGCCAGTCAGAAACCACTGTCTATCATCATCATGTAAGTAACATTCTCTTCTTCGAGAAGTGAAGCCGACGAAACGTGCGCACGAGCTCCACAGAATAGTCGCTTGGTATGGCTACGTGCAGATGGCTGCTAGCGTAGTCCCGCTGGAGACCGCGCCACACGACTGCTCCGGCACCGACGACCACGCTTCTCGGCTACGCACGCAGAAGGCCGTCGGAAGATACGCGACCTACGCGGTGTTCGCCGTGTTCTGGCTACTGCGATGGCTCTGCACGAATGAGCTCACAGTGTTGGTGTTCGTTTTCCGCGGTGACGACAGCGCTTACCACGAAGAACGCCACTGCGGCTACCTTTCGGCGACCAGTGGCATCTCCGACGAAACGTCGGCGTCCAGTGGGAACCCTGACGCGAATCTGCTCATACCACAAAAACAACACCACAAGCGGGGCTTCGACTTCATCTCTAAGGCGCTCAATTATGACGAGGAGAATGACAGTCTCAAGGAGTTGGCCATTGACCTCTACCGTAAGGGTATCGAGGAACTTCAGCAAGGCACCGCTATCGACATCTCTCAAGAAAAATGTCCTTCATGGGAGCAAGTGCACAGGCTTACTTATAGGATGCAGGAGAACCTCGCCATAGACAAGGACAGGCTCGACTTCTTAAACAGCACGGTCAAGGTAAAACAACTCTGCTATTATCTGCCCTGTAATGCGGTTATGGCTCGGCCTCAGGCCAACAAAAAGCGCCGAGTATTGCAGAAGGTGGCTCCTGGCCAGGACGTAGCCACAAAACTGGAGGGTCCCTCGGGGCTAAACACGGCGCAGAGTGGGTGTCCATGCAGCGAAGTGAATGACAGGCATCGGCGCTGCTTGTTGCCGCCTCTGTCGCCGCATTCGGGTGTTACACTGAGCAACCAGGCATCAACGGCATCGCAGCCGGAAGTGCTGACGCGAAGGAAGTGAAGTAGCGCGTTGTCACTAGACAATCTCAGGTACCTGGCAAGGGTTACCAGTGTGTACTCGGAAAGTGACCTGACGGCACCACCCAAAGACGCCGTTCATGGTCCCATTAGAGAGGTCAATTCCAAGTCCGGTGCGTGTACCCCAAAAATATGCGAAACATAACGCTCGAGGACTTCATGACCTCACTCAAGAAAAACCGCTGCAGCGTGTCGTCACATAGCTTAGAGTTTTACGAGCACTGTAATCAGGAGTTCGGTGACATCACCATCTGACGCAAACCTCAGCGTACGTCGTCGAGTGTGCCGTCATGTTCTATGTGTGAGTGTGGTATCCGAATAGCGCAAGTTCACACAAGCACGCCAACGACTCTACTTTCAGGACTGTGCTTGTTAATGGACAAATTTCTGTGCAGCACCAGCTTGGCATGCTGCCCCGAGGCGGCCACTTCAACATTATGATTTAATTACGTCGTATATATACATATATTTTCGTAACTGTCTGATGAATATTGATGTTATATATATGTCTCTACTTTACTATTAGTTTGTGACATTATTTTCGCATAGAGTGCGAGAGGTAGAGGTTTTAAATTTTGGACGAGCTTGCTTTTTTATGGGGCCTCCAATGCTTTCGCCTATTTGACAGCTTTTTTTAATTAAGTATGATGTGTTATTTATTACTACTGGTGTTTCCTCCCTAATTATGATTATTCCTCTTAATGCGAGACTGCTTGACTAAAAATATATTTTCGTAATGTATTGGTTTCTTCAATACTTTTGATTTTATGTTTCTCTTTTGCTTAGGTATAGTTATGATAGTGAACTTTTTGTTACTTTAGTTTTGGAATCTCTATCAATTACTATATATATATATGCATATCAAAATAATAAACCAGAATCAATGCTCTCAGTGTAGAGCGCTTGATTTAACTATTTTTCGAAGACAGCAACAATATCGCATTTACTGTGGAAAATGGTAGTAAAATACTTCAAAATCGCTCATTGGGCTGGAATCGTACTTTTGCTCTTATAGGGTGCTGTATGCCCTAGACGATACTATGCGTTCATTTATTTCGATGAAGGTGCATGTAGTTTGTTCTCTTTCTTGGTTTTATTGATGCTTGTCAACGGAATGAGTATGATTTCTTGATTATTAAATTATTCGACAGTTCTTGAAGCCTTTAGGTTCATGCGTTTCTGGCTAAATGTTTTCACGCAGAGCTGCATTTCATTCATGTTTTGAAAGGCGAAGCATTTCTTAGTGAACTTTGGCGACTTTGAGCGTATCTATCTATCTATCTATCTATCTATCTATCTATCTATCTATCTATCTATCTATCTATCTATCTATATATCTATCTATCTATCTATTGATCTATCTATAAACCATTCTATCCATCTATCTATCTATCTATCTATCTATCAATCTACCTACGACCTCAAACTCTTTTGTACTTTCGATAATAGTATTCAAACCTCAATTGATAGAGCATAACATGACGGTATTGTGAGCATAGCAACATGTCATAACATTAAAATTATGAAATGTATGTCATAAATGTAATGATTCACTACTCCTGGTCCTGCTCCTTTTGCGCAGCTTTTGTTCACATTACATATTGCAAACTGGTATTGTACGACATGACTACATGGTAAACGTAGGTGAGAGACGCTAATGTAGCAATTGTGACATGCAGGTCATGCAAGTCATGACAAAACGCCAAACTCATGGTGTGCTCATGCTCGTTTTGCTATCTTATTATATACTGAAATAGGCATAAAGAAATGTTCATGGATGATGAAGGTATATGACTGGTGTAAACATGACATTTGCGATATGCGTGTCATGTAAGAACATGGCAACATACAACGCTCACGATGGGCTCGTGCCCATTTCGCTAGCTCCATATATACTAAATTCGCGATCTCTTGACGTGAACTAACGGCAAAGATAAATGAGACATCTAAACATGATAATCTTGATATCCATGTCTTGTAAAACATGACTAAATTCTACACTCATACCGCACTGACGGCCATTCTGCTGGCTCCACATATACCAAGTATTGTATCACGTGACGCTAACGGACGACAAAAAAAATTGAGATGTCTAAACATAATTATTAGGTCATATAGGGCTTGTACGGCATAATTGACGTCCACCTCGTAACGTTGTGCTGATTTTATAGTGACATATATCATTTCCCGTTAGTGCTTCGCACGTCAGTGATTTTTTATGTAAATGATATATGCCAATTTTTATGGTGATTGTTTTATTGACATCATTATATATTTCTTGACAAAGACTAGAGGGTTCATCGCTTATTTGCCAGAGAAGCTTTCTGACTTTGGATAAAAGCAGCCTCATCAGAAGTGGCATTATGTATATGAATATGTACCCGTCGTACAGTAACCCATCTCGCTCGACTAGTTAATCTATGAGGTGCACATTACCCAACAATGTTTTCCTTGTGCTTTCGGTCTTTTTCTTTTGAAAATAAAATTGTGCAGGAGCGTTGCAATCAAACGAAAATTCGGCAGATAAAACGTGCCTTGGGAACTGCGAATGAAACTGGCACTGCGAATGGAACTGGAATGGAACTGGCAACAAATGGAACTGCGAATGAACACTGCGAATGGAACTGGCAGTTGTATATCCTGTGTCGAGCGAAACGTTTCTTACGTAAATACGTCTTAGGTGTTCTTTGCGTGAACTGTTAACACAGATATAGTAAAAATGACATTTGCATACGAAGGGCCCTGCCAGTGGTTCTTTTCAAGTACCACGAGCTGCGGACACCACATTGCGTGATGTTTCCTGGGGTTATTACGACGACTGCTGCAATGATTGAGCGAACTTTTTTCTAACGTAAGTACGTTTGAGGTGTTCTTTGCGTGAACTGTTGACACAGATACATTACAAATAACGTTTACATATGAAAGGTTTACCAATCTTGCTTTTCCAGTGCATGTAGCAGCAGTCTCCACATTGCGGCTTGTGTTAGGGAAGAATGCGATGACTGCTATGAAAACCTTGCCAGGAGACATATATGATTGCCTCGAGCCCGTAATGGGGAGTAGGTACGAAAGCCTTGGCAAGTTGAGGATGTGAGCGCCTTCATGCCAGCTATAAAATTCTGGAGCGAAATATAGACCTACTGCAATGCACCTGGTGATAATCCTATGCAAGGCATCGTAGACAGGGCAATGGAACATTTTCCTCCTAATCCAACGTGATTCCACTGTCAGGTATGTCATGAGATTATTTCCGACACTCATCTAAGCGCGTTTGAGTACGATGCGGACATATTATTCTGGCATGCGTCAGAGGGGATGATCTGGCTCTGTCAGACTGCGTTTGAACAAAACTTCAGCGGGCTCACGTTGCCTTGTAAAAATTGGCCCCGTATCTGCATGTTAATCTGCGAATTTTATCGAAAGACGATAGACTTCCGTTGTGAGAGAGTGAACAAACATTTATTTGATGTTCTGGGCAGGAACATCGGTGAATAGTATTCTCGAAGTGCCGCAGCGTTCCTCAACCGTGCAGCGGAGGTGAACGAGCGCATCAATTACGTCACACATGAGACATGAGCGCCATCTGGCAGTTATCTTGGAAAACTAAACGCGCGGCTTTGAGACGGGCGTGCGCGCCCGTCTCAGAGGTGATAAGGTGTAGAACGCATGATGACGGGTATGTGCCACCACCATGTCGTGAATTACTTAAGTATACTTTTTCCAGTAAAAGATCCACATACAGAACATTTGCGTGTTGTTATGGTACCTCAGATATGCACAATAAATGATTTTTAAATGACAATCGCACAAGTGTCAACACTGAGCCTTGAGCAACATTGCTGGACGCTGCGGATGCGGTCGGCCATTCGGCGCATCTTCTGGTGCCGTTCAGAGTACCCGGTACCGTTAAGGGTGGGCAAATAGACAAATGTAGAGACAGCTAGACAGACAGATCAAAGTGTTTGCGTCGAAGGTCACCAAGAAAGACTTTCTTCTTTGAAAAACCTCTCTCCCATACCTCTTATATTGGTCATGTTTGAAGATTAGGTGCCTGGATTTCAGACTAAATCAATACCAACATACGAAATGTGTAAAATCTGCCTGCGCATCCTAAAGTACAGAGCTAAGCGTTTACATAAAATGACTACATGGGTTACATAACAAAAATAATGCCCTAGATATGTCAGATCTGTAGTTTACCCTAAATAAATGTTAATGTTTTCTATGGGCGAAACAATGATGCGAGCCCTCATTGAAAGTGCCGCGAACAAAGACTATGGGACGCTGAGCGTCTTGTGGGGGCCGCTTATGAGATGGTCGGCGGGCCACCTGTTGGCGATGCCTTACGGCAACCTTAAATTTGTACATCTGAAAGCGATGGCCCGAAAGGTCACGTTTTGCACGATTTGTGGTGTCGGTAACAGCGGCGTAGTCGATGGGTGCAATCACGGCTGGAGCTGGATTCAGACAGACTGACAGATCAACGTTGCGTGCGTACTGGGAAAAGAGCTTTCAAACCCTGGTGAGGGCCATCGGCGTATCAGCCAAGCGGGCAAGGGGGGCATCAGCCCCCCCCCCCCAATGAAAAAACTGGGGGGGGGGGGGCTGAGGTTCCCTTTATATGATAGTAGACACTCTTGCTGTGTGCTGGGAACCCGACAAGTACCGTGCGGTTCTCCGTCGGAAAAGCAATCACTAGAGACCGAATTATAGGCAAATGCCTATATTGTTCTTCGCGTTCCTATTGTGCCATTTTATTATATAAACATGAATTAGGGGTTAGGAAGGGCTTTTATGATGTTTTATTGTGCCTATATAGGTCTAGTTTGGGTGTTCATGCCTGACGTCAGCCTTGAATTTGTAAATCTTATAGCTACGGCCCGAAAGGTTACGTTTCGCACAAATTGCGGTGTCGGTGACGGCGGTGTAGTCATTGGGCAAAATCCCCCCTTCATTCAGGATCAGACCGACAGACAGATCAGCGTTGTGTGCGTCCTGGGAAAAGAGCTTTCATAAACCTGTTAAGGGCATCCCTCGCCTAGGTGTCAGAAACCGAAGATAGCTTCAAAGGCTACCTGGATAACTCCGGAATGGCTGCGGAAGGTGAGGACTCACGAAAAGTTTAAGTAGTCTGCATGCTAGTCGACTATTCTGTCATAAAGCTCGCTTGTGCTTGAAAACGCTCCGAAAAAAATTGGCCCCGTATCTGCATGTAATCTGCGAAATTCGTCAAAAGATGATAGTCTTGCGTGTGGAGAGACGGAACAAAACATTAATTTGATGATCTGCGCAAGAACATTGGTGAATCGTATTCCGGAGGCGCTGTGTTAGGGTGCCTCGAGTGTGCAGCGGAGGTGAACGAACGCATAAAGTCACGTCAAACGTGAGACATGATCGCCATCTGGCAGTTCTTTTTGGAAAACAAATCACGTGGCCCTGAGATGGGCGTGCAGGCCCGTCTCAGAGGTGATAAGGTGCATAACGCAAGACGACGGGTATGTGCCGCCACTGTCTCGTCTTAGCAAAGCGTTGGAAACACTCCCCGTTCCGTGTAAGCATTGCATGGTCAGTGTAGCGTGATAAGTGCTACGGTCCTTAAAATTACTTATAAATGTCTTTTTTAGTAAGAGACAAACATGCAGAACATATATGTGTTGTTATGTTGCCTCAGATATGCATAAGGACGAAGGAAACGACGACTGGTGCACGTGCTTGGTTTTGCAAGTATCTAGACGGAAAATGATGACGCTGAGAGTTCCGACCTGTTTCCCTCCCGTCTTCGCAACGCCATTCAATCAGTGATACCCGGCAGTAGTCAATCCACGCTGCACCACAGATACTATTTAAGAAGTACGGACCAAGGTTCAATACGTGTTTGAGTCTGCCGAGGGCCTGACAAAACAACTGTTTCGCCAGTCCCAAACCGCAGGCTATCATCATCATGTAAGTAACATTCTCTTCTGCAAGAACTGAAGACATTCTTAAGAATTTATGGATCACCAATACGACAATCAGACACAGCCTTTATTTCCACCCCGGAATCATTTTTTGCTGCTAGATGGCCCGATTTCACACGACGCAATTCATATTTTTCCAAAATTTACTGGAGCCTCTAAACGTACGTATAAGCGACATCATGCCCAGTCGTGATGATTCAGCCACGGTGAAAATTCAATTCGACGACAATTTTCCTAATGATGCCAAATTACTTCCCCATAATATTTTGGATGGTTTACTACAAGATCACCTGCGCCGTATTACAAGGAACGCTATTATTGCTAAGCCGCATCGCAATACAATGAAAAGTCAGGGGTTGGTATTTTCAGCCCCATTTTAAACTGGATTCATTCCCTTCAACTACCCGATTTCATACCCGTTTTTGTGGCTGAATTTCTGGCAGTAGTGCTCGCCTTACGCAAGTTAGATACAGCAATTACATCAGCTGTCATAATAACAGATTCCCTATCTCTCTGTGAGGCACTTTCTGTTGGTTCTTATAATCACGTAACAAAGGCGTTTCGTGCACTAGTACCTGCGCATTTGAGAAAAGTGCGGTTTGTTTGGGTGCGTGGACATAAAGGTTTGTTTCTAAATGAAATAGCCGATTCCTTAGCTAAGTCGTCAATCAGCGAACCCATTCAACCGCTCTGTCCATCATCCGCTTATGTGATGGCTGCTCGATTCCGCAGACGTACGCTTCGGCAAGTCTTTAAAGGTTAAGCATTAACAAACTCTACAGAATGTCGCCATTTATTATATCCCTGGCGAAGATACTTTTGCCGCACTCAAAATCAAGAAGTAGCAATCACAAGGCTGCGTTACCGGGTACCAAATCTAAATTTCTATAAACACAGGTCTGCTCAGGCACTTTCGTCACTGTGCGCATTCTGTGATGAACTGGAAACAATAGATCATTTCTTTTTGACCTGCAGGCAGTTTAACACATTACGAAAAACCCTATTAGAAATACCATTACGTGGTATTGGTATGGACATATCTCTCCCTGTCATATTGTCTTTTGGAGCTTCCATTTCTGGTTTCTCTAACGCGACAGTATGCGCAGCCGTCCAGGACTATATTGATTGAAGTAATAGGTTGACTAATTAACCAGTTTCATTATCCTACTATGTCCACATATCTATATACGTATAAAACCAGATTATTGCTCAATTCTAAGAAGAAATTCCTTTATATAAATATTTGTATGCATTACATTAAGCACCACACTTTCCTAGGCTATCGGTAATCTTTCTGTTATAGCTCCATCATTCGAACTCTGAACAGTAAACTTTAAAACCACTCGACTCTTGGCCAATCCCCCACAGTGGGTATGCGCCACTAAGAATAGGAGAACAACAACAACAACAACAACAACAACAACGAGTGAAGCCGACAAAACGTGCGCACGAGCTCGACAGATTGATCGATTGGTATGGCTGCGTGCAGAAGGCTGCTAGCGAAGCCCCGCTGGAGACCGCGCCACACGACTGCTCCGGCACCGACGACCACGCTTCTCGGCTACGCACGCAGAAGGCCTTCGGGAGATACGCGACCTACGCGGTGTTCGCCGTGTTCTGGATACTGCGATGGCTCTGCACGAATGAGCTCACCGTGTTGGTATTCGTTTTCCGCGGTGGTCACAGCGCTTGCCACAAAGAACGCCACTGCAGCTGCCTCTCGGCGACCAGTGGCAGCTACGACGAAACGTCGCCGTCCAGTGGGAACCCTGACGCGAATCTGCTCATACGACAAAAACAACACCAAAAGTGGGGCATCTACTTCATCTCCAAGGTGCTCAAGTATCATGAGGAGAATTACAGTCTCAAGGAGTTCACCATCGACCTCTAGCGCAAGGGTACCGAGAAACTTCAGCAAGGTACCGCTATCAACATCTCTCAAGGAAGAGGTCCTTCATGGGAGCAAGTGCACAGGCTTACTTATAGGATGCAGGAGTACCTCGACATAGAGAAGAACAGGCTCGACTTCTTAAACAGCATGGTAAAGGTAAAACGCCTCTCCTATTATTTGCCCTGGAATGCGGTTGTAGCTCGGCCTCAGGCCAACCAGAAGCGCCGAGTGTGGCAGAAGGTGGCTCCCGGCTAGAACACAGCCACAAAACTGGAGGGTCCCTCGGGGCTAAATACGGCCGAGAGTGGCAGTACTGGCAGCCAAGTGAATGACAGGCATCAGCGCTGCTTGTTGCCGCCTCTGTCGCCGCATTCGAATGTTACACTGTGGAACCAGGCATCAACGGCATCGCAGCCGGAAGTGCTGACGAGGAGGAAGCAAAATAGCCCGTTGTCACTAGACAATCTCAGGTACCTGGCAAGGGTTACCCGTGTCTACTCGGGAAGTGAACTGACGGCACCAGCCAAAGACGCCACTCATGGTCCTATTAGAGAGGTCAATCCTGAGTACCCCAAAAAGATGCGAAACATAACGCTCGAAGACTTCTTGACCTCACTCAAGAAAGTCCGCCGCAGCGTGTCATAACAGAGCCTAGAGTTCTACGAGCACTGTAACCAGGAGTTCGGTGACATCACCGTCCTACACAAACCTCAGCGCACGTCGTCGAGTCTGCCGTCATATTCTATGTGTGAGTTGGGTATCCGAATAGCGCAAGTTAACACAAGCACGCCAACGACTCTATCCTCAGGACTGTGCTTGTTAATGGACGAATTTCTGTGCAGCACCAGCTGGGCTTGCTGCCTCGAGGCGGCCACTTCAACAATATGATTTAGTTACGTCGTATATATACATATATTTTCGTATCTGTCTGATGAATATTGTTGTTATCTATATGTCCCTAATATTCTATTAGTTCGTGACATGATTTCCGCGTGGAAAGCGAGTGGTAGAGGGCTCATTTTTGGACGAGCTTGCTTTTTTATGGGGCCTCCAATGCTTTCGCCTATTAGACAGCTTCTGATGTGTTATTTATTATTACTGGTGTTTGCTCCCTAATTATGATTATTCCTCTTAATGCGAGGCTGCTTGATTAAAAACGTACTTTCGTAAAGTATAGGTTTCTTCAATACTTTTGATTTTATGTTTCTCTTTTGCTTAGGTATTGTTATGATAGTGAACTTTGTGTTACTTTGGTTGTGAAATCTCTATCGATTACTACAAAAATATAGGAGAAGTATCGGGTGACACACGTTTATATTAGGTAAGACAGCCTGTGGCGGGTGTACATAGAGGTTAAGCATGTGGACATTTATATTCGAAGTGTACGTACATATCACATATAAAACTGTGCTAAATAAAACCACTACGTATAGTCATCGAAATAATAAAACAGAATCAATGTGCTCAAATATAGCGCTTAACTCAACAATTATTTGAAGACAGCAATAATATCGCATTTACTGCGGAAAATGGTAGTAAAAATACTTCAAAAGCGCTCATTCGGCCGGAATCGTACTCTTGCCCCTATAGGGTGCTGTAGGCCCTAGACGATACCATACGTTCATTTATGTCGGTGAAAGTGCATGTAGTTTGTTCCCTTTCTTGGTTTTATTGATGCTTGTCAACGGACCAAGTATGATTTCTTGGTTATTAAATTATTCGACAGTTCTTGAAGCCATTAGGCTCATGCATTTCTGGCTAAATGTTTTCACGCAGTGCTGCATTTCATTCATGTTTTTAAATGCGAAGCATTTCTTAGCGAACTTTGGCGACTTTGAACGTATCTATCTATCTATCTATCTATCTATCTATCTATCTACCTATCTATCTATCTGTCTGTCCGCCTACGACCTCCAACTCTCCTGTACTTTCAATAATAGTATCCATACCTAAATTGATATAGCAAAACATGACTGTATTGTGACCAAAGTGACAAGTCATAACATTAAAATTATGAAATATACGTCATGAATGTAATGATTCACAATTCGTGGTTCTGCTCCTTTTGCGCAGGGTTCGTTCACATTACACATTGCGAAACTGGTATTGTACGACATGACTACATGGTGAACGCAGGTGAGAGACGCTTTTGTAGAAATCATGATATGCATGTCATGCAAGTCATGACAAAACGCCATGCTCATGGTGTGCTCGCGCTCGTTTCACTATCCTATTATATACCGAATTAGGCATAACGAAACGTCCACGGATGATGTAGGTATATAACTGGTGTAAACATGACAATCGTGATATGCGTGTCATGTAAGAACACGGCAACATACAACGCTCACGATGTGCTCGTGGCCATTTCGCTAGATCCATATATACTAAATTCGGGATCTCTTGACGTGAAAAGACGGCAAAGATAATTGACACATCTAAACATGATAATCTTGATATGCGTGTCATGTAAAACATGAATAAATTCTACCCTCATACCGCACTAGCAGCCATTTTGCTGGCTCCACATATACCAAGTGTAATATCACGTGACGTTAACGGACGACGAAAGTAAATGAGATGTGTAAACATAACCATTAGAGCATATAAGGCTTGTACGGCACAATTGATGTCCGCCTCGTAACGTTGTGCTGATTTTAAAGTGACATATATATTTTCCGTTAGTGCTTCGGATGTCAGTGATTTCTTATGTACAGGATATCTGCCAATTTTATGGTAGTTGTTTTGTCATCATTATGTATTTCTCGACTGAGACTAGAGGGTTCATATCTTATTTGCCATAGAGGCTTTCTGACTTTGGAAAAAAAGAAGCTTCATCAGAAGCGGCATTACGATTATGTCGTACAATAACCAATCTCGCTCGACTAGTTAATCTATGAAGTGCACATTACCCAGCAATGTTTTCCTTGCGCTCTCGGTCTTTTTCTTTTGAAAATAAAATTGTTCAAGAGCGTTGCATTAAAACGAAAATTCGGCAGATCAAACGTGCCTTGAGAATCCATGTTATGCTAACACTTCGAATGGAATTGGCAGTTGTAGGTCCTTTGTTGAGCGAAACGTTTCTTACGTAAATACGTCTTAGGTGTTCTTTGCGTGAACTGTTGACACAGATATATTAAAAGTGACATTTGCATACGAAGGGCCCTGCCAATCTTGCTTTTCTAGTACCTCGAGCTGTGGACACCACATTGCGTGATCTTTCCTGGGGTTAATACGATGACTGCTGCAATAATTGAGCGAAATGTTTCTAACGTAAATACGTCTTAGGTGTTCTTCGCGTGAACTGTTGACAAGGATACATTAAAAATAACGTTTACATATGAAGGGCCTAGGCAATCTTGCTTTTCCAGTGCCTGTCGCGGCGGACTCCACATTGCGCCATGTGTTATGGGGGAATGCGATGACTGCTATGAAAACCTTGCCAGGAGACATATCTGTATGCCTCGAGCCCGTATTGCGGAGTAGGTACGACAGCTTTGGCAAGTTGAGGATTTGAGCGCCGTCGGGCCAGCAATAAAATTCTGGAGCGAAATATAGACCTACTGCAATGCATCTGGTGATGATCCGATGCAAGGCATCGTAGACAGGGAAATGGAACATTTTTCTCTTAATCCAACGTGATTCCACTGTCAGGTATGTCATGAGATTATTTTCGACACTCACCTAAGCGCGTTTGAGTATGATGCGGACATATTATTCAGACATGCGTTATAGGAGATGATCTGGCTCTGTCAGACTGTGTTTGAACAAAACTTCAGCAGGCTGACTTTGCCTTGTAAAATATTGGCCCCGTATCTGCATATTATTCTGCGAATTTCGTCGAAAGTTGATAGTCTTGGCTCTGGAGAAACTGAACGAAACATTCATTTGATGTTCTGCGCAAGAAAATTGGTGAATCGTATTCCAGAGGCGCTGCGCTAGGGTGCCTCGAGTGTGCAGCGCAGGCGAACGAGCGCATACAGTCAAGTCAAACGTGAGACATGATCGACATCTGGCAGTTCATTTTGGAAAACAAATCACGAGGCCCTGAGACGGGCGTGCGTGCCCGTCTCAGAGGTGATGTCGTGTCGAACGCAAGGCGATGGGTATGTGCCGCCACCGTCTCGTCTTAGCAAAGCGTTGGAAACAGTCCCCGTTCCGTGCAAGCGTTGCATGGTCAGTGCAGCGTGATAAGCGCTACGGTCCTAAAAATACTTGTGTATGCTTTTTCTAGTAAATGACGAACATGCCGAATATATATGTGTTGTTATGGTTCCTCAGATATGCGAAATAATTGTTTTTTTGTTGACAATTGGACACGTATGAACACTGATTCTTGAGCAACATTGGTGGGCGCTGCGGATGGGGTCGGCCGTTCGGTGTATCGGCTGGTGCTGTTTGGAGCATGCGGTCCGCGGTAACGTTGGACAAACAGACAAATGTATAGACAGCCAGGGAGTCAGACAGACAGACAGACCAAAGTTTTTGCGTGGAAGGTTCCAAGAAAGACTTTTGTCTTCAAAAACCATACGCAAGCGTCATATCAGAGAAACAAATCGCAGCGGCAGTGTTGACTCACCACTTGTATATGTATAATGACTAGAGACCGAATTATAGGCAAATGCCTATTTTGTTGCTTGCGTTCCTACTGTGCCATTTTGATATATGAGCATGAATTAGAGGCTAAGCGCTTTTATGGTGATTTATGGTGCCTATAAATGCCTATTTGGGGTGTTCGTGCATAAATGCCTGTAAGTGCTTCTAAATGCCTGTTTTCCAAATAAGCGCTATATGAGCGCTGTTCAAGCCGAAATTTGGTTTTCGATCTTGCTGTGAAACTGTTATCTATGTAAAAAAGGCAACATAGATATTTCCAAGCATTAAAGGTACAATGAAAGCAAAGTGGACATTCTGCGAGTGATTGGAAAAGGAGCATGAGGATTGCCGAAGACGCTATTTCTGCAGCCCTAAGAGGGAGAACGTCTCAGCGTCTGCATTGGAAGAAGGAGAGAGAAATAGCGATGTGGAAGGAAATTAAAAGTGACGTCTATGGCCTGGGACATGGCGACTACCTTCCTGTGCGCTGAAGGAACGGCAGAAGCGCCCTGAAAACCTGAGTGTTGACGTTGGAAAAAACGAGCAGATTTTTCAGGGCTGCCGTGGGTAGCTGGGTAATGAATGAAAAACCAAGAAGGGCCACTTAAGAAATGCTCTTGTTGTTCCGTGGTGGCGAGGGTCGCCAAATTGTTAAAATTTTTACAGCGAAGCCCGAGGCAGGCGCCGGCATGCTTACAATGAAATGTGTAGTTATCATACATTCACCGCATGCTTGAATACGCTTGTTCCGTATCAAATCCTTTGTCATATGCCTTTAGGTGACAAACATGAAAAACAAACAGAACAGGGCTTTAATGTTGGTCCTAAGCCATTACTCAAAAATGGCAGCTGTAACACTATAAAAGTTCAAGTGGGACGGAAACTTTTATCATCGCGTCGAACTTAACTGCGGGTAAAACTACTATGTGAAGCTTTTCATGGTGAAACTCACATTCGAAAATGAATCTAGGTACACAGTCCTTCACGTAATGGTATTTAAGAATTCAGAATGCCGTATCAGTTATAATTTTTCTCCTAATTTGTTTTTGTTAGTTTCATTGCAGTTTGAAAGGGTTTATGGAGAGAAGAAAGTGTGTTGTGTCAATGTATGTGTGTTTTCTTTGACATTGTAACCCATCTGCTGCAGTGCGTTTGGATAAATAATGTGATGTGCATGTGGCTGGTGTTTTGTTTGTAATTTACTTTTTAAGCGTCCCTCTCTATGTGACCTAATAAGCTGTAGTAAGACACTACATATTCTTATTCGCACAAGCAGTTATTCGCATTTACAAGAGAGCTGTATTATTTGCTAAGAAATTTACTCTTGCCGAAGTTCTTCCTAACTCTCAACATCTGGACTCATAGATCAGCACGGCAGACAGAAGCTGTAACAAAGTAAAGGCTAAATTATGCAAATGAAGAAGCACACAGCGTCTTTAGATTGCCTTCGCTAAAAAGTTAGGCATGCAATCAGAAACTAGCTTGACTATTTCTTATAATCAGCAAACTTCACACAAGCATTTACACTTGCTACAGGAACATTCTTTTTTTTAACAATGGACTTCCAAGTATGAGAGTATGGGGGGGCTTGTTTTGGGCTAGGTACGCGTACACTGGCTACTTGACTCCGGAATCAGTGGTTCCCAGCTACAAAAATACTTTCTAAAGAAAGCATAAAAATTAACGATGGGATATCATGCGGTAATTGTTGATTTTCTGGTAAAAACTTTCTTGCATCGTGTGCCCTTAATGAGCATCACAAGACAGTGGGTGTATTAGAGCAGTCCCGCGGTAAAATGATTGAGGGCATTGATAGTACCATCAAGCATCACGTCTGTCCTCGACACTCTCTGGTAGGCACACTATGCTTGGAGTGTCTGTTTCGGTATTAGTCCACTTATTTGGCTTCTCCAGTTGGGATGACGGGTGCTAGTTTGGGTGGTAATTCACCTACGGTACATACTGGTGTGATTTCTGTGATAATATCGGGGTTGAGAGCTTTGATGGTACTATCGAGTGGGAAGTAAGAGGTCAGCAAATATGTCTGCAGCAGTACTCTTCTGGAAGGATTGTCAGCAATGAAACGAAAAAAAATTATGTTGCCTTACCTATTCGCGCCTAATGCAGTGGACTGCATCGTGTACGTCAACTCTGCCCACACGTTGACACCTTTGACATTTGTGAATTACTTGTCTTGTGGGCGAGTTTTGTCATGTGGCAGCATTGAAGTCATAAATGGCTTTGGAACACAACGTTGTGAAAGTGGCTTGGTAGTTGTGCCTATAAGAAAAATTGTGGCTGTTATGACTAGCAGCGCAAGGCCATGGCTTCCAAGCGATGCTCATTGACATACCATCCAAACGTGGTGCACGTCCTGCTAGAACGCAAGAGGTGTCTGTTTGTGCAGCAAGAAACACGCATCAGCGTCGCTGGGACAAACAGCCTGCGTTTGAGGAGATGCGCGTGCACGGGTGAAGGGTATGAAAAGTCCGTCGCGTGTTCAGTCAGAGCTCGCTCACCGGCTTTCACTGGCCCTCTTGTAGGCCGTATAAAGGCGAGTCTTCTGGCCTAGCTTTCCAAGTATTGTAAATATGTGAATAAATCGTCTGTCCTTTGTGTGAGCAAGATGCCTCACAAAAGTTCTTCTTTCCACGGCGCCTGGGTGTCCGCCTGCAGCCCCGCTCCTCTGTCACATAACTGGTTCACAAGGGCAGGATTCGTTTGGATCCGCTTCGTGTTCTTTCCTGCTTTCCTCGTACCGATGCTGTTGAGTGCTCACTTTTGATAGAGATTCTACCAGGTGTTTTCGATAGATGGTGATGTCTATTCAAAGGGGTAGATTGGTTGCTGCTGGTGAAGGCAGTGTTTATTAGAGGTACCTTCACAACAGTTAGAGCTATAGATGTCTGCGTGGTGTGACCATGGACTTGAACACGTTAAAAAAACCTGATTTAGTGTCTTTGTGTGAGAAGCTCTGTATTGACGTAGCAAGCGTACATAAGAAGCCACAATTATTACAGGTAATTAAGTATTCCAGCATTGATGAAGAGAGGCTTTGCGATTGTTGGGAGCTCATACAGTCCAGACGCAAGAAAGCCGAAGAACGGGAACGGCTGCGCTTGAGAGGGAGACTGCTGGGCGTAAAGAGGAAGCTTGTGATCATGAAAGGGAAATGGAACGATTGAAGCTAGAGCTTCGTATGGTCCTGGCGAAACGTGCTGGTAATCATAGTACAGTACGTTCAGAGATTCGTGATACAGCTAGCACGCGAAACATTGAGCGCGAAGTTGAGCTGGCTGGTGAGTGCGGCATCCATTGCCAGTCGGAGATGACAGGTGTCCCAAGCATGACAGATTCTCAAGATGACTCGGCCGTAAAGGAAGGTTTTGCTCGGCTTGGGACAGATGTGTTATCTTCGACTAAGCAGAAAGAGTGCGCAGGCGCACTCGTCAAACCAGAAAACCCACTGGAGAGGCTATCATCACTAGATAGCGACGTGAATAGGCAGGATTGCCGTAATAATACATTGAGTAGTACAGACAGTCCCGTCTGCAGTTACGTGTCACTGAGATGTTTTAGGGAAAATCAAAATTATTCGACGTATACTTATATATGATGCAGTGATAAATTCGCAAAAAGTGGCGTAGCAGGTGATAGCAGATTGCCAGAGCACAGTTACTACAGTGGCGAGAAGGCCAAGGCATTATCTATAGTTTATGCTGTTAAGAAAGGCATTTCCCCAAGGATAAGTAGTCTGCCATACTTTGAGCCAGATGAAGGCGTTTGGGCGCAGGCGAGGGTCGTTCAGACGCTTCTTTCTCTGTGTGCGCAAAGACAAATCTTTTGGCGAGTTTCATGTCTTTGCTGGAACTTGAAGAAAAGTTCCGCAGAGCGTCACGTTGGTGTAACAAGAATTTGAAGACATGCGTCGAGACGAGCGCGCTTCAAAAAGCCTTTCTTTGCAGGGTTGGTTTAGTGTGTGAAAATGTTAGTTTGGGACACTATCACAAAAGCATCACGTTAATTCACTGGTCACTATCACAGTGTAAGCTACCGTGTACAAAACGTTAAGCAGGGAGCTCAGAAATAACTTGACACGTATCACAAGAGCATCACGTTAATTAACTGGTCACTATCACAGTGTAAGCTACCGTGTACAAAACGTTAAGCAGGGAGCTCAGAAATAAGTTCACACCTAGTGATCCTCGTGAGGGCGAGTGCTCTTCATCATTGGTATTGGCTATGAGTGCACCGTTTTCCGCTTAAGCCGTGTGAAGTTCAGCTACGCCTACTGGCATCACAGCTGAGCAAGGAGGGCACGATGAACCAGACAGTGGACTGCGGCTTTTTTGCCGGGATTCATGTCATGGTCGAGCAGGCAACAGCCAGGTATCAGTGACATGGCCGGGGCAGCTGTGAATATGCATGTGTGAACCCAGTGGGCGTGGCTGTGCGGTGCACTGTGGCGCGCCAAAATGCGCTTGTTGTGCGACGTGGTTTGTGCTGTGCGATGCGAAGGTGTGCTGTGTGGTGTAGGTCTATAGGTTGTGGTTGACAATCAGTGGGACGCCCAAGAGGACGCACAATTACCACTTGAAAAAGTGGTGCCACTGCAGCTCTTACGTGACCTCTTCGGATGCCGGATGGGAAATTATGACTGGCAGAGCAAGACCACGGCCTTCAAGGGACGCTCATTGGCATACTGTACAAACGCGGTCCGTGTCCTGCTGGAACATGACATGTCTATGTGCGCTGCAGGAAATGCGCATCAGCGTCAATGGGAGACACAGTATGCGTTCGGAGAGATACGCGTGCATGGGCGAAGGGTATAAAAACTTTGTCAGGAGTTCGCTCAGAGCTCTCTCTCCGACTTTCACTGGCCCTATTGTGTGCCGTATAAAGGCAAATCTGCTTGCCTAGTTTGCCAAGTATTTGCCAAGGAAGCAACGAGGACATACGTGATGCTTTTCGGGTTTGTCCGTGAGCAGACAAACCTGACAAGCAGGTTTGAGCGGACTCAGGCTCACTCATGAAATACATTTTGCCTTTCATATTTACTCAGACTCGAGCTCACCCCAATATTACTCATTTGAACTTGCCCAGACTACGGCTCTATTTGAGTCTGAGTGAGCTGACTTTTAAGTTCGTTACCGTGTAATATGCTTTCTGACCATTGTACCAATGATCTTTAACACCAACATATCATGTAATCGGGGTTCTACTAGATGCTTATTCATCTTTTACATTCAAGTACGGAGTAATGACGCTATTAGTTCAGTTAGGACATTTTAAAAAGTAAGGACTAGTACAATGTATTTTTATCAATAGCTTTTTGGGAAAGAGATTCCGGAGGTGGTAGGCGTTGGGGCATACCTATCATCCCCCTCCTCCTCAGTAAATAAAACTCTAGTCAACAAATATTGTGCTGGCGTATGAACACTAGTACGTTCAAGTGTGTGTGAGCTGGCATGGGTATAATGAGAGCTGGCATAACGCTCATGGTGATGCTGAAGTTGAGTAAGTAAAGACAAATGACGACCAAAATGTGGATTTCACTCAAACTAGCTGAAAAAAAAATATATTTTGCCTTTTGGGCTCATTCATAATCAGAATCAGAAGAATTTTGTTCAACCGGTCTCACTGGGATTCCGACTCAATAATATTCTACTCCCCCAGCTCACTTAAGGTAAGACTAAAGGCTCAATATGAGTCTGAGTGAATTAGCCGACTCATGATTGAGTTTGCTGACCTATGTTCATGTGCGAGAGCCATCAACAATGGTATTTATCAAATAGTTTTTTGTCGTGATTTCGAGGTGTACATTTGGCTTATTGACAATGTTTCTACCATAATTCTGCGACTGTAACTTTGCCGTACTTCGCATGCAGCTGTTACAGCCCACAACTGCACGCACTTCCTCGATTGTCAGCTCAACTGCTGTGATAACTAATTGACTACCTACTGTGCCACAACGTTTGGTGAAAGCTCCCTATAAAATGCTTCTGTATTTGCATGTACGTCAGTGGCTCCTGCACATTAGGTAAACTGTGCTAATCTCTCCAATTTGTGCAGCAATATGAAGGATGCAGCGCTCTTTTTCCCGTAGGAAGGATGGAAAGCCCTGAAGCTGCATTTATCTGTGCTACATCAGCTAATCGGTCTTTTCATGGCATCTCTGCAGTCATGGGTGAGTAAAGGAAGCAAGCTGCCATGCAGAGAAAACAAAAACTTGACAGCAACACTTGAAGCGCGTGCTTTCTACCTCGAATTAAAAGCATCTTGGAGCACTGTGTGGCCTGATTTTCTTAATATTCAAGTTCTCTTTGCTTTATATTTGCTTCCTAATGCTTCGGCACCACATTAGTGAACTATTTTGCATTGTTTTCATATTATAATTTCATATTCTTGAAAACGAGGCCTAACAAGTGACAGAACAAATAACTTACTTCAATAATGAAAAAAACTGACGGGATGCTTTGGTCCCAGCGTAAAGTGGCTCATAGCTATAACTGAATTCACCCCTAATCTTTGGCAGCGATGATAGTGTTGTAGCAACTATACTCGTGGACAACTTTCTGTGCCAATGAAGGGCAGGCTACGGAATCAAAGTGAGCGTGTGCCATCGCTGAGGAATATAGTCCCACAAATGCATCTGTCTTTTCCATGTGAAGATATTAAAAAGCAACATTACTTTACTTTCTATGGTATGCTGTTTTTATTGAAACTGCATGAAGCAAGGAGGTATGAGTATTTGCCTTGCTTCATGAAGTGTTAATTCGCGTTTTTGAAAGTCTCAAAACATTGCACGTTTTAGATGCACCTCACAGTAAAAATGGCATATTCGTCTTTAGGTGAGTGGTTGTCACCCTCCCTCTAATAGGATGACTCGCCGAAAGTGCTTGTGTGAAATTTCACTCCCAAATTGCTGCGTGAGCAGACGTAGCCAAATCTATGCAGAGGTATTATCCGAACACGACCAGTATTCGAAGAGCAAGTCGAGCCTAACATATTCGCGTAGGACTAAATGTGTTATAGCTCCGCCTCTCGTAGCTTTCCTTTCATTGCCACAGAAAGTGGTCCCCGTGTATAGCATAACTTAAAAGGACGGTTATGACTGCATGGACTGTGTCATGCTGCTTTGTAACGATGCTTATCAGTAGTTACATATACATTAAAGGCACATAATATAGGTTCGAAACAGGATAACCACTCTCTTATCATCGTATCAACTGTTAAACAGATGCAAATGTCTCATGCTTGCAACTTCATGCGGCCCCTAAACCACTCAAAGGTCGAAATTTAGTTGTGGTGTTGCAGTGCAGTTGTGTACAAATTTCACTGAAAAGGTTTTTAATGCATTTGACGACACAAAAGAGGCTTCACCAGTTTTGTTCTTTCCATCTATACCTATATTGTCAGCTTTATTTATTTATTTTATATACATACACTGCCGGCCCTTCCCGGGCCCATGCAGGAGTGAAAACAAAGAAACATATTGACAGAAATTCGACATGCAATATGACATTACATCAGTGTGTCTTGACGTAATTTTAAAATGTACAACACACACAAGGGGAGACCTAAATATGCTTACACAATCGCGTGTAAGCATATCATACGGTATGCATACAGTAAAGCAACACAATGATAATGTCTTCCAATTTTGAAACGACACTTTAACCAAAGCTTATACTATAAATACTCTAAAAAACACCTCTAATGGAACAAAGTTGCCCGTCTCTTCAGGTAACATATTCTAATAAGACATTGCTTGAAGAAACAAAGAAAACCTATGCAAATTAATGTGGCTAATCAGTTCCCTCATTGTCTTACCGTGATGAATTCTCACTGATTGTTTGGAAGGCTCTTGGATGTAGTGTTTCCGCGATATATCGAAGTGACCGTAGTAAAGCTGATAGAGGAATTTTAATCTAGATATGACCCTACGCTGCTTCAGTGTTTGAACGTTTGCCCTATTACATAAAGTGGTTACACTCGAGTGACGCGAATAAACAAAATGAATGAAGCGCAAAGCTTAAGTTTTTACTCTTTAAATTTTACTTATTCAGTGTTGTTCGTTAGGGCTCCAAATCACATCTGCATACTCCAACTTAGGTCGTACTAGTGCCTTATAAGCGTTTAATTTCATAGCAGAATGAGTACTGCGAAATTTTATTTTCAAAATGCATTTCTTAAGTGCACCCTGACAAATGTTATCTTTGTATGTTTCCTAACAGAGGTTGCTTGTAAGTGTGACGCCTAAATATTTAACCTTATCAGATCTGTTGATCGTAGCATTTTCTGAAGAATATGTAAAGCCGAGAGGCCTCTTTTTGTTCTTGAATGTAATAAAATTTTTTTACCAGCATTTATTCTTAAACCCAACTTTGTACGCCATGCCTCAATTGAGTACAAGGCATTGTTTAATTTAATTTGGTCATCGCGGGTTTTAATAGCTGTGTATACCACGCAGTTTTCCGCAAATATTTTAAAATAGATCGGGGGTTCAACAGTAAGATAAATATCATTTATATATGCAAAAAAGTAGAGGGTCCAGTACAGTGCCCTGCGGGACTCCAGAGTACACATCCAACTCTTCAGAGATACACTCATTAATGGCGACACACCGTGTTCTATTTCTCAAGTAACATACTATCCATGCGACTACTTTTCTTTCAACGCCTATTGAGAGAAGTTTTGTAATCAGATTGGGATGGGGGACGACATCGAATGCCTTTGACAAATCTAGAAATACAGCGTCAGTTTGACCATTAGTATTTAGTGTACTAATTAAGTCACCAGTTACTTCAGATAGTTGGGTAACAGTTGACTAACCAAATCTAAAACCATGCTGTTCGGAGTAAAGCAAATTGTTATAATTAAGGTGTGTAATGATAGCCTTATAAATAATATGCTCGAAAAGTTTACAACAAGTACTCGTTATGGAAACTGGTCTGTAGTTGCTAATGTCTAGATAAGAGCCAGATTTATGCACGGGAATAGTTTTTGCCGAGCGCCAATCATCAGGAATAGTCGAAGTGCGTAGGGACAAAGCGTACATTTGATGCAGATATTTAGCTACCCATGCAGCATATCTACTAAAAAAAGTATTGGACAGTTGATCGGGGCTAGCTGGTTTCTTGACGTCTAGTTTAAGTAAAAAAGCTTAGTACACCATCCTCTGTTATTTCTACTTCAGGCATAGGACAATCAAAAACGTATGACGGCAGCGCTGCGAGCGAAGTTGTCCGCGTGAACACAGCTTTTCTCTCTCCTGGCCAAGTGCGCTTCCTCACCGTGCGAGGAGGTAGAGGAGTGAGTGGATGAAGAGGTATTGTTGAGGATGAAAATGTGGACATCACAGCCAACAGTAAGAGGACTGGACCAGAAAATGGATTGTTTCTAGGAACTTGAAGGGTGCCTGTTACTTCTAGTGCTGTCGCTTTTGGCAATTTTGATTGTGATGACATTATGAACTCGATGTGCGTGTTTGCTTGAAATGTTAAAGAAATTATCAGAGATTGTTTAGGAGACCTATAAGAAATTACTTACAGAATCATGCTCTGTAGGCAAAGAACATGACCTGCTTACATCTTGTAGCTGCCACCTTACTGTAATGAGTTTGTAAGGTGGAGTACACATATTAAAAGAGCACTGACATCAAATCTCAAGATTGAGATGTACCGATTGTTCGTTCGCTTGGTATGAACAGGTCTTCTTGGCCAAATTTGAATGGCGTCCGTCACATCAAAGTTTTTGATTTCGACGCCAAACAGTGTAGAAAAGCTTGGAGAAAAAACAAAAAATAGACTGCCCTGCAACAACGACACTAGTTCTACGTGTTCGGTGTGATACATTCCACAAATACCATCCTGAGTGACGATACACTAGTAACGATGACGTCGACGATCTCTGAGTGTGTTCGGAGCTGACTCTTAGCCTTGCACTCACTAGTGGCTCTCCTTGCTGTATTGAAGCGTGTGTGTGATTATCGTGTCGCATCAAATGATTTGCGTTGTGCTCCACTGCGTGTGAGTATGATCATCCATTGCGACAACACGTGCCAGAATGTCGGGGAACCACTGTTTAGTGAGAACATCGAGTTGCGGAAAAAGCGGAAAGTGCGTGGCGTTTCACGGCATTCCAAGCCCCGAACCTCAACACAGCCAATGGGTTGACTTCGTATTTGCCGGACAGAGGGACTGGACGCCTGTGAAGAACAGCCGCATTTGCTCTCTTCACTTAGCGTTGAGCTGCTACAGGGTCAATCCTGTGTGGACGAACCCGTGTGGTTTTACTGGCAATACAAGGCCTCTTCTCGAGGCCGGGGCTATTCCTACCATGTGCCCTGCTTCAGCTGAAAGCAGCGATTCACTCGTCAAATGTCCGCGGCATGAGGTGTGTACTTGGTGTTCCTGAGCTCCGACAGTACGGCCGGGACTGAAAAATACATTGAATTTAACGTGGAGCTTGTCAAGTAAGGATCGTCGCGAATCACGGCGATACCCAATTACAACTCATTATCATCATCAATACCCGATGGTGACCGCGATGACGGCTTGGACGAAAATTTTGGTGACAGAAGCATGTCTACGCCTTTAGAGACATGGCTGGACTAACTGACTGTACGTGCGCTTCTAGCAGACGAAACGCCAGTGTGACGTCAGCGTTTTTTTTTGTGAAAGCGGCATCAGCTGTGCAGCGGCCTCGATATGGCCACGAGGTTGCGCTACCTGCACTTAAATTCGGTGGGCTGTCCACCCATTTTGAACAGCGTTCATTAGCGAATAAATTTATCAATATTACAGATACTCATTGTCGCTCAGATCCGTTTCAGGTCGCTAATCGCTACCAAGGAGTCGATAGCTACTTGTTGACGCAAAAATCTCGACATGAGTAAATTTGATGTCAGTGCTTCTATAAGAATGAAAAAAAGACTGAAATTGACTATCTTAGTGGATAAATGTCAGCAATCTCATACCTTTGAAAATTATACTGAACTGCTAATACGGCTGTAACAAAACCGTTCACAATGAATCTGTCGTAATGAAATGCAAAAGATTCATTGTGAATCTGTCGCTTTTATTATTACGGGAACAGGCTGAGCTGCTGCACTTTGCAAGTTTGCATGCTTCTGAGAGGAGGGTGGACATCTACTGGTGGTCACAACTTTACAAGCAGTGTAGAATAGTTCATTCAGGTGCTTTATTAGCATGTTACGATGAGAGGTGTTTTTAAAACAAACAAAACTGACGTCACTTTGCCCTCTATTGCTGAAAAACACTCAGAATAGGTGTGATGCAGGTGTTGCTATATGCCTCTTTCTTTAAAGCAAATAGTTTGCCTACCCAGTGTTTTAAGTTGATTTTCAATAAATTATAAATGCTTTTAAAACTTTAGCGACTGTACAATTATTGTATGTATAAAGCATGTCATGGCAGGCATGAATACACTTGCTAGTGTGCTTGTATATTGCAGAAGAACTAATGTACGGAATATAACATGCAGCGTGCACTTAAATGCCTCCAAAAGCATGGTAAATGTACATGGACAGATTTTGCTTCCTTTCAACAAAACATTGTGACATATTTACTATGTGAGAACAAAGAGCTTCTACTATTTTTAGCTCATCTCATTACTTGGTGGTCAAAAAAAGCATCAGTAATATATCCCACCGTTTTCAGCCTATTCATCTCTTTGAAACCCTGAATTTTGTTCGCCTTGACTTTGTGAGTTGGTACTTTTTCTTAGGTGTGTTTGTGTGTGTGTGCATGCGTGTGCAGAAGGGGGGTACGCACTACTAGTCACTGCATGTCGTGTGTATATTTTCTATTGTTTGTTGCAAAAGTTGCCTTGTAGTTTGAAGCTGGCTGAACGCATCAGTGTTAGAATTCGCCCTTGTAGTGCTTGCTAGTAAGATACGTCTTGCAGAATCAGTCATTCTGCCATTTGCATGAGGAATGCCCACATAATGTGGGTCGAAATGCGCGAGCGCGTTGCGTCTCGGACATCGAGACGCACCGCGCTTCCCATCGCGTGTCACCGCCTCCTGCCCTGCACCTCATCAGCGTGGGTCGGACCCGCTATCTCATCGTGAGCTTTTGGAACTTTACGCTTTGAACTCGCGTTTGTTGTTTTCCTCATTCGGTCACACACTCTTGTCAGTGAAGTTCCCTAACTTTTTTTTCTAGTTCAGTGTTGTAGGTTTCTCCCTCGTATTTGTCATAAACTTCGTGTGTGTTTTTTACCCCGTTGTCCATTTTCTCTTCGCATGGTACGCAAGATAAACGTGACAAACCTAATCCTGAACAATTTCATTACAAGGAGAGGTCCACGACAGTGAAAGTACTTTTTTCAAGCACACCGCGAAAAGAAACCAAATTTATAAGAACGGTTAAAATGCCATGAAACCATTTAGGTTTACCAGTTCGCTTAACGTTCCATTGTGTTATAATGCAACAAGTACGCGCACAAACACAAAGTCAAAATCACGCACATACCTAGAGATTTTCTAATCTCTGACTGTGTTACCAGTAATATACACGCAGTTTCGAAAATTGTCCCTTGATTACCCGACATAGCGAGAGTAAGGTGATAGAAAACAGCAACAAGGCTTGCAATATTGACGCTGCATACACGATAGGCATTCGTCAGCTGCCAGTTGTCACTCTTTGTTCTCATGGTCCATAAAAAGTTTTCTTTTAGGATCGCTTGGAAAATAAAACACCTTACATTCATTTCTATAATGGTTCGTACACTGTGGCACGCAGGATAGAGTCACCTTGCGGGACTTGCGACGAATCAGACGGGCGACAAGGCAGCAGGCACCGCGTGCAAGTTTAAACAAGCGTGGCGTGTGCCAAAAATGGTGGACGCGCGCGGCGAAGCAGCGTCGACCCCTTCAAAGAATGACCGTGACTTTGAACGGGGGCGGGTGCATTGAGGCACTCCTAGAATCACTGTATATAGAGTACCTCTAGGAACTCCATGTAAATTTGTAAGTCGTAACTAACTGCAGCGCCTTCTAACGGCTGTCTGCAAAGCTCGAGAGCAAGCACTGCACATGTGTGCCTTTTTTTACCTCCTAGCCTGCTGGTTCGCCTTCTTCAGCAGCGTGCCCCCCGGAACGCCAGAAGAAGCGCATGGTGTCGCTCTTGCTGACACCGCAGAAGTACCGAGGGATGATATCGTGACAGACAGAAAATTTCTTCTGGTAGTGCTCAGTGCGTGCAACAATCGGCACTTTAGTCTCAGGCACTCCGCTGCGAAAACAAACATGCATGCAGCGTCAGTTTTTCGAATATGCATCTTTGCAATGAAGGTACTAAAATGTTTTCATTTGTGGAAGACATGCACGCTGGAATTTTTGCTCCCCATTCAAAAAAAACATCCATCATAGGAATGTTGATTCCACCACCGACCATTGTAGTGGATTATGGTGTTGGAAATAATGGTGGCACGTGATTTATTTTGGCGTATGGTGAATGCTTGACTGCCAGCAATGCTCGAGCATGAGACGGTGTCAGAACCACCATACCTATCTGTCACTAAAACATAAAAATAATTGTATAAGAAGCATTGTGAAAATCGCCGTTAAAGAAAGCAAGCGATCATTAGAACTCAAATTTGCAACCTTCGGATCCCCAACTGAACACACTCACAACTACGCCATGCTGACAAGTGCAAAGCTCACTGTGAAAAAACTAGTGGGCTTACTAACGCACCGTTCAACTTCAGTTTTTTATATCACTTACTCGACATAGACGGCATCTGAACCTGCTACTGAAATATGCACATTTATTCAACACAGACAGCTGCTGCCTGAAACAATTGCCACTGTGATGTTGAACCAGCGCTATGTTTTTGTTACCATTCACAACTGCAACAAAAAATAAAACAAGTGGACTGAGGAGCAGGTACACTTTACCGGCGGTTACTGCCAAGTTTAATATCTGTTTCTCGCTCGTACCGAAGGGCAACATCTGCTCAAGTTTTATATGGCGCCTCTAGACTAATTCTATAGATACGCCCACACAACTGATTGAATATGATATTTTTCGCGCAACGTACAGCGCAGTCGTGCAAGCGCGCTGGTAGCTATCTAGCCCCACCGCGGTGGTCTAGTGGCTAAGGTACTCGCCTGCTGACCCGCGGGTCGCGGTATTGAATCGTGGCTGCGGCGGCTGCATTTCCGTTGACAGTTGAAATGTTGTAGGCCCATGTGCTCAGAGTTGGGTGCACTTCAAGAACGCCGGGTATCAAAAATTTCTCAAGCCTTCCACTACGGCGTCTCTCATAATCATATCGTGATTTTGGGACGTTAAACCCTGCATATAAATCTATCAATCTAATAGATCTATCGTTATTAAATATACTTAACGGTTTGACCAAAACGAATGCAGTGGGCTGGTCAAATTGTGCCATCATATTGGTTCAGAAAGCTTACGAATTGACAAGTCTGTGTTCTGGCATAAAAGCCAGAGAAGTGCCGGCGAGTGCGACCGGCGGCTGTCGGTGAGGGGAGGCGTACGTTTGCTAAAAGTGCTGGAACCGCGTCGCATCGATGTTTGTCGCTTCTTGCGCAGACACCGCACACAATAAATATGCTTCATTTAGGTTAAATGATGCCGTATTTGTGCTGTATCGTCATTCTTATTCGTAAAAATTGTATATTACGAAACCCCCAAAACACCGATAACACTTGTACCAGTTTGGTCGGCAGGCCTAATCTTGGCTGCAAATAACGGTGCTATAACAGAAGAAAAGAAGTATCACTCGCTTGGGCTCGTCTCGACGCATGTCGATGGTAAACGTTTATGCATTTTAGCGTCGCCCACACTTTATAAACTTAAAAGGACGGCTCAAGTAATTGACGCGGAAGAATTGACAGAGTTGTGTTCCTAGCGTGGCAACATCAAGTGACCGCTCTATTCTCGACTACCACTGAAAGGGGCTATTGTGAACTAGAGGCCATTTATTTCTCGACAACAATGCGACGATGTAACACAATTACTGTCACGGCTCACAGTGACACCTCAAGTCTTCTAAACATCACAAAAAAACAACACATCGCCATGTCAAACCTAAGTAAGCACGTTCACGAAATGTAAACATTCACGACTGTATTCTACACTCCACAAAATCGGAGTGTTGTTGACACCACAGGCGTATTAAAAATCACGTGCTAAAAAGCCCAATGACCAGCGTTGCTTTCATTCAACCGTAAACTTACTTTTCTGCGCATTCGAGAGTTCAACACCACAAATAACTGATTTCGGATACTTCCATGTGCTTTTTTTATCATGCCATCATCAATCAAGCTTGTTCATCAAGCCTTCCACCAAACACGTTTCGTATTGTCACCATAAGCTGGCAATTTCCGCTGCCAACACCATAGGCTCGCCAGCAACACCGCCATGCGCTACGATTTTTTCTACTCTAGCCATCATCAGCCATTAGGACGACTACTGCTACCACCATATCTACTATTATTTCCACCATATCGACCAACGATTCAAGCACACAAGATTTAAAGTTTCCAATAGCTCTGTGCTCTGTGACAGTGTCTTGCGGAGCATCTAGAACTAATGCGTAGGATACGGCAGGCACCGAGCACTAGTAGTGTAAATTGCGTGTTTTCATTACAACCATCCGGTTTGGTTGTACTGGCATTTCGGTATGTGCGCTGTTGAAGAGAGCGAACGAGAAGGCTGGTAAGCAAAAAAGGATGTGAGTGCGCAGTGCACGACCTCGAGCTGCGCACGCAGCACGTTAGAAGGCGCTGCGGAACTGGTTGACACGCGCTTCCACGGTACGCAAAGTCTTTACCGCCACTGTACATGGCAATCTTGTCGGTCAAAGTTACAATCATGCCCTCAGTCAAGCTGTTTGTTTAAGGATGGTAAGGGGACAAGTGCTGATAGTCAGACCCACAAAAACACAACAATTCCTGGACAACATCTGCTGTAAACTGCCATTTCCGGTCACTATAATCAGGACACGAAAATGGCACAGCTTGCAAAGTACTGATTTGCATTTTCCAGAGCTTTGGCCAGTAGAAACGCCGGTGAACTCGGTGCATTGTCCGAGCAAAGCCTAGGTGACCTGATTTTATGTCATTCTTAATGGCGCGGTGATCTCGCATCTAAGGTTCTGGGGCGCGGCGAGGAGAAGAGAACCTTCAGCAGTATAGTTCTTCTTGGACAGTAAGCCTGCGTATATTGTGAAAGGTGAACTCCGTGCTGCTGTTGGAGCGGGATCAAGAAGCGTCATCAAAGAACGGTTTAGTTCATGTTCATGCTTGAAGGGCGTGTCATCGATAAACTCCGTTGATATCGCAAAAAATATTCGTCCATGTCATATTCCTCATCTTTGGTGCTTGCTGATTGAAGCCTAGATAAACAGTCTACACTGGTTTGACAGTGGTCGCTCTTGTACGTGACGGAGAAATCGTATTGTAGCCGCAATTGCCAGCTAATTATCGGGCTGGTAGGGTCTCGTAGTCCAACCAAACAGAAAAGTGAATGGTGATCTGTGACTATTCTCAAGATGCTGCCGCACAAGTATGGTCGAGACTTCAGAATGGCAAACACAACCGCGAGGTATTATATTTCGGTGAAAGTATAGTTCGGTTCTGTCTTGGTCAGTGTACGGCTTGCATAGGCGATGACCTGTTAGCATCCACTATGTAGCTCTACAAGTGTGTAGTTCAGTTGGTACCTCAGGATAAAAATGGCGTAAAACTGAAACAGAGGTCAGTAAAAACTTTATCTCACACAGCGCCTACTCAGCAGTCCATGCGAAAGGCTCCTCCTTGTGTAGCAGAGATGCGAGTGGATGACCTATCTTGATGAAACGGCGGGAATACGAGCGAAGCCCTGGGAAACTACGGAGGTCTGTCACCGTCTTTAGTTGCTCAAAGTCACCGACGGCGGCAAGCTTTTGAGGGTCGAGACGGATGCCTTCTTTGTCGACAATAAAACCCAGGACAAGCATGTGACGCTCACCAAATGAACTTTTTTAGAGATAGGGATAAATTCTGCATGACAGTTGTAGACGAAAAAAAAATTTCTAGCCGTTGGTTGTGCTTGTGGATTGTCTTGCCGCAAATGACCACGTCACCAAGGTAGCACATACATACGCTGCGGTCAAACGCCCAAGACACATTCCTAGGCATGTACTATCGAGGTGGTAGGTGAAAAGAGGTAGATTGGGCAGGTGGTTGCCAGTGTGTGGTGTCCTGTTTGTGATGCTGGTATGCATGATCTCGTGCTGGGCGTTGTGGACGGCGTCTGCAGTACTTTGCGATGTGTCTTTGAAGACCACAATTGAAGCAGACAGGTGGGCTGCGCTGGTGGTCGTTGTTGCAGTACACAGGTATCCGGGTAATTACGTAATCAGAAGCCACTCACCGAAGCGGCATGCACTGGTGACGCAGAAAGCTCATCCCCTGAGGTGGCTGTGTCATGGTGCCCTCCACACAGGCGTCATCATCGAAAATTGGGTGGTTTGGTGTACGCAGGTCGTGACCAGGAGACCAGTACGTCCAGACAACGCTCATTCAATGCACACGCGTGACACACGCAGCTGTCACTTCTGCCTTGGAAGTGAGCCAGTCCATCGCACACAACTCGCCCTATCATAGCGGCAAGGTTGTCAGAACAAGAGACGTCTACACTTGTGACGTTGTTTAGACAGGCAAACTTGGGAAATATCCATTGCGCTTTCAGAGCTTCAAACGCACGGCAGTGACGTCTCAAGTTGGATGGCTTCATGACATCTTCGTTAGAGATGAGAAAGTTGTTAATGTCTTCGGCAATTCCTTTGAGCAGACGCCCTACCTTTTCCCGTCTGTCATGTTGGGGTTCACAATTCCGCAGAGCTTCACGATCTTTTTGATAAAGCTAGCTTGTACACGTCTCACGACGTAACCGCGCACGTCGCGAAACTGTCTGCTCGGCTTATTTTCTTGTCGAAAGCGAATCACAAAAGTACTCATGAATCTCATGGACGAAGGTCTACCAAGTTGTCAACATTGCCTCATTTTTGTTAAAGCACACAAGTGCAGTTTCGGTGATGTACACAACAACAACAGTGAGTTGTGCAGTGGCATTTCATTCATTGAGACGGCTAACCCTCTGATAGCGCTCCAGCCAGTCATCGACGTCCTCATACTCGCTTCCTGAGAAAGTGCACTGATGCTTCACGCTCGGGTGTCTTGTGAAACAGCACTCCAAGCTATAAAAAGTAGTTGAGTGCGGTGGTGCCTCATTGCGCGCAGTATCTTCAGAAAATTCACGCAGAAGTGTGATGACGCCTTTTTTGAACGCACCACATCTACCGAATATTTATGGGAACAGTTCGCTTGTCCAAAGCGAAGGGGGTGAAAAGGAGAAACGCGGGTACCCCAGGTGCCCTGAACAAGGGTTTGAAATTTCTTGAGCCGTCTACTACAGCATGCTTCGCTTTCATATCGTAGTTTCGGCGCAAGAAACGCGTAAACCATTGGCAAATATTGATTACCTTCCCGATGCTTTTGATAAACATGGTATCTCACATAACTTGAGCTCAGAATTCGAAAGTGAAAGGCACTTAGGAGGCGATTTGAACCAAACGCATACTACTCGTACTAGCCTGTAGGTACTCCGGCTATTTGTTATTTCTTCCCATACTAAGTTATTACAAATCTTAATTACCAATTTTTAATTATGGACTGTAAACCCAAGATATCAACGCTGCAATGTAGAGCACTTTCAGAAACCACCGACTAAATTGTTCGATGTACGATATGTCTCGTGATGTTTTTTTTTGTATTGTGAACAAATCTCGTGAAACGTGAAAAGAAGCCGTGTGACGGACCGCTAGCGCACTGCTATAGTGCTGCTATAGGCTTTCTTTACAACGCGTAAAAAACAGCAGCGCTAGACATATCGTACAGGAAACAATTTTGTTGGTAGTTTCTAAACGTGCTCTACGTATCAGTGTTCATATTTTGGGTTTCCAGCCCGTGATTTAAAAATAGATTATTAAAACCTTAATCATTGGTATGTTGGGAATTAAAATGTAGCCTGAGTATCTACAGGCTAGTGCGAGTTGTATGCGTTTGGTTCAATTTGCCACTGAACTGTCTTTTATTTTCAAATTTTTGGCTCAAGTTATGTGGGACACCCTGTATGTTTGCAGCACAGATATTACCAACGCATTTATTATCAACTCATGCTCGTGCTAGGAAGCGTGGATGTCATGCATGATCATTTTCAGCCCCGTGTAGTCTGTTTTCTGTTCTTTTTTGGATAATAGCATAAAGCGCATGCGCGCTTGGCGTAATATATAGCTACCTTTCATGCAAAAGTGTTTACATTGCATCCTCGTCTTGATAACAAAGCACACCCCTCAGTAGGGCCGATTTTCACCGTGTCCACTACATTCACTTCACGGGTACTTCGCGAAGTCGTAGGGCGACTGTCCGACGTGCGTTGAAACTCTATAGTCTGAATATATTTACCTGGTGATGAATTATTTGGCTGGATCATCAGGACTTGGCGGTGCTGCTTCTATGTCCATGACACAACTACGTGGACGTGGTTCTAGGCGCCGGAGCCATGAACAAGAAATGCAGACCCACCGGATGCCAGTGCCAGAATCGCCACCGCCTTCATACGAGGAGTCAATGCTCACCGCCAACGTGCCCCCTTCCTTCAGTGACAACGATGCGGCGCCTGCTGGGAGAACTGTTGGAGACATCGGCCACTCAGCGAGGAACCTGTCTTCTGAACGTCAAGGCGAACAGGTGGAAGGTAGCGACGAACAGGTTTTACGTGAGCATGTTGACTTGCGCCAGCGGTGTTTGCGGCACTTCGAACGTTGGGGCCAACGGTACTTGTGGATTATTATTGTTGTGTTTATTGGCATCATTCTGTATGCGACGCTGGTACATTTTTTCCCGAGCTTTTACGCGCGGAAGAAACACTCGACTGCATAAACGCGCACCTGAACATGAGGGCTTAGGACTGGTGTATGAGTGTGTGCGTTCTAACGTGGGTAGCCATACTGGAATAGCAAGACGTGGTGTAGTATGTTCTGATTCACAAGTGCTTCCATGGCAAAAAGAATCTTCCATCGCTAGAAACAATCATGAGACCGTGTAAGTGACTTCGTGTTGTTACATAGCGAGGCCATTATGTCTAGTGTTCTATTTTAGCAGATACAAAAGCTTTGACGTCTTTCTCTGACACGTGTTTGCGGAGTACAGCTTCATCAATCTTTTTTTTAGTTCCTTTGCCCTCCGTCTTTGCGTTTACGTCCTGTAAACATTTTTTTCCTGACTCGGGTTTTAGCGCCCACGCATGTTTTTCTAAATTGTAAAGGGAGTTTAAAATTGTCACGGTGATTTTACATGGTTCACTGAACATCGCACTACACGCAAATAAACTGTGCGAAGACTTTTAGTATGTCTGACGTCGTTGCCTCACTTATTCACTGGTAGCAGTCGCCGCACTAACCGATATCCCAGTCACACTTAATCCTTCTGCTGAAGCTTGATTGTGTTATTCATCGTCTGATGGAGAGCATTTCCGGTAGTACTTCTTATGCTTTTTGGAGCGAGTCTGCTCCATTGGCAAAGTGACATTGCTCCAAGGTCAATCTAAATAGGTCGCGAAAGTTGGAATGAAATGTGGTCTGAAAGCTTTTGCAACAGACATCAACAACCACGTGACGTTTAAAGGGTGACTAGGTGAGGGTGGGACAAATAGCTTCAACCAAAAATTAAATGAACGTTTATTTATTTTCATTATTTGTAATTTTGCTGGTTGGATTATTTTAGTAAAACTTTGGTCTTTGGTATGTGGTTGAGCGCCAATTGCTTTGCTTGGTTTCAGAAACAGTGGGCACGTGTTCGCAGTCCCGTAACTGGACCAATAAATTGGGGGGCGTATCCAAGCATTATGCTATCAGAGCTTGTGTTTAGTTCGGCATGTTGTTTCGTTCAGCGCTTTACCAGGCCAACGAGGCATCGCGCATATTTCAGTGGTGGTTTCTTGCGTCTCTTTAGAAGTTTACGTATTTTTATGTGCAATTCATAGCCACAACTAGTTCATAGAATGCGCAGATGGTTGCTCTTTTGACTGCCGACTGCGTTCTCTGGCACACAGCCGGCATGCCCTCACCTTTGGTGACTGCGAACGCCACAGGGCTAAGCAACAAGATGCTGTACTCGACGGCTGCCAAAGCTATATTTTCAAAGGTAATGTCTCACTGAAGTGCTTTTCAATGATTGGGTAACGTGAGTATTTAGGGGCGAAGCTCCTTAAGACCTTACGATGTCCGCCGTCTCCCGTCTGTCCATAACACCCTGTAACTTCAACTTATAAGCAACAGAGGGCGCTGGTGGTAACTGTTTTGCATGTAACCTTCAACTTATAAACAACAAAGGGCGCTGCGGTTAATTGTAGATGTGATGGCGCTGCTGTCAACGCTATATATATATATATATATATATATATATATATATATATATATATATATATATATATATATATATTTCTTGAAAGTCTTCCTGGATTCCGGTCGAGTTATAAGTCACCAGAAGAAGCGAACGAGCAAACGAAAAACGATACTTTATTGCCAACGTTACGGCCGGGGACCGGCCTTCGTCAGGGCATACGTGCACGTATGCCCTGACGAAGGCCCATCCCCGGCCGTAACGTTGGCAATAAAGTATTGTTTTTCGTTTGCTCGTTCGCTTCTTCTGGTGACATATATATATATATATATATATATATATATATATATATATATATAACGCAGGAAAGCGCGGCATGCTGAGTATCAGCGTCGCCGTCGACGGAAAGCTACCGCGGAGAAAAAAGAGAAGGAAGCGGATGCAATGCGGCGACGGCGACAACAAAGTTCTCCACCACAGACTAGGGCTAAGGAAACAAAGGCTAAGCGGGAAAAACGCCAAGTTTACGCGCAGTGTAGACAACTTGAAGCGGATGGAAGGTGGCAATACCAACAAGAAAATTCTACACCAGAGACGATACCTAATGAAGCTGTGATTATCAAGTCAAAACGTAACTGGGAACTTTATATCAGCTATAAAGAAGAATCGCCGCTCTAACACCATCGGTCTCAGCACTTTCTCTTTGAATAAAAAATATATAAGTATCACAACCACAATCAGTCTCAGTACTATCTCAACTTTAATCACAATAATCACCTCCGAACACTTCACCCCATAATTATCTTCAAGCAGCTTGAAATGCCGTGATTTTTTTCGTTAATATGCTGTCGTGCTGGTGAACAGTTGTCTCACAATTGCCTCTGCAAAGTTTCTTGTGCTCATTGCAAGTACGTTATTTGGCTAATAAATAACTTTGCTTCCTGAATCTTTTTCATTTTTTCCCTCTCGCAAAAAAAGGTGTGACAGAACTAAGGCGCAATAAAATCGCGTAAAAATAAAGAGACGTAGTGGTCCAGCCATTAATAAAAATTTTAATTTCGCGCCATGTAGGGCAAATGCGCTACATCGCTACCGTTTCCGGTTGTGACGTCCTTTTCTTTGCTGTTAGTTTCCCCCTTCTCACATGGATGGCGATGGTAGCAACGAGCCACCGGCTACTGGATTCATGGGCTTCTATAGGAAGTTACACTACCAGTTTACATATACCTTGAGTTCTCTCTGTAATTGCAGATCCAAAGCAGCTCCGTTGCGAGATCCACGGATAACTTTCTTTCCCTTCTGCGAAAAGCGGTGGATTCTACCGGAAGTCGTAAGCATCCCTTGCTCTGGTACACTGCCAACTGTGGGCGAGCCTACGGTTGCGCCTCGCGTCGAACTATACAGCGCTCGCGTTTTGCTAGCGTAACGTCACTGTTCAAAGCGTGCGCACTCATGAAAACAGGGGGAAAAACACCGTGTTTCTTCCTGACCTTATCATTTTATCTATTGGTAGATCGCTTTCAGTTGCCCTCCACCAGAGTGAATCGCTCTGCCACCGAGTTCATCAGCCACTCTGAAACTCTAATTGGTTGACGCCATTAGCTATGGAAGCAAGCGTAATGGTAATAATATCTGGCGCTTCGCCTATCTAAATCGCTATATAGTTACGAGGCATGCTGTAGTGAAAGTGGCTCGATCTCGACCATGGTTACTGCCAATGAATTGAAAGTTTTTCTAGACTTACTGGATCAGACAGCTCGCAGAATTCCGCTCGAAATGTCCGGCCGTCAGGGCCGCACCCTTGGTGTATCAGAAAAGCGTACTTGTCTTTTGTTTTTGTTTTCACTTTCTGTGCTGCCGTAAATTGGTGGCGATATATTTGAGCACGCTGCTTTCAGGGTTTCGTGTTCACTTAGCGTCAATAATTATGCTTAGGTACGAACCGGACATTGCGAGTGTACATTTTTTTCTTTTTGTGTGCTACCTAAATTATGCACGCATGCTACTTGCCTTATGTTGAATCTGGATGACTTTGAGAATGCTAGAAAAGGAGTATGAAAACGAAGTGTAAGATGTGAATTTTTTGTTTTCGTTTTGTTCTTGTCGGAATGACGCTGCCACCACCAGCTTGGCACCGTCGAAACCGCTGTGGCTCAAACACACGCACGCAATCAGGCTTGCTTTCACACCGCGCCATGATCTCGGTGTCGCACGGACATTTTCGCTCGCGATCAAGGCCAGTACAGATCGAGTACAGATCAGAGGTTAGCCACTCAGCGATTGAAAGTATCCATGCAACGGGAGCTCCGACTACAATGTGATCAAACCAGTGATCAAGCGCGTCCGTGTCCACTTGTCGGCGCCCTCAGGTCCGCGTGCTCCGCACACTGTAGTCCCTACCCACGCGAGCAAAAAAAAAAGAGAGAGAAAAAGTGACAATGGTCTCCTCAGTGAAAAGCATATGACACAGTAGAACATATAATAATATTGAATCAAGTAAAGTTTTATTATACTTCTAACTATTTGGTAAGGTAGTTTAGGAAGTTCTTAACTGAGGAGAGAGTTTTATTGTTTACTAAAGTGTATATTTTCATGATATATGGTAATTCAATAAAAATAAAACTTAGTTTTATGTATACATCAGTATGAGTAGTTTTTTCTGTTTTATCGGCTTAAGTTTTATACAGGATGGTTGGGCTTCGTAGAAGCACTTGTTGTACCAATACATGTTTAACTGTGCGAAGTTCCTTTCATCGGTAATGTTTTTCAATATGCATAACTAAATCTTGCAAAACTTTTGCCTAACAAGGTTCCTTTCATCGGTAAAAACGTTTTTCAAAATACATAACTAAATCTTGCAAAACTTGTGCCTAACTATATAATAAAGTAGCTTCTGCAGAGGCATTTCGAGCGGATAAATGTAAAAAAATATTCTAGCTACAAATGCTTCACACTCTAAAAAAACGTCCTGCATCGGTATCTTTTCCGAGACCTTCTGTGGTTAATTCTCCAAAATTAATCCTGATTTCTTATCAGTTTCTTCAGCAGAATAACGTTATGAAAGCTTAGCCTATCAACCTCAAGTGTGGCCATAGTTGCAGATACTTTATCTGTGGGTTCGGCACTTGCTGAAAATAGCTGTTCTCAATTATCACATGGCTTTGGCACGTAGAACTCTAGATAATAATTGTTATTATCAAAATTCTCTATTACGTCATGAACTTTTCTTCATTTCTTCTTTACCCACGCAAATCTAATGAAATTAATCTGTGTACCGGGCCACAAAGGGCCCCAATTGATTGAAGAGTGACGAAATAGCAGGTGCTCCGGCGAAAGGCGTTGCGAGTGGTCCGATATTCTAAATTATAAAGACATCAGCCCTCATGATTCGTGACAGATTGAGAAGGCGAGCAATAACTTGATTCTGCGAAGTTATTTATCACTCACCTAAACCATTATTGACACCTCCTGTTATCTTGTGTCACAAACTTCGGATGAGACCCCATCGATCTAACATCGACGTGTGGCAGACTCGCAGGCTTCCACTTTACGCTTCGGCCTGCGACACCTGAAAGGCCTCGAAGTAGCACATCTCAAATTTATTTTCAGGTTGGTCGACCCGTGCGGGGTTGCACGTGTGGTGATGTGTGCCTGACCAACGCATTCATAGAGCAGACACGAACATTTGATTATACACAAACAAGCATTTATTTAAAACAAGGGTAATAGGCAGGAGATTACAAAAACGGAGGAAAAACACTGGTACGCGATGAACAAGAACAGCTTTAAAACAAACTATGCTCTAAAAGAACACTACAACAGGTAGGGACAAAAGACAAATACATAGTATATTGTTAAATTAACGTCATGAAACTAAAGAGGATACAAATAAAATAAATAGAAAAAGATCATGATCGCGCTTCTCAACGTCTACAGGCATTGCAGCGCACACAACTACACTTATTAAAAAGCTTATTATATTTAACAAATTAAAAAAGAGTAACAATAAAAAGTTTCATACGGACCTGGCCAGATCTTAGTACACGTAGGGGAGTTGACGGGGGGTCGCTGAAGATCTCACCGGCTTAGTAGACGACGAGGGTGCCCGGTATTGCAGCCGTCTCAATACGTGGGCGGGTCACTCCATACTCGCCGCCTACGCGAGCCTCGTGACACTGACGACTACGCTTCTTGCTGGTTGCGCGTCAACTGCCGAATGTCGACTTCCAAGCAGTGAAAACTCTTTCGGACCGTTCCGTCTCCTCTCGAGGTCATCTCTTTTTTTTTCTCGAACGCATGTCTCTCCTTTCGGTACAGGTGTAGGGAAGACGCGGCGGCGCCCCTACGGCGTCGTTAGTCGCCGGATGTCGTCTTCCCAACAAAAAAGCACCCTTCCTTAGACGATGGGGCGCGCAGGCAAGCAGAAATTGCAGTCGTTTGTGACACCTTGGAATAGCTATATCTGGTCAACACAAAAAGTAGTATAGTTACTCTTAAAAAACTACGCTCTCGCGTTTCGAAATTGAACTATAATATATATACAAACAAAATTCGGCAAATCCCACGTGCCTGGGAATCCGCTTTATGCAAAGCATGTGGAAGAAAGGTGACCGTGTAGCAATTTTTTTATTAAGCGACACGTCAAGAAATAGCACAAAATTAATGTACAAATGTCGCACACAGACGTACGTTGAAGAGTTGCAGATGTTTATGTAACTAGTTCTTTGCACTTGTGCCACGATGCCATCTGGAACATGCATATTAGCAACACCAGAAGCTGATATGAAGCGCTGCTGCTCGCGAAGATGCTTGCCCTGGACACTGCTACATAAATCAACTTCAGCGCATGGCGGATAATCACATCTGACGTTAACCTCTCGTGATGGCTGTACCAAATAGTACATATATATATAATATAAAATTGGGTATGCAGCACTGAAACCGCTGTTACCGTTTCACGAAGATTAGCGTCTATTTCAAAAGTAGTTCAGAGACCTGGCGTAGCTTAGTAGTAAAATGCTCCATTGGCACGCAGAATGCTTGGGCTCGATTACAGCTGGCACTCGTCAGATCGACGCTACCGACGTCGGGTATTTCTTAACACTCGTGCGTAAAAATTGCCCATGTGTGTTCTCGTCGTTTCTGAGCACGTACAAAGTGTCAATCTCCTGTGGCAAATGAGAATCTGTCTAGCTGCTTAAACGTACCATACGGCTAAAAAAAGAAAACTTGTTTCGTGCCAATATACAAAGGCGAATACAAGTCCTGCAAAGAAAAGGTATCCTTATTCAGAGCTCACACAGACCCCTGCAAGGGTGGGCACGAAACATCAAGAGAAAAGACAAAGAGCTTGGCGAGACGAGTGCGGTGTGTACGCGACATTTTGATGACCGCTATGTCAACGTGAAAGCACGTGATCAACGGCGAGGTTGTAGAAATTGATCGCGAACAACCAGCATTTCGATTTTTCTTCAAACTTGTGAACTGGAACCAATTGGTTGCACAGTACATAAGCGGCGGCTCACTGGGGGTGGGATAAAGTTTTATGCAGTCACCAGGCTGCCACTTTTTCACAGTCACTGAACATGTAACGTGGCCGGAAAACGGGACAAACAAAAACACCTGAAAATGCGGCGGTGCCAGTAACAACAGTTTAAACCTCAGACAAGAATTTCGATTTTTTTTCTAATTGTCATTGCAAATAGGGGCACTGAGAAATCGTAGTTTGCATCCACCTGTCATTTTTTTTCCTTCTTCATGGTAATGTAAGTACCTTCGGTTTGTAGCAGCTTCCTGATATATGTTCCATATATATTCATTCCTCATGTGTGATGAACCTCAATTTATCGTAGGCTGATTCTCATTTTATAAGTTATTTATTTTATATTGTTTATTTCATTGAGATAACCTGTCTTTCTTTTTTTTACTCTTCACCTACATTTTGCCTCAAAACACTTGTCTTTGCGTCTTTTTATTTCGTTGTGGTATTTTTTAAGTAAGCGCTGTTAATATATATGGATATTGATGTATTTATATTCAAACGCAACTGTGTGGAAAAGAATGATAATAAACTCGGCCTAAAGCCCTGAATCTCCTACATTTTCGTTCCGTACGCGCTGAATATTTCGCTTGTATGTGCTGTTGAGATAAAAATAACCAGATAGCATACTCCAAAAATCTGTTTTTTTTCTTTGTTTACAATTTATCTGTGCCCTGTGTGACGAGCACAGCGAGTTTTTACCGTTACCACAAAGTTTGGCTACAACGAGAAACACCTGAGAGCGCGGACTTGGAAACGTAAATGCCACGCGCCAGCGAGCGGTTGCGTCCTCTGGCGGCTGTATTGTAAATGCTTTCAGCTTTTCCGCCTCGTTCATGACTTAAAATAGTGGCAGCTTGGGCTAGTTTATATGACATGACGATAGTTACAGCGCAAGAACAGAACAACGACAAAGAGACAAGAGACGTGTCGTTCGTGTCTCTTTGTCGTCGTTCTGTTCTCGCGCTATAACTATCGTCGTTCACAAAACCAGGAAAACCTTTCGAGCCACTATAGCCAAAAGTATCTATAAATGTTGACTATAGCACAAGTATCATAGTTACTGACCCACAGACGTAGATCGCATTTGCGTACTAAAAAAAATTTGTTATTGCATTTAATTATGAACAATATACGTAAATATATGTCACGCAAATACATAGATCGCAAAATATTTTTTTCTATTTTATGGGAAGAAGTAAAACGTTAAGCTCGCAAAATTTAAAACGTTCGCAGGTGCACGCGAAAAGTGAAGGCAAAAAGGAAAAAAAAAGAACAGCATCGGTGATAACTACCACAAAACACTCATGTCTTTTGAATAAAAATTATACAATTGTTGATGCAGACTTTATGCAGGTGAGATTTTATTGCAATGATTGACGGCCCTTATGTATAGGCCCTTCTGCGAAGGGGGGGGGGTCGCGGTGGCCGCTTTCCCCTTTGTCACTGCAGAGGGGGGCGCAAAGTTAGCCTATCCATAGAAAATAGGGAGAGCCTGGGCACAGCGACCTGAAGGGGGGAGGGGTAAAATCCCCTCAAATTTTGACTTTGCCCCCCCCCCCCTGAATCGATGTCAAACTAAATAGACAGCAAATAGAAATTTTACGCCATAGGACGCGCACGTGTCTGCCACGTTTCAATATATATATATATATATATATATATATATATATATTGCCGCAGAACAACGCCAACAAAGCACAAGAACACCTTGAGGCAGCGAAAGCAGCGTATTCTCAACAGCTGAGCCGCAAGATTTTCTTCTTCGTTCTCGAGTCAAGCCAGAGGCCCGCTACCTGGTGCCCGCTAAATCCCCCATCATCGTTTTTGTCCACATTTAGACACGGGTAACAAGAAGGAATCCATTCACAGGAACAGGAAGGAGTTCGTAAACATAAAGTAGTGTCCTGCAGGCAACGTGTAGGATGATCAACTATAAAGGTCATGTAGGACATTAGTAGGAAACAGACAATACATTGCCAGGACCACCATTTTTATGCGGCTATACCCGCAAACCAGCGGCACATACCCACTCGTGGGTATGTGCCACTGTCTGACGGGAAGTATTTGACGACGTATGCGACGGGATTGTGACATTAATCATGTCTTGACAAGCGCGTCGTATTCGTCAAACCATCTTACCCTCTCATACTAATTTTGGTTAACGCCAAGTAAATGGGGGGACAACGAAAATCCCAAATGTAAGCGGCTATATAGATAGATAGATAGATAGATAGATAGATAGATAGATAGATAGATAGATAGATAGATAGATAGATAGATAGATAGATAGATAGATAGATAGATAGATAGATAGATAGATAGATAGATAGATAGATAGATACGCTTAATGTCGCCGAACTTCGCATTTAAAAGGTGGTCTGGCTCCTTCCCCTCTTTGCGAGTCTTTTAACAAGGATGAAACAACTGAACATTATTTCTTACCATGCATCCGCTTCAATTTACTGAAGAGAAGCATTTTCAATATGGTGTTTTATCGAATGCGATTAGATTTTATGATTTCAAATATTCTATCCTTCGGAGCCCTTCATCGTTATTGTCACTGAGACCTCCGTTGTACGGTGAAAATTTTTAAAATGAATCAGGGCGGTGTTGACCTGAACTATCTAAACTAGCTTCGTTATTTAGGTGAACTATTATATGAATCATTGGTCAAACAATGCCTATGGGAGCACTTTCTATAAATATATTGTTTCTTGGTCAGTCCCCAACAGTGGGCGGGAGCCAAACATATAGAAAATCATCGTCATCGTCATCATCATCAAAGAGTGGAGCAGCTTCTCCAGAAAAATAAATAAACAGAAGCGATGAGAAGAAACGAACAATAGCAAAAATAAAAGTGACTCCAACCCGTATACTTCAGTGCACCTTTAGAAGTGGAGACCAGTAAAAGTGTAAGCACCGCTCAGCACAGGCAGCACCAGAATGCTTGGCCGCTTTTGTGATTGTTATTAATTGTTCAAGATAAGATACCATGCAGGACAGGAATAGTAAATCTTGTACTCGAACTTACGTGAGCACCAGAGATTCCACTGTAAAGTTTGATCACGGATGTAGAGAGGATTGAGAGAAACTAACAATGCGTTCTGGTACCAGTTCAATCACAACGAGCATGTACTCTCTGTGCTTCATGAGCCGATACATAGACATGTTTCTACCACCCGGCATACTTTTGATTTATTTAGGGCGACGGTATTGTAAGTGAAATTTACTTCACAATATAAGCACAGACAGCGCGAGTACTTTTTAATTCACAAGCTGAAAGCGGCTTCTCCCAGTATCTCATTCGACAGATACGTGGCTTCTTGTTTAACGTTAAATATTAGTTTGCGTTATCGCGATTCGAATGGCAGTGTTGGGTCGACCACACACCTACAACTTATTTTTGATGCGCATAGAGCCTTATTGCGGTGCACTGCTTCCTATAGTTTACATCTTTCTCAAGTAATGAAAAACATTTTACAAGAGCACTACACGTCTCCAATCGCTGCAGTATGTTACTGCGCCATTTAGAGCATGTCAGAATATTTTTTCTACTCTGTAAAGCTTGGCATGTCACTAAAATTGCTTGATGAACATTGTAACAATGACTCTAAAGAAAAAAATCTTAAATCATGAATTTCTAGTGCTTAGGCAGAAATAGTAAAACTTTCATTCAGCGGTAAGATAACTCCATTGCTTTGTTTTCACCAGCCTCGTTTTACTTTATTTATTTATTTATTTATTTATTTACAATACTGCCACTCTCATCCGAGAGCATAGCAGGAGGGTATACAAATGTGTGTACAAGAAACATGAGAATCTGCAGGCTTGATTCATGAGGAAGAACAAAAAAGAACATATGCACACAAAGACGGAATAATTGCACAACTTTACGCATAAACACGCCTACATTACAAGCTGTAGTATCAAGAAGAAGAAATAAAACAAAGAAACAAGTCCATCAAAAAGGTAAGAATAGTTCCAATACAAGGCTGCAGCAACAAAATACACAATAAATTAACAGATTTGTAAGCTGAAAATGCTACACGTGTGCTGTTCGGTTAGCGCAACAATAAGTGTTATTTCTACACTGAATAATCTAGCATTTCGACGAACTTAGGTAACGAGTCAGTGCTTGTTATCACGGGGTCGAGTTTATTCCACTCGCGTAATGCCATGGGAAAGAAAGAGTACATAAACGTGTCGTTACTGCAGGAATATTCGGTTATGGTGCGGTCGTGTTTGTGACGTGTAGGGCGGGTCTGAGAAAAAGATATGTATTTATGCGTATCAATCTTGTAAATGTTATGAATTAGCTGGAACAAGAATTTTAGGCGAGCGTGCCTCGCTCTGACTGACAAACTTTTTATTCCTGAATAAAATTTTACTCCTGAAGAGGTTAGTGGGAGAGTCAGTTCGTTTGTATTTATTGTAGATGAACCTTATAGCCTTTCGTTGGACACTTTCAATCTTTTTCATGAGGGTAGTCGAGTGCGGAAACCATATCGTGCTTGCATATTCCAGAAGCGGTCTTACGAACGTTCTATAAGCTAACAGCTTGGTAGGAGTGGGGGACGTCTTTAGGCACCGTTTTAGGTAGAACAGTTTGCGCAACGCGGCGGCGGTAATATTTGTGATGTGTGAATCCCATCTAAGATCGGAAGTAAGCGTAGTTCCTAAATATTTGTGTTGCGAAACCTTACTTAAGGGTATGTCATTAATGAAGTATGTAAACATAGAAGGGTGTTTTTTTGTTGAAACAGTCATGGTAACGGATTTTTTAATGTTTATTGTCATTTGCCAGTCAGAACACCATTTCGTTATTTTACTAAGCGACGTGTTAAGCATTAGGTGGTCCGTATAGCTATTAATTTTCCTGTAAATAATGCAGTCATCTGCAAATAACTCTATGTTAATGTTCGCGAAATTTAAACATTATCACTTCACTGCCGCCGAACACGCTGTGTTTAGTGTTCTCAAAAATTCCTTTAGGGAATTATTAAATACTGTGTACGATTGATTTGATTGATTGATATGTGTGGTTTAACGTCCCAAAACCATTATATTGCCACGAACGAAATAACAGAGACAGCCATGAATCGACGTCTTGCCCGCACACAGACCAGAAAGCAAAGTTCCCTTCTTTCTCGGCTTCCAAGCGATTTCATGCTAAAGTTGACAGCTCATACCCATTTGGCTGTGACATTATTCCCTCTCTTCGAGAAGCGTCGGCTCGATGCTGGGGATGAACGCTGAAAAAATGAGAAAGAAAAGACCCTACTATAGACTATAACAACTGAGCTGTAAGGCAAAAACAATGGGTTGGTTTCACAGAAGTACTGAATAAAGAAAGGAGTTTGGACACAACACACATCAAAAAGAAACAAAAGTGTCGAAAAATAAGTATTCATTCTATAATAAGTCAGTCCACGTTCGATTCACAACACGAGAAATATGGCTTGAGCCTTGACATATGTACCACAACACTTTGTGGAAACCGACGGGAACGTCTTGAGGTGCCCTCAGGGAGAATTTCGTATGTAACGTGGCTGAGTAGGCGTAGAAGTTTGCACGGACCGAAGTAGCGCCGCAGGAACTTTTCAGAAAGACCACGCTGTCGGATGGGGGTCCACACCCGAACTTCATCGCCTGTTTTGAAGGTAACCTCTTGGTGTGTAAGGTTGTAGCAGCATGCGTCGGCAGTTTAGCGAGCCTGAATACGGCGTCGGGTGAGTTCACGGCCCTCCTCGGCGCGTTCAGTGAATAAGGCAGCGTCCGCGTTGAATATGCCCAGGTTGTTGGGAAGGAGCATTGCGTCGAGCATTGTAACGACCTCTCGACCATGAACTAAGCGAAATGTGGTGAAACCTGTACTCTCTTGGACTGCTGTATTCTAAAGAAAAGTTCAAAAGTTACGTAAGGGTGTATATCATCCCAGTTCTTGAGATCAACGGCCACATACATTGACAGCATATCTGCAATTGTCTTGTCGTTTGTTTGGGGGTGATAACCCATTGTTTTCGAATGTTCTGTACCACTTAGCCTCAGCATTTCTTGAAGCATCTCTGCGGTGAAAGCTGTCCCTAGATCAGCAATTATCACAGCTGGCACTCGATGACGAAGGACGATGCTAGTGATGAAAAACTGAGCAATTTCAACTGCGTTAGCTTTGGGCAGGGCCTTTGTTTCATTGTAACGAGTTAAATAATTGGTGGCAACCACAATCCACCGATTTCCAGAGGAATACGTGGGAAACAGTCCGAGCAAGTCATTGACAATTTGATGGAATGGTGTTTTCGGTGTGGCGATAGACTATAGTAGTCCTGCTTGTCGGACAGGTGGAGTCTTACAGTGTTCGCAGTCACGGCATGTGCCAACGCTCTGCTTTGCTGTCTCCACGAGGCGTAGCCAGTAGTAGGAGCGGTGAATTCTTCCCAAGGTACGCATGTAGCCAAGGTGTCCGGATGATGGTTCGTCGTGACAAGCATGTAAAATATCGTCACGAAGCGAGCTCGGTGCGACCAGTAAGTGAGTAGCCTGGGCATGGTCGAAATTCTTCTTATAGAGGACTCCATTCCTGATGCAGAACAAGGCCAGCGAGCGTGCGAAGTTTCGAGGAAAACTGCTTTTTCGGCCTTCGAGGTAGTCAATCAGCAGGCTTAGCTCTATGTCGTTCCGTTGTTGTTGAGCCAAGTCGGTTGCTGATACAGAGGAAAGGAATGTCTTGTCCTCTTCAACGTCCTCGTTCGTACTTCGGATTGGCGCACGTGAGAGACAGTCAGCATCGGTGTGTTTGCGTCCTGACTTGTGAATAACTGTAGCGTGAAATTCTTGCAGTCGAAGCCTTCACCGTGCTAGACGACCGGAAGGATCTTTGATGTTGGCGAGCTAGCATAAAGAATGGTGGTCGCTAATTACCCTGAATGGGCGACCGTACAAATAAAACCGAAACTTTGTTATAGTCAAAACAACGGCTTAACATTCTTTTTCTGTTGCAGAGTAGTCTTTCTCTGCAGATGATAATGTTCGACTTGCATAGGCAATCACGCGCTCTACGTCATTTGGCCATTAAACCAATACAGCTCCAAGTCCGATGTTTCTGGCATCCGTGTGTAGCATTGTGGCAGCGTTGTCGTCAAAGTGACCGAGTACAGGTGGGGCTTGGAGATGGTTTCGTAGCGTGTCAAAGGCTTGACGCTGATCCTGACCCCAAATAAATGGTACGCCGTCTTTCGTAAGGTCAATTAGAGGTTCATGCAAATAGGCGTCGTTGGTTTGACTCGCCTGGTTGGTAGTCGAGGATGCAATCTTGTCTTGAGAGAGAGGACCATATTCGGGAGATAGTCCTCGCAGGCGGCAACTGCTTCTTGCCGCGGAAGCTGTACCTGTCTCCAAGTAGGTCGGTGTGTCAGCTGAAAATCTGGAGCCGAGGCGCATTTACCCCACTCCTCCACCAGTGCCACGCACGAAATAACAGAGACAGCCACGAATCAGCGTCTTGCCCGCACCCAGACCACGAAGCAAAGTTCTCTTTTTTGACCACTTCCAAGCGATTTCACCTTACAGTTGATGGCTCATACTTATTTACCTGTGACGAGACAAAGAGAGAGAGAAGAATTGTTGGAAACGTAGGAAGGTTAACTATACTATGCGTCCAGTTTGCTACCCTGCACATGGGGAGGGGAGAGGGGAGTAAATAAAAGAGAGAGAAGGATAGACACATGTCACATCACACACACAATGCCGAGTTTCACAGGCGGTCCCTCAATGAAGTTGCCGTCAAGTATCTCAGGAGGGCTCGTGTGGCTTTCTGTGCTGATGTGCTGCGCGACCAGGCTCCTAAGATCTTTGCTTGATTATATTGCCGGTCATCGAGTCTTTTCAAGGCACACTGGAGAGTCCGGCGATCTTCATCAAATTGGGCACAGTGGCACAAGAGATGTTCAATTGTCTCTATACAGTTGCAGCTTTCACACATGGATGAATCTGCCATGCCAATGCGATGGCTGGATGACTTAGTAAATGCCACCTCAGTCCACAGCTGGCACAGCATTGTAGCGTCACGTCGAGAAATATTAGATGGCAGTTGTTTTTGAGGTGATGGCTTAAGGTTCTTAGGGCGATGATTGGAGTCAAGTGGAGAATTCCAGTGCGCAAGCGTGGCAATATGCGTGATGTGGCGAAGTTCTCTAGGTGCGTCTACTCTTGACAAGGGTATTAACAGTGTGGGCGCTCAAACGTGAGCACATCGGGCAGCGTCATCGGCGAGGTGGTTGCCACTGATGCCACATTGGCCCGGCAACCATTGTGAAACAATGTCGGGTTCTTGATCAGCGGATCAATGACATATTTCATCAATACGATACACCATCTGGTGGTAGTTCCACGTCGTAGACTTCGCACGCATTGAAGGGCTGCCTTGGGGTCGCAGAATATGGTTCATCTACTAGGGGATTCTTGCGTAACAAACTCCACAGCAGCTCGAACAGTGGCGAGCTCGGATCCCGTAGATGTCGTGACGTGTGATGTCTTGAATTTTAGGTTGACTGATCGAGATGGTATGACAAAGGCACCTGTTGAACTTCCCGAGACCAAACCGTCCGTGTAAACATGAATTCGGTTAGCATACGACAAATGCAAAAGGTCCAGTGAGATCTGCTTGAGGGCTGTAGATGACAGGCTTGCCTTTTTAGATATCCCCGGCTCTTCGAGGTGCACAGTGGGTCTTTTCATGCACCACTCTGGAGATAGTGGTATGGCTGCGGGCGAGAATCTTCACAAGATGGAATTCCGGTTAGCCGCAACAACTTTGGAAAACGCTGCCTTTGGTCTTTCTAGTGGCAAGTTAGATAGGTGGTGGTTAGGCATTCTGGTATATGTGACGGATATGTGTCCGGAGTGAGTCGACAGTTATATATGTCGTGATCGAATGGTCTTTAGCAATACCAATTGTTGCTAACGTATTAGCGCACCGAGGTAGCCCCAAGCATGTGCGGAGGACTTAGCCTTGAATGCTTTGCAGGACCCTGATCTTAGTTTTTCCGGCGTTGGAAAGCGCGGGCATGCTATACCGCAAATATCCCTAGAAGAGCGCTCTGTACAGCTGAAGCATAGATGACACTGATGTGCCCCACGTTTTACCAGCGAGAAATCTCATCACGTGTGTGATAGAGCTGAGCCTCTTCAAGTGCGAGTTGTGAGCACTCCACGAGAGATCTCTGTCGATAATGACACCCAGGAATCGGTGACGTCTCATATACGAAAGGTTCACGTTGTTGATAGAAACAGGATAAAAGATCATGGGCTTGCGGGTAAAAGGGATTAAGGCGCACTTCTTGGTGTAAATTGTGAGGCCTCGAGCATGGAGGTACGTCGACGTTATTCTCGCTGCTTTTTGGAGGCGTGCGTGTACTTGGGGTCGTGTCACTGCTGAAGCCCAGAAACATATATCATCCACGTATGTAGAGAGATTGACTGATCGAGGTAGACTTTGTACATGGCCAATAATCGTGTGGTTAAACAGCGTAGGGCTGAGAACCTCGCCTTGTGGAACACCACGAGCGGTGTAATGATCAACGGTGCGGCCTTCCGCAGCAAGCACGAAGAAGGATCTCCTCTGTATGTAGCTCTGAATTCATCGAAACATCTTTCCACCGATTATAATGTTAGCCAAGGCATCCAGGATGGCATCGTGCGTTACGTATATGTATATGAAAAACGGCGTAGTGGAGGGCTCCGGAAATTTTGACCACCTGGGTTCTTTACCTGCACCCATATCTGAGCGCACGGGCCTACATTATTTTTGCCCCCATCAAAAATGCAGCCGCTGCAGCCGGAATTCGATCCCGCGACCGGCGGGTCTGCAGCCGATTTCCTCAGCCACTAGACCACCAAAGTCACAGAGGAAGGCCGCTTGAACAGGCTATCGGTGACTAAAATAGACGTTGGGTGATGGTAAAATGATATCGATATTAAAAAAAGAAAAAAAACAACGACGAAAAAGCGGTTGCCACGTGCAAATGTGATACTACACCACTGTCAGAATTCGACGCAGCGCTGGCATTTGTTTTTTTCTTTCATCGATTAGCGAGCAGTGAAACGTTGGTTGCAAATTTGACGCAAATAGGCAGAGCGCGCTTGATCTGTTCTTTAGTTGATGAACCATTATTGGGTGTGGCTCATGAACACTGTGTGAAGGGCAGTCTAGTGGGAATCAAACACTTAGCTCATTGAATCTATAGGCAGAACATAATTGCGAAAAGTGCTTGTTAGCGTTCAATTTTTTTTGTTGTTTTCAATTATTCTGTTGTATAGTGCGGACGTGGGTACCTTTTCCGGGTAAGTCAGCAGTATTGACGACATGCATGTGGTCATGCCCGAACTTACTCTTATATAGGAATTACTTTTTGAACGGCATAAATTGGTATTGCAACAAAAAAACTAGTGTGTCATGGGTTAATATTCCCGATGAAAATATGCTGATCAGGAGATCACCGCATTGGAGCAGCGGTTACGGAGCTCGGCTGCTGACCTAAAGGTCACGGGCTCAATACAGGCCTGGTCAGTCGCATTTACATGGAGGCGAAATGGTAGTGGGCTGTGAACTGTGCAATGTCAGTTCACGTTAGAAAAAAGCAGATGGTCAAAACTTCCGCAGCCCTGTACTATGGGGTCTTTCATGATCATGTCGTGATTTTGGAACATAATTGCCCCAAATTTATTATGCTGATCAGAAAAGCAGAGTATATAGACTGAAGAAAGAACGTGTTAAATGGGTGTTGTTTCGCCTCACAAATATAGTCCTGAAATCTTGCATGCCGGTCGATTGTATTATCGACGCGCTTTCAACGCTTTCACTCAAGGGCGAGCATGTTATCCCCGTGGGACAATTTTGTTTTGTGGTTTGATAGAAAAGCTTAGAGCACCGAGAATTCAAAGAACGGAATACAGTCCAGCAGCAAAGAAGTCGATGTAAGATATCTCTGTCGTTACACTGGCAACTACGTGCAGCCACACTCGGTCGCGTTTCCGCGTCTGCTTGCCTACCGTTTCTCCGTCTGTGCCGCGCACATCGATTCGCGTCGCTGTCGCGGCTGACCTCCGCCAGTCAGCAAGGGAAAGGGGGTGGGTATTCACACATATCTTATTTATGCTGGGGCGTTCATTTGTATATGTACGTGTCAACACATACAAAGCTTTAAAATTACGTATGAAGTGCAAACGCCCCCTCCTCCGCCCATACCCCAATGTTTGCTAGTGAGGATTACATCTCAGCAACGCGCCATATCTGACGCCTCAAAGCAGAAAATCTACGTGTACATCGTTACTGCCACCGTTTTCTAACAGTTGAAGTCGCCGTAGGCCGTTCGTTTTTGCCATTATTTTTATTATGTGCTTTCTGGCCTACGTTCGCATACACAATTGCCTTTTTGGTACCCTCGCTGAGTACAGGAAAGGTGGAAGCGAAGTAAGCCTGTATACTGAGACAGCCAGTGTCACAGAAAACGAAAACACACCTGCTTCACATTTATTATTCTATTGGATTGTCTGTAACTATAGGCTCTATTTTGTAAAATGCTGCTTTTATACCTGCAGGTAATTTTTTCAATTACGTTATGGGCGTGGATACAGGGAAATAATGGTATTTGTGTAAGTTCTTTCAGAATGATCGCAAGGACAAAACATTTTTGGTAATTCATCAGTGGCACTTGCTTTTCATCCCGTTCTTGCTTCGGTGTGATTGGGTATGCTGGCACTGCCGTGACACCATATTCAATCACACAACGGAGAAGCATGGCATAGACATTTATGAATAATAATTGTGACTTTTGTTTTTTACGGTGCGCCTTGATGCTAGAATACCGAGGACAACAGCATTCGTCCTCACTCTGTCTTATATTATAATAAGGGTTCCATGCCTTCGGATTAATAAAAATGAATAAGCTCACGTGAGTAAAATGTTCCACCACTCTGTTTTATTGATCAACTCCCTTTTTAGCCCAATAGCGTTAAAGAACTTCCTTCGAAGAAATTCCGGCAGTAGTCTCGGTTTCCACGTCGTCGGATGTGAGCAAAAAATCATCATATGCGTCACCTAAATATCGATAACGATGCAAATAGAGTAGTTAGCGATAACTCATAGGTTAGAGTGGGGATCGAACAAGAGTCGTTTGGGTCCGAACGGAAATTGAACCCACGTCACTTCAGTGCCCAGTGGGTGTTCTACCGCTCGGCCAAGCGTCTGCTTGTGAATACACTGAAAATAACTTCCTCTGCTCGGAGCTGCAGTGATACGAAACCTGCATTACAAACACACGCGTCCGGTGTACATGCTTCAGAATGCAATATGAAATAAATCAGTAATAATGTGTGATACAGTGCCCATGGAAATCAGGCGTCAGAACATGTGATTAACACAATTACTCCGTGGTTTCAAGCTCGTAACCAACTACAAAACGCACACACGCTACTGCGCCTGTTTCCTTACGAATATGTAGAGGGTGCATAGCTGGTTCTAAAAGATTTCATGCATTAAGTGTTTGAAGTGCGCACTAGGAACAGAAGATCAATATCTCGTTTAACTCCTATAGGGGAAGCTTGAGGTTCCGCTAATTCATAATAACCATTAGAACTTTGTTCCACATCTATCAAAAGAGCATGATCTAATCCGTCATTGGAACGGCGGCCACAACGGCTTAGACAGATCTTTTTTGGGGGGGGGCGGGGGAGCAGGCACCTTTTTGATATGGGTCTTTTTAACGCGATAGCATTAGAGAGCTCGTGTCGCAGGAATCCCACCGTCCGTGTCGACCTCGTTGGTTCTGAACGAAAAATCATCTGTGTGTCTGTGGCCGAAAAATCAAGTTACCGAGATCGCCGCGGGAGACCGCTACTTCTCCACGCGTCCGCACGCGATCACACTGAGGAAGCCGCGCATTCGAAAAAAAAAAGTGCTGAAGGTCACGAGGTCCAGTAGCTTTTTTTGCCCCTGCCACTCCTACCTGCTTAGCTTTCAGCGCTTTCGCCGGAACGAGAGAAGAGATAATGAAGTCGCAGCATGGGCCAAACCTTTGTATCTCCACTCGTACTGGACCGATTCTTGAACCTTTTGTGGCGTTGAACCCGTGAGGCAATGAGTTCTTCTAGTGAATTCATTCAATGGTTACTTAAAAAAGTGTTTCAGGGCCCCTTGAACGCATTTCGTTTGTCAGGTGTCTCGACAAAAACGAGACAACTCTGTGATTTGTAGGTGCATTTGGGTAGCCTAAAACTACGTCGAAAAAGGCCGGGATTGTGCAGCCATTGTCGCTAAAAACACACAAGAACTTTCAAACAGCTATAAAAACGAACAACTATGTCCATCTAGAACAAAACATATCATGTCTTACCAGAAGCGTTGATCAAGCAAACAGCAAACGCTAGATAATGTGCTGCTATATGTGTGGCATTGTGAGACTCTTTATGACCTCCAAGATGGCGAGCCCGCAGCGTGTATCTTTTAGGCCATGCGATTCATGCTTTATTTATTTATTTATTTACAAATACTGCATCTTGTACTGCAAGATATTGCAGGAGTGAGTACAACACAAGATAAAATACAATACAATAAGTCATGCTAAATCACATTTAGTCGCATTAAATATAACACAAATAAAGTATACACATTGAGTATACACACTGAAGTATACACACTGAATGGGCAGAACAACAGGAAAGTATACACAGCTGATAAGTGAAGAAAGTTTAGCATTGTTCAACGAATTCATCGTTTGACAGCTCGCGCAGGAAGCCCGGGAGACCATTCCAAGTATCAATAGTGTGAGGAAAAAAAAGAAAACTTGAAGCAATCAAAAACCTGTATGTACCCTTCGCGCGCGCTCTGGTGCAATCTACTGTGTGTGTGTGTGTGTGTGTGTTTGTGTGTTTATGCAACACAACATATTATTAAGTATGCAGTTTGCGGTTGAAGGGCGCACTAGGGGTCGGATTTCGCTATCACGTTGAAGTCTTAAAGCGGAGGCTTAAGAGTCCCCCAATTTTTTCGACGAGTACTCCATAGAGAAAAAAAAAATTCGGGTTCGGGGTGGCACAGACCTGGCGTGTCGCCGCTACATGGCTACGCCATGAGTAGACCCGTTTGTCTAATATGAACTGCACCTTAGTTTTGCTGTGATTCTACGAAATTTGTCTGGTGTATCTCTTCGACTCTTTTCAATGAAGTGTCCACCCACGTAACGCAGAACGTTGAGTCAACGTGGTTTGAATGCAACGATTGTGAGGCAACGTTAGACGGTAAAATATAACATTGCGACGACGTTTATAATATTACGTTGCCATATCACAGTATTTTTAATGTTGCAGCAACATTCAAATAATGAAGTTGCCCTAACGTGTTGTTTTTAACAAGGCAACAACATTGAAATTATGACGTTGCTCTAACGTGATGGTATTAATGTGGTAACAACAATCTAATAATCACATTGCATCAACGTTGTATATAAACATCAAACCCATCTTTAACAGCGAACGTAGAGACAACATGTAGAACATAATCGTTGAAACATCCAATAGCACACATGGCAACTTTTTCAACTTCGTGAACTCATTTGATTAATGGCTGACAGTGGCTAGTTAGTGTGCTTGAGTAAGAAATAAAAGCATGAACAATACAGACAACAGTTCAGCCAATGCATTTCACACACTAGTCTTTCTATGAATCTGATTTTTTTTACATAGCTGAACTGTATGTTTTTGTTTATTTGTTTGACAATACACGATTGCCGAAGTGCAGGAGACAAAAAAAACACTACCATGAGTCACCTGACTAGACCTCTATAGCTCCGTACCATACTTTCTTCGCACAAAGTGACTGCATGGTGAAAAACACAACAACACAATCACATGGTGGAAACCATTGCGTCGCCTTTTTACGCCTGTAGCTAGATACACAAAACACAGTGAATTCATATGTGAGAAAGATATGTGCAAGAGCAAGCCTTTTATGACCCCCAATTTTCAGGCTACAAAAAGCCTGCTGTAGGCATGTTTCACCTTGACATGTGTGCATGCAGACTTGAGGAATAAATTACCTGTCTATTTTAGGTATTACTGTGTGGTTGTAAAAATAGCAAGGGAACCATTGCACCTTGTAGTGAGCAAGCAGTAGTTAAATCAAACTGTGCCTCCATATGATGCTTCACCATGATCATGTTTGAAAGAGTCCTTTCAGATTAAACACACAAGAAACAAATCTACTAAAATGGGACCTATATGCTTGCATGATGCAAGGCAACAGCCACAACAAACCCTACAATCGGCAAGAGTTATGGAAGGGGAACCAATAGGAACCATGAAGCTACAAAAATAGCTGTTTCAGAGAGTTCTTACTCTTGGGGAACATAAAAAGCAATGCAATGATTTGAGAGGTGCATGACTGCAGGCAGCGGCCCTGACCGCGCCGAAAGGCCATGGTCAGCCATCCTTGACCGGGCTGCATGACCACGGGAAGCGATCCTGATTGCAACAGCCCTCTGTCACTCAGTTAAAGATTCCTGATCGGCGTTCAAGGATTCCTGATGGTCAATTAGGAGTGCTCTTACGGATTTGTCGACTGGGAAGCGTAATACTTACTCCTTAATTATGGTAACAGATGTGTTGCGAATGATCATTGAGTCCTCGAAGACCATTGATGTGATGCCATTTGCTTGTTGTAGTGGACAGTGACTGGTCTAGCAGAGAGGTAGCAGAAATAAATCTTGAACTGCATTAAATAGACAAGATGGCCACCATTTACCTGTGGCAAAGCTTAGCCATGGTAAATATTTTGTTCGCTCATGTAGGTCATGTTATATCTTACTTTCTAGGCACCCGGCCTTCACTGATCGTAGCGGTACATAACGCATTTACTCTCAGCATCAGCCACCATAGACACCTAGAAAGTGAGACGTTCGCAGAAAACGCAGACGCACTCAGGAGTATTTCTCCAATGAACTTCTTCGAGTGCTCACTGGGCGCAGCCACAAATGTGCGAGCCACCTATGGCCCTGCACCTTCCGCATGACAACTGCAATACCCGGACTGGTTTTGCAGCTTCCACTTGCTAAGCCAAGGGTCCCAATCAGATAGCGTGCTGTCCAGACACTCAAGATGATAAAAGCACAAAGGGGGTAGGAGTGAGGGAGGCAATTTCAAGTTTGAAACAAAAGAATCGAAACCTTGGAAAAAAAAGACTGTGCGTGAGTTTTCGCGATAACCATATCACATGCTAGTGCTATGAGTACTCGCATAGGTGAGCACGAATAAAGCAATTGTTTCATGTGATCACTTTGTATACCACACCACTGTGCTGCTGTTCTAAAACTGGAATGAAAATATCTGCAGTACCATGTGCACAAACTGATCAGATTCTGACAGGTCTACCGTCGCATTCATGAAAGCCCAGTAAGTGCGCAGATGGGATGTGAAATTTCTGTCACAAAAAGACTCCCAAGATCCCACATGCTTTTGTCTTAGAGGATTTGAACGCCGAAGTAGCCATCCTTTTCTGCTTCTCGGTCGACTATATTCCCTCACCAAAGGCTTTGTGCACCTCATGCGGTTTGTCAGTTTCTCAGGGATCTGCTCAATTTAGACCAAGCGGTGATGCCCCTTGATGACGTCATGATTTCAAAAAGTTTGGTGATCTTTGATGTCAACAAATGATATTATTTAACACTTGTGTACACAGCTACAGGCATTTTGCGTGCTTGATAAGGTCTCCAAACTTTCGCGAACTTGTGTACTGTGCTGTTTATTTTGTAGGAGCGCGCGAATATTATTAACTTTTCACACTGAATTGAATACTACCTAAGGCATATCAAACAAATACCCACTTTTTAGATTAAAAATCGGCGTTAATATGATATCATTAGATTTGTTGTTCAAAGTTCAGCGGGTGCAATTCGCATCTGTTTTACAAATTAATTGCAGCGCTAGTGGAACTCGTTTTACAGCTGAAAGAATATACTCATATGTGGCACTAAATCCGAGCACTGCATTCGTGTTTGTAAGTGTGAGACCGCCATCTAAGTATAAATGTTGCGCTGCCTGACCTCAGCTTTCCCTCTATCGGCTCACCACGCTTGCACCACATCATGACCGATGTCACCATGATCCCCATTTACATTTCTGAAGGTTTTAAGTAGCTATGTGAGAATTAAAAAGAAAGTGGCAACCCATACATCTGTTTAGCGATGCATTAGGCTAATAATCTTTTGGCTGGCAAATTCCTTTCTCCGTTCATACCCATGAAATCCCAATTTTTTCGCTCACTGCAAGGCATGAAAAAGGGTTTTGTGTATTGATAGCCAGGAAGTAGAAAACGATAGTTTTCCGGGCAGCTTCTGTATGTAGCGACGTAAGTATCAAGTGGACCATGCGCAACACCCACAATATATGTGTAGTGGGGTCCATTGTTAAAGGTAACGCCAGAGCACGTGTGATCTGCTCTGATGTTTTTTACAAACTGTCACATCTATAGTAGTCACGTGATCAAGTAGAGGAGGTGACATTTAAGATCCCCTAAAACGGGTTTGCAAACCTCGCCAGCTATTGCTCGTGTTTCTCAACTCACTACATTCCCCCTGTGGGGTTCGTGGAACGAATATGAATGGCACCGGCAGTGAATAATGCTACCGGCTGGAGAGTAAAGCCCCGAAAAGGGGGCTATCTTAGCACTTCTGTTGAAGGGAGAGTGCACAATGTAAAGCAGAAGTGGAGAAAGGAAAATAGCAGGACAGGACGTCTGACATCAAGCCGCAGGGATCTCTGACATCATGCCCAGCAATGCACTGCCTCACAAAGACTGGTGTGCAGCTGCGGCCTGCTAGCAATGTTTCAAAAATACAGGCAGATCTTGAGAAACATTGAAAGTGAATGGTTTATCGGAACAGAGGCTGCTCTCAAGTGAAATTTCAATGCTTTCGTCTTTTTTTTCTGTTTTTGTTAAGTGTGATTTCAGATCTGACAGAGGCATTTTAGAATGATGCATATTAGAGTAATTTCAGTGTCGGAAAGACGGTTTGTTGTGAACTAAATGTCGTAAAATGCAAGTATTCGGTTGCTTTGCACGAGACAAAATGTCGCTAACATAAGTTATACCGGTATAATGACGGCTAGGCATTTTACGTGAGTTAGTCATGTTTTGTTGTGAATTTGTAGCTTAACATGATATTCAAGGGAATACTGCTTCCAAGGCACTGATACAGTGTCTTCATGACGAGGAAGTACATAAGTTTTTAATCTTGTTCGAGAAAGTGTAGAGCAAAAAACTAAGGTTGTCCTATTCTAAAAAAAATGGATAATTTTACTCAAGGCAAATGCATGAAATTGGATCAAGCTTGTTTTGATGCTTTAAATTTAGAAAGAGCAATCTGATAGAGTGAGTAGCACTCGTTGAGCTAACTACTATTCAAACATTTGGTAGTCAACTGTTGCACTTTTTGAATTAACACTGGGGGTGTAGCCAAATAGAGGAGAAGCATAGATAACAATTTTCGAGAAAACAGTTCACTGGCAATAGCATAATTATGGGATGGTAGATTTTCGGTAGTCAATGCATGGCATGAATGCTGAGTAGCTATGTTTATTTTGCCTCAGGAGAGAATTATGTACGTAAAGGTAGAAAGCAAGTCTATAAATATTTGTTTTTTGTTTGAATAAACAATTTTTTTCTCTGGAAAGATGTGAACATATACCAAATCAACATGAAAGTAAAGCTCTACTCTTAGTGATTATATTATTGATATATATTATTATATTATTGAAGAATTAAAAGGTATTAATATTATTATTATTATTATTATTATTTACACAACAAAATATAACAAATCTACTCAGACATTTCCCTAGGTGAGTGGTATCCTGAGTGTGCACTGGTACCCAATGTGTGGAGGTGACCGATTGATTGATTGATATGTGGGGTTTAACGTCCCAAAACCACTATATGATTATGAGAGACGCCTGTGGAGGTGACCGAATTTACTGATTGTGTCGTATGTGTCTACTGATCCGGATAGAGGCCGTGATTGTTGTTGCACGCAGGCTGGTCACGACGGCCTAACCACGGCTCGAAAAACGTTCTCTTCCCTCTCTTTTGCTCCTGAGCCAGCCTCATGAAATTACCAATGTCGAAGGCGTGCCCTATTTTCAAGCAGTGTTTGATGATTTTTCTCTGAGAATGCGTGGTTTTTGTGATGTCCCCTTTGTGTTTATTTAACTTTTTAACCACTTTCTTCCGGATTTGCCAATATAAGTGGTGTCGCAGCCACCGCACAGGAACTTGTAAACAACCCTGTTTTGATCATTCGCCGGGGTGCTGTCTTTGGGCTTAGAGAGCACGTTTACCAAGGTACGATGATGCTTGAAAATTGTTTTAATTGCCAGTGGACCAAGTGCGATTCGAACAGAGTCAGATACAGAACTTTGCGTCAGATACAGAAACAAAATGTTTTGTGTTTTTTCGTGACACACTCTTTGTTTCCTTTTGCAAGTGTTTCAGGGTGTCATTGATAAAGCTGTTCGGATAATCCCTTCATTACAATTCACCAACCTCGTTTACCATCTATATGACTGCAAGTGCTGATCACTGATGTATGCGACACCACATGCACGAGTGAAATAGGCTGGAAGCGACCAACAGGGCTCGAAGAGCACAAAAAAAACATTGCAAAAGCCATCCACACCACGCATTATAAGACAAAACTAGTCGAACACTGCTCGAATATGAGACATGCCTTCGACTTCAGTAATGAGAAAATGCTAGCTTGGTAACAAAATTTGGGCAAGAGAAATTTTCTCGAGTCGTGATTCATTAGTGTGACAAGTTGGCGCGCGACAACAACCGCGGCCACAAACTAAGCGACATACGAGACAAGCAGCAAACTGTGTAACCTTCACTCTTTTGGTGCCAGGGCATACTGAGAGTGCCGGCTGTATATTTCGCGAAACAGCTATGTAGATTTTGCTATATTTTGCTGTGTTAAGTATAAGTCTGTATTTTTAATCATGAACTGGCCTGTCTTTTGGAACAATTTCACATCTGCTCCTTACTTAAAAATCTACTGCATACTCTGGTGTGCCAAAAAACATGCTGATAAATATATTTCAATGTTTTGGATAAATTTTTATTTTGTTTTAGGTACATATGCACGTGCCGGAAGAAGAAAATGAGCAGCAGAATTTCATCTCATTTTGCCACCAATGGAGCTGATGAAAAGTGACGGATAAGAATACTATGCTGTGAGTGCTATCTGTTTGGTAAGCACCATTATATATGGCAATTTTAAACTACTAACAATTTCCTTTTTGCATCATTTATAATAATAACTCAACAAACATTGCCACCCTGAAAATAACTAGGTGGACTGAATATGTTTGAGCTGAATAACTGAAATAAGACTGTAAATAAGCTCGAAATGTTGATTCTTTGCCTCTATGATAAGTACGGAGCCAATCATTCAGCTCAATAAAGCTTCAGATTTCATATTTGCACTAATTAGGTTTCCTAACTGCTGTAGTTTTTCACTGTTAGATTGTTACATAGCTTTCTGTCAGTCCTGGCACAGCTTACATTGTATGTTGCAGACACATTTTTTTGTCAGCCGATTCTCTGAATGTTTTTAGAGAAGTGTTTCCACTTAATTATTTTGTTTGCTTGATAAGCTACTAGCGTGGGTCTAATCACTTCCTCTTTATAATTCAGTCCCTCATTGCCAACTGATTCCCTGGCATCATGGCTTGTTTCAAGGTCGTCATAGCCATCACTCTGCAATTGCTGTTTGCCGACATCATCGACAGTCTACCCCTCTTGGACGTATCCTGACCTGGCGAGCTTGTTCGCTCAAGTCGGACCACATTGGCAAAGTCTCGAGCAAAGACTGGCTACTTCAACATGCTGCTCAGTTTGCATAAGTGAACTTCACTGGGCATGTGAACTGTTGTGGTGGTATGGCTGTTAGTTGCTTCTCTGGTGGTGATGCAGGTTAGTGACAATTTGTTATTCTACTCTAAAATATTGCATTTCCTGTGCCTGCGGTTGTTCCTGTGCCCACAAGTATGATTGTATGTTTATCCGTACTTGACATTTATGGCATTATATATTTGTGAGAAATAGGGTACTCGGTCATAATACTCGTTCTGAATACCTTCAAAAAATCAACTTCCTTCCTAACGACTTCCGCAAACAAGTGAGAGTACTTTGCCACTCATCCAAAGATGCGCATAACCACTCGCTACAAAGAATCAAATTGGAAGCTGCATTCATTGCAAATACAAAAAAGTTGAAGTACTAAAATTAGTGGCACACACTACGCAAGAAGTGCATAAATGAAAAATACTAGACAGTTATGCAGAGCAGTGCATAACAATCTAAAGATAACTTGGAAAGCACCCAGCGACAAAGCAACGATGATCTTGAAAACGTAACGTTTATTTTTGAGTTAGGTGGAGCATAATCAGAAGTTCACGATTTTTGCCACGTTGAAGCACCCGGCTTTCCTACTGCCATGCGCGTGAAGCAGACGACACGCGCTAGCTCACCTGACGCAATGCGGCGACGGTATCATTTTCGCAGCCCAGCCGCACGGCGCATGAGCGATGGTTCTGGGTGCCGCCGCTTAACAGCGCTCGCCGCTCTAAAATCCACGTGCTCCCGTGTTCACTCTCAAAAAGATTACGACTGTACATCTGTATTTTGTCTGCGACGTCCATGTGTCAATAGGCCATGAATACGCGTCCAGTGAGCTGTTGACACACCTCTAACTTTGACCAAATCACTGTGAAATGCCCGCATCATCAGCAGAAGTATAGTTGTTCCTATAGTCGCCTGTTGATGTGACGATGAGAGGCTTGTGTACAGAGTTTAGTTCCTTGAATTTGTTCATGTGTGCTATGAAAAAGTGGTCAATGACACGTCCGTGTCTCGTTGTGGGCACAGCATCTTGGGCGATATTTCTACATAAAAATGTATTTCATACATTGTGCAAACAAGGCCTAGTTATTTTTTGAAATGTCCTTAATAAGGTCGTCAGCAGTATTGAGAAGCGGTAAGCATTTATGCAACGCTTATGCAGTTAGGATGGCGGCCCTCAACACTGCTATATACAAATGATCTCCAGTGGATGGCGCTTCACTACAATTGCCAATAACATGGAGTGATGGCTGCACGATAGAAGTACGTATGTACCGTCTATAAGATTGAATAGCCAGCACTGCAAACTAAATCCACGTTTAATTGATATGTGGGGTTTAACGTCGCAAAACCACCATATGATTGTGAGAGATGCCGTAGTGGAGGCTTCCAGAAATTTCGACCACCTTGGCTTTTTAATGTGCACCCAAATCTGAGCACACGGGCTACAACATTTCCGCCTCCATCGGAAATGCAGCCACCGCAGCCGGGATTCAAGCCCGCGACCTGCGGGTCAGCAGCCGAGTACCTTAGCCACTAGACCACCACGGCGGGGCCAGAATTCACGTTTCACGAACATTACGGTCTATTTGAAAATCATTTCTGAGACCTAGCGTGGCTCTGTGGTAGAATGCTTGAGTGCCACGCAGAATGTGAGGTTCGATTCCTTCTGGGACCATAATAAAGTCTTTGTGTTCGTTAGGTCAACGCTGCCAATGCTGGCTTTTAAGGGTGATGCTTCTTAAGGCCGACTTGGTCGGCTACAATCCTGCCCTACTAAACACAAACGCCCCGCCACGGTGGTCTAGTGGCTGAGCTACTCAGCTTCTGACCCGCAGGTCGCGGGATCGAGTCCCGGCTGTGGCGGCTTCATTTTCGATGAAGATGAAAATGCTGTAGGCCAGTGTGCTCAGATTTGGGCGCACGTTAAAGAACCTCAGGTGGTCGAAATTTCCGGAGTCCTCCACTACGGCGCCTCTCATAATGATATGGTGGTTTGGGGACGTTAAACTACACAAATTAATCAAATAAACAACACACAAACTAATACTGAACACCTACCCAGAAAAACACATGATGTAAACAACCTACTTGTGGCTTATCTACTATACGACCGCAAAATACCTGACCACCACACCATGCGTCTGTTCATCTTTCCATGCGTCTGTTCATCCGTTTCGATCAGCTCGCCATTCTTCGCGTGACATTTCAATATTTTTCTATCGCATTCATTGCTTCGCCTTTGCGGAAAAGCTGTGACTTATTTATTTTTAGGTACCATTACTTCCTGGAAATTGCAAGATAATCAATTGATTACTTTTCTTTGCATTATGAGTGAAAGTTTAAAGCTGATTTGATTGATATATTTGTTATGTGGTGTTTAACGTTCTAAAACCACCATATGAATATGAAAGACGCCGTAGTGGATGGCTCCAGAAATTTTTACCACCTGAGAATTTTTAACGTGTGCACAAATCTGAGCACACGGGCCTACAACATTTCCCCCTCTATCGGAAATTCAGCCACTGCAGCCGCGATTCGATTCCACGATTTGCGGGTCAGCAGCCGAGTACCTTAGCCACTAGACCACCGCGGTGGGGCGAAGGTCTAAAGGTACTGGAGCAGAACTAAAATTATGCAGTTTATAGTTTTACTGTTATGAATTCGAATGGATGCCAATTCACTCAAAATTTAGGGGCTCGTGGTTGTATATTTCGAAAAGTTTTATTAATACACAGATTTTATTAAAGCTGCTTCAGTTCAAAGAGCTTTAAAGTGAAAAAAACTGATGTATGGCATATGTGAACATATCTTTTATTCATCGCGAAAACAGAGCCATCAAATTACCATAAATTTATGGGACGTATGGGGCCTACCCGGTGCCCTCTAATGGGTAATCTTTTGGGACACAGAGTTCTCGGCTTGTGGCTTTGTGTTACAGGTTTTCTTGAGAATCCTCAATATCTAAGCACAGATTATAGTGAGCAAATGACAAGTACTGTTCTCGATAGGTTATATTTGTCGGGAACAGCAAACTCTTACCTTACATTTACCCTATCTCTACAGTAAAGTCTATTACAAAATCTTTTTTGTGCGGCTGCAGTGACGTTCATTTCTATTCTAAAAATGGTTCTATCACGTGACCTCAATGAAAGGCAAAGAAGCGTTGACCCGTAAAAAGGAGCGCAAAATAAAGAGGAACACATTCGCAATGACAGTGTAGACAACAGAAACAACACCTTTCTCCTGATTTATTCTCGAATTTCATCGCTGCGCCATGCGACACGTGTGGAATGACGCTATTCAAAACGCGCTCGTGGGTTCCATTTCATATTATTCAAGGTTGTACGTAAGTGCATATGTTCTTTTTATATCTGATTGGAAAAAAATGCCAAGCTTGCATTCGTAGATTTCATGGATGTATTACGCGATCGTTATCACGCACATCTTACTTTTCCCACTCTTTTCGGATAACGACATTGCAAGGGTTCGCCTAAGGATGTAAATATAGTCGCGTTGTAATACATACTAGCTGGCATTACTTCGGCATCTTGATGATAGAAAGCACTGCACGGTACTGTGAGGTTTTTGATTACCGGCGGGTCGACTACATTGATATATGCAGGTTTTGGCTATAGGCATAACGTCGACACGCCAACGTAGTTCCTCTATGTTATTCTGCACCTTGAAAGTCGTAAGCTGCTAAACATTTTCATGTTTCATTTCGAGTGTCAGCTAACACCTACGCGACAAACGTACGTGAACGTGTTGGAAGGCGGTCAAACTGCGACTATGATTCATGGAACAGTCATGAAAACACCTCGGACGTCCGAAGAATTCCCAGGGTACAAGTGAACTCGGTTCGCCGGCCACGTTTTCCATGCTCGCCGATGAACCCGAATCAACGGCCACGGTCCCCGACGCCCCCACAGTACGCACCAACGGATAATCAGTGGCGAAGTTCTCCATCGCCCCCGTACGCAGCAACGGACAATCTACGGCCACATTCCTTAGCACACCCGCATTCCCCAATGGACATCCATCGGCGTTCCCCATGTGCGCCAGTGCTCATCAATGTACCGCCATGGTCACCAGCACCTTCATACGCGCCAAGGGGCGTCAATATACACCCACATCCTCCGCTGCCCTCCTACCAGGAGTCCGCGTTTGACGTCACCATCACCACATCTCTCACTCAAGACGATATGGCACCTGCTGAATGGCGGTACTTCATGGAAACTAGTGACTTATGGACGAAAAAGTGCTTACATCTGATCCGTCGTTTTGTGGTGTTCGGGTTCGGTGTGTTAAGTGGTATAATTCTGGGTATGGTGCTTTTCGCACGTAATCCTGAATTATGCAAGATCCGCGCCTAAGAACTTACCGATGACGTTCGTCTAGACAGTAAAAGCATTCAGCTGGGCCCTGTATGTGGGCGTGCTAGCACGTATATTAGCCGACAATAACTTCCCTTGTTGTCACGAGACAGATGGTTCTCGCCTTGTACTACACTGCTATCATGCTAGAAGGATAAATGAAGAGGAAGAAACAAAGTATGTGACCTAGTACGCGTCTTTGTGTGAGCCATTGCTATGTGCACGACATTAGCATTGTACATCACTTTTAATACAATACAAACATAAGTCTAGTTGTGAAACTACGTTTTGATTCTTTCTATGAATTGCAAGTCACGTTATTTTCACTTTTAGTGCTTTTTTTATTTTTATCACCTGAGCACGTTCTTCGTTGCTCATGTTTTATCGCTGTAGATGCGTTATCGATTCCTTAGTATAGATCTTCATTATCTGACTGATTTTACACTGAACTACAAACGCCGCACGTAAAGACATCCCACCAGTGCTAAGCATTTTTCCAGTATCCATTCCTTGTCATGGGAATAAAAGAGCCTTTTCTTCAATTTTACCTGTGTTCAATAATTATTAGTCAGCAGAATCAGTGGCTTGGCCAGAGCCATGAAGGCAGCAGCAAGCGCCATCACAATTTTTGGTATACTTGTCCAGACACTGACACCTACCAGAATTGTCACTAAGTATTTTCGCTATCGCCGCAACACCTAGAGCACCCGCCCGAATGTTCCATAGCCTGCAGGGGCTTCGGGCACACCGGCTCCGCCGCGTGGTCACCCTACGTGAAGCGTTGGTGAAGCCAACGTGACCACCTAGGTAAGCACGCTTGCACAGGGGAGATTGAAGCCACGGTGTTATGCCATCTTCTAATCTCTTCTGCACGCAGCCAGTGGCCGCCGTCATAAGGGCAGCTGGCTGTGCATAAGAGGGCATGCGGCCGGTGCTATCGCTGTGGTGTTTGGGGCAGCCTCAGTGTTCTAGCCAAGGCATATGTAAAGTGGTAACATAATCTTCATAGAAGCTCATGGGTCGAGTAGTTGAGGGCTCGTTGTTGCCAACATTGCCATCTACGGGAGGAGGGGACAATAAACTGCACAGAAAAGAAAAAAATTAAATATGACATCCCGACCAGAAGTGGTAGCGACGTCGTACATTTGTCCTACATGGCGCGAAACTGAAACTTTTCGGAACTGATGACTTTTTACGTGCCCTAAATAATACTTGGTTTTGTTCCGCGCTAATTGCACGCGGGAGAGAAAAGACATAACGACCAAAGATTGAAAAAGCAAAGATATTTTATTAGCCAAATGACGTCCTTTGAATATGCACAAGAAACTTCGCAGAGGCCAATGCGAGACAACTGTTCACGAACACAATAGCATAATAGTTCGAGCACTCACGTTACCCAGTTGTAAGCCACTGAAGTGAGACAGCAGTTCTGAAAATGTAGCTTTGGCAGCCGAAGAGTACAGCGTCTCGCTGGTTGAAATGAGGGGTTTAACGTCCTGAAACTACCATGTGATTATCAGAGACTTCGTAGTGGAAGGCTCCAAAAATTTTGACCACCTGGGGTTCTTTAACGCGCACCCAAATCGGAGCATACTGGTCTTCAGCTATTTCACCTCCATCGAAAATGCAGCCGTCACAGCTACGATTTTATCTCGCAACCTGTGGGTCAGCAGCCGAGTACCTGGTCACTAGACCACCACGGTGGTGCTACAGCGTTTTGTTGCTTAACGTGTCGCATTCATCATAACCAAAGGTGAAGGCATGCCGGCCGTGCGCAAGCGAGAGCAGTCGGCAGTCACAGGAGCGGCTATAGCTACACATTCTCAAGCTAGTTGAACCATGGTTGAGCTCTGAACAGTCACACCAGTAAACAGCATATGAAAAATAAATAAATGACTGAAGTTACGCACGAAACCACCGCGGAAAAGTGAGCAATGCCTCGTTGACCTGGCAATGCGCTGAACCAAACAACCCGCTGAACTAAACGCCACCACTGATAGCAGATTGTTTAGATACGCCCCACCCCTCCTCCCCATTTATGACACTCGACAAAAAGTTGAGGCAAAAACCATTTAGCCAGGTGTTAGATGCACTGTAAAATTTAGAGTTATCTTGGACATACATAGCTCTACGACTATATATTTGAAGGAAAATTTGTGAGCTTTTAGGTTTGGTATGTCCCCTCCTGACCTAAACGCGCTTCAATCGTCGGGGGGCGTTGTAGCCTGTGGCAATATGTTTGACAAATGACGCTGTTTGTTGCAAGTTTCGTGACACATATGAGTTCACCATGTTCTAGCTTTCTCTGTTGCGCGACGGACGCCTTACTGTCACATCGCTACTTTTCAGACGCAATACGCGTAAATGAGTTCATTGAAATTGTTACGAGTAACGTATTTATTACATTATATGTGATGCAACGAGCTCGGCGAACAAGATGACGCCAGTTCATCAACAACCAGCAACCAACGTCGTCTTTCTCTTTCATGCAGCAAGGCTGCGGCGGCTGTTCTGTATCATAACCCCTGTATCATAAAGCAGTATTGCAACGCATCATAAAATTGCTAGCACCTTTCGGAGAGGCCCTGTACACAGGAGCAGCTGCCTTCTTAAACCTCGGGCTCGCTAGGCAAGCTCTTGAACTTCAAGTAAACCTGATGCGGTTCGGCGAAAAGGCTTGATGTTTGCGCGCACAGCGCAACTATTTCGGCTGCTTTGTCAGTGAAATTATTTGTGCCAATGAGAATGAGGTGGTCCCTCGCCACAAACATTTTGCCTTCGACGAAGCAACACAATGTGACGCCACAACCAAAAACCTCACCACAAGGTTGAGTGCAAGTGCTGCGTTGACGCCATTAGGCGCATCCATGTTTGTTTTTTTGACCAGTGTTGCCAGCACACGGAGTGTTTTCTGCAGTAGCGAATAGAAAATTACACACAATAAAAGAAAACATAAGAAATAAAGTATAGCAGAAAACGCTCTATTAAAAATGAGTTTCTAACAGCTTTATGGGGCACAAAATCGATATAAGTAAAAAAGCCTTGCACCAGAAATGTTGTGAAAATATGCGTGTACAGTGACTATCAGACAGAGATGTAGCAATAACTTAGTTCTGCTCCGAAAGAAACGCTAGTTTGCCTGGATTTTCATTTATACCACATAAAGCCGCGTTAAACCCATATAAGAAATTACGCGCGCAGTTTTCTATAGTGTGAGGCATACGTGATTCCAGTATAGTAGCTGTTAACTGATATAAAAAGTGACCAGGATTATTAACGTGCCTAGACTAAGTTAGATTGGGTAGGCTTGTGGCATGCGACCTATGGTTATTAAATCGCAGTCTAAAACGGGTTTCAGTATGGCCGATGATTTGGAATTTGCACACTGTGTGCAAACTCCGATACATCGTACAAACGAAACCCTTTTCCGACAGGCCAATCTTTGCCAGCACCTTCATGACATCACTTGAAACCACATTTATTGAAGCACTGGCTGTCTAATGTATTATATAATCTACACTTCAATAACGCTGACCTTGAAATCCTACATCTGTGCATTATTTACATTGTGGCACTGCTAAGCTCAACGACGCAGGTTTGATCCCAGCCATAGCAGCCACATTTGATGGGTTGAATTTCATAGACGCTCGGGTGCTGAAGGGTTGGTTAGATTCGCCTGCACCACGATCCATTTTACGAGGTGCTGCACCTTGCCATTTGTTTCAGTGGTGCAGCAATTGTGACCAGCAATTGTGACCAGCAATTGGTGCAGCAATTTTGGCAACTTTTAAATCCAAAGCAGACTCACGACATCATACTGACTAACGACGCGCATGAACCAGTGACAGACCATGAATGTGGGGAAATATTTAACACCGCATTCGTATCTGTCTTTACTCAAGAACTTGACGCACCTTCACAATCACCATCAGTTAACATCGAAGCATTCATGCCAACTATTTCATTTTTCGAAGAAGGTATTGCATCCGTAATCGATAACATGAAGCTTTCATCATCAGCCGGTATGGACTCAATTAATTCTAAGCTACTGAAGAATGGTAAATCAATTTGTGCCGCCTATTTCTCTTTGATTTTTTCACAGTCACTCGCCTCAGGAATCATTCCAGATGACTGGAAAACGGGGAAGGTCGTTCCAGTGTACAAATCAGGTAACAGAGACTCACCCTTGAACTACCGCCCCATTTCATTAACTAGTGTACCCTGTAAAATCATGGAACACGTCATTTACTCTGAAATCGCAAGTTTCTTAGACTCATGTAATTTTTTTCATCGATCACAACATGGATTTCGTAAAGGTCACTCCTGCGAAACACAATTAGCGCTATTTCTTCACGACTTGCACACTAACCTAGACCGTAACAAGCAGAGTGATGTAATTTTTCTAGACTATGCGAAAGCGTTCGATAAAGTTCCTCACCGCCGCCTTTTGCTAAAACTTTCATACCTGCACCTAGACCCTAACATTCTTCATTGGATTGAACAGTTTCTCACTAACCGTTCTCAGTCAGTCTTTGTTAATGGCCACCTACCTAACTCTCTCCCAGTTACATCAGGTGTTCCCCAAGGATCTGTCCTCGGTCCCCTTCTTTTCCTAATATATATTAACGACTTGCCCGACCATGTATCCTGCAGCATCCGCATGTTCGCGGACGACTGTGCCATCTACCACACTATCAGTAACCAGCATGATCACCTGTATCTCCAAACCAACCTTAACAACGTGCTTAATTGGTGTAACACATGGTTAATGACCCTTAATCCTTCTAAATGTAAACTCGTGTCTTTTTCTCGTCGCCATAGCCCATATCGCTTCCACTATTCTATCGTTAACACCGCAATTGAATCAGTACCGTCTTATAAATATCTTGGAATAACCTAGTCTTATGATTTATCATGGCATACACACATCGCTAATGTAGTTTCAGCATCAAATAAAGCACTTGGTTTTCTCAAACGCCATCTCCGCCTAGCCCCCCCACATGTAAAATTACTTGCGTAGAAATCTTTAATCAGACCAAAATTAGAATATGCATCTGCCATATGGAGCCCTCATCAAGCGTATTTAATCAAAGCATTAGAAGCGGTACAAAACCGTGCTGCCAGATTCATTCACTCATCTTACTCATACGATATCAGTATTTCATCTTTGAAAGCGAAATCTGGACTGCCACTCCTTTCTTTGCGCCGCCGCACTGCAACTCTCGTGCTTTATCACAAGTTATTTCATTCTTCCCTCAATCAGCCACCTTATATAGTAGCCGCAACACGCATATCTCATCGAACCAGTCATCCATTTCAGGTTTCCCGCCCTTCTTCGCGCACCACTGCTTTTTCTGCCTCGTTCTTTTTTCGAGCAGCCACGGACTGGAACGGCCTCCCCCGGGACATCGCCAACATCGCCTCATCATCTGCCTTTCAAGACCGTGGTATTGATCATCTTCAATACTAAAACAACTTTTACTGCTTATTGTTAACCTAAATAAAACCCCACCCCTTATGTAATGCCCCTCCTAGAAAGGGGGGCCTTTAAGGTAATAAACTGAACTGAACTGAACCTCTGAACCATGCTGTTTGTTTCGAAAGGTGTAGGAAAGGTGCTGCACTATAGTTAATATTTTCCTCCACCTCTTACGCTGACAGTGCCGGCTGGGTGCAGCCGTATGCGCAGCTGAGTAGACGACGTAGCATTTAGACGTGGATGCCATACTCACCTCTGCTCACGTGGTGTGTTTTGCCAAGATGCTTGCGCCCCAATAAATTAAGCGAACACAAATAAGGCTTCCACCTTGTCGGCACCTCGTCATTCGTTTGTGATTTGGCACTGTGCCTACACTGCTGAACTCGTGCTGGACAATTTCTGAACTTCTCGTGCACTGCCGTGAACTGGTTTCTATTGGGGCAGGTGAATCGAACAGACCCTAAATTTATATTTGTGGTTTAGGGAAAGATGGAAGCTTGAAAATATGAAAATTCTGTGAACAAGTGGTGTCAGAACGAACGTTTCGACGAGAAGTATTGTCCCCTGCGAGGCTACAATGACATTTCTTTTAACTCTTGGCAGCCAGAATCAATCTAAAGTTGTTCCCCACTGTAGCACTCATAATCATATAATTATTTGCATGTCAACCATCAGAAATTATGAATCGCGTTACAATATGAACTGCACCACAATGAAAGGCATTAGGAGGGTTTTTGAAATTCAGTTGTGCCTTGCGAGACAGTTTACAAACTACACTCAAAACACTTTGTCCTAACTGTGTTTATCTCATATAAGTTTAAAAAAAGATGCGCGAAAGCTCACATGACTGCAGGCATTAGCCTATGCACATATGTTCGATGAGCTCCTTCCAATTTTTAAACGTGATGAACCTTTGCAGCACAGCTTCGTCAAGCTTGCGGATGTTCTCGTGTTGAGCAAGAGTGTTCATTGAGTGTGGTAGCGCTTTCTTTTCATATATGAGAGAAACATGCCATATTTGCTTGAGCCCAACTGTTTCTTTTCCAATTAACTTGTCATAGCTATGGTGTCAATCACTACGAAGGGAAATTCTGTGCACTACTGTCATGGAAAAAAACTACAATATCGAAGAGGTAATTAAAACGTACAGGATCTTCACATATTTGCAGTCACACTGCAAGATAACATTTATTTCAAGCGGAACCATCTGAAAACAGCAGTAAAAAACAAGCTTCAGCCCAAACACAAGTATATTGAAAAAGTGAACAGAATATTACTTGTGTAATATGTTTGACTTTTAATGATTCAGCATTTGCGCAGGTTCACATCAGGCACTATTAATTGATTTTGGTAATGCAAAAAGTGCTCAAGTTCTGTCGACATTTCTAAGCAAAAAAAGAAATTGTGCTCGGAGAAGAGAAGTTCCTTAGTGTGCTGTATGGGCATCAAAAAGGTTGTAGAAAAAAACTAAAATTTGCATGCCTAAAGGTTATTTTCCTAAAATTGTGCATTTTCAGTCTGTAAGCGCTCACCTCCCAACCAAAGTATATGTAAACTGATAGCGTAACTTCCATAGAAGCCCATGTATCCAGTATAGTTGGCGGCTTGTTGCAGCCGTCGCCATCTACGAATAGAGAGGACAACTAACAACAGCAAAAAATAAAAATAAATTGTGACGTCATTACCAGAAGTGATAGCGGTGTCGTTCATTAGCTCTACATGGCGCGAAATGAAATGTTTTTTTACATGTAAGTAAGAAATTATATTGCAACTTATAGCTAGGTATTTGCGTACGCGAGAAAAAAAGAAGGCCAACAGGAAAGATTGAGGAAGAACGGTTGTTTTATTAGCCAAATAGCATACTTGCAACAAACATCAAAAAAAGTTTGCAGATGAATAACTTTGATATCACGAGCGCAATAACACTATAGTCTGAAAACTCATGTTGCTTAATAATGGGAGTCCACTGCAACAATTCAGTAAGCCTTGAGAGCATTGCCTTGGCAGCCGTAGAGTTCAGCGTCTCGTTGCCTAGCGTGCCGATATCACCGCCACCAAAGGCCATGCGCCAGCAAAGGAAGTCAGCTGTCACAGAAGTGGCTATGTGCACATTCTGTTAGTTCAGCTAAGGTATATATACACTGTTAGCGAAGGGTCTATAGAAGCCCGTACGTTCCAAAATGGCGGCTGATCAGCTGATTACGGTGCTTAGCAGGAAACGCTTCCACAGCAACAAAAAATAAAGCGGATGTGACGCAATAGTTGGTAAAAAAGGGACCTCATTTTGGGTGCACTAGCGCAAAATTGGATCTCAATTTACTTTATAGGCCACTGGTCGCTAAAGGCTCGTGCTACGGCGATCACCGGCAAGTCATCCACGAGTGGGCTTCAAGCCAACGCCAGCTAATCTAATACGAACTCATGAAAAAATGGTGATGTTTAAGTGTTCTACCGTTCACTTTGCTTCAAATTTAAAGAAAACATATTCATCGAACTTTTATTCGCAGTTCCTGGCATGTTCCGCCGATGGATTAAAGCATCTAACAGCCTAGTAGCGTATATGGATGTGATATCTGCAGTGTAGCGAATTTGTTTCATACATACGCACGCTCTTTAGCATGCACCATGCTTGGGATCTCCTGCTTTAATAAGAAGCCTTATGGCACCTAGTCACGCCAAAAGAATGAAATTTGAATGAAAAATGAGATTAGGCTTGCTTTTTACCTTCATGCTCTGTAACCATCCTTTTTAGACGTATATATTCTTGCCACTCTGTGAAATAAAGTTAGTTGGAAGTCAGCGCTCTTTCTGTCTACCCTGTCCATTTTTCATTGTTCGTGCGCTGAAACAATCTTGCAAGTATTACCCTATGTTGTGGCTGTTTTTGTTGATGTAACCAGAGTTAAAGCGAAGAGATGTGTTCTTTCTTCCCTTTGAGGAAGGAACAGATTTTGTCTCTACTGAAGCCTTACACTATTCAGCACATTTACATTTTCAGCAAGTTTTTTTTGCAAGAACCTTAAAGTTCATGAATTGCAGAAGTGAGAAATGATCTGTATTTGCTGATTCTATTATGCCCCCAAATGATTGCTAGCTACAAATGTGTCTTAGAAGGAGTCTGTGGTGGTTCTTGGGCCCTCAGACGCAGAAACCCAAGACTAGGACAAGAGAAACATCTATTGACTTCACACACAAAACGATCACAACACGGTGGCTATCTGTACAACACACTGGCTCCATAATTCAGTCCTACAGTCCTTATGTCTACGCGCCCGCTAGTAACCCACGCGTCCTCACTACTCGGAAGTCTAATCCCGTCGGGTGCCACTCACGCTCCCGCTGAAGACGATGGCGTCGACGACGCAACCTCGCCACGGGAAGGTTGCCAAGTGCACGGAAGCTCACGAGCAGACCATCAGCTGCTCGTGCTGGACCAGGCGGCCCCACGCTGCGGCCGACGCAACACCGAGGTCGCACCTTCAATTGACGGTTGTGCCGGACCGGCTCCGACGTGGCACCGTGGCCACGATCTCGGTGACTGGTTGTGCCGGACCCGAGTCTGGACAGGATCAGCCGCTTGCCCTGGCCCACACGCTCGTCCGCCACAGGAACAGCATGTCAGGCCCGGCCCGGAACCGCCACTCGCCTCAGGAACATGCCACGCTCGTCCCGGTTGGGTTGGTGACACCCGCTCGTTGGTTCGGTCCCCTGAGGCCCAACGCCTAGCGCTCTTGCTAGCTGGCCGCGTTCTTCCTCTGCCCGTCGCTGTTCGAAACTCATGCGCTCACGTTCGTCTGACCCCGTGCACACTTTCGTCTTCGTCGGTTATTTTCCGCTGTCGGTTTCACTTCCAGTTTCGATTTTGGTTGTGAGAAGCACTCTTACCACAGAGACGTTGTGCACAGCTCAACTGATCATAGAGGGAATGCCTTAGAGGCGGCCCGCGTTTTACTGCGTTTGACACTCTGCGCCATCTAGCAGATTATCAAATGGAGGAATTCAGGCTCCCCAGAAGAGACTGAGATATGGAGTAGTGAGAAAGAAGGCTTACCTTAGAGTGAGCACAAATATGCGTCAGTGAACGAGATTCACGGTTTTATTGGCGTCCAAAAAATGCATTTCATTCAAACATGCCTTTCACTGGACTACTATGAACATAGCCAAACAGAAGATTTCCTGCTAACAACTCAAGCGGGGGGAAAAAGAGCTGAAGCAGCAAAATTTTGTCACACATCATCCACAGAACATTCAAGTAGGTGGAGAAACCTAATATTCTTAAATAAAAACCTGGTTATGACATCTTGTTAGTCCATGTAGCATTGAGGCTGTGTCGCGATATGTAATGAAACATTTTGCCAATGAGAAAAGAAGATGAAGTGAGTAACAGGAATGTAGGAGTGAATCCATTGTAACAAATAAATTGTGAAATCTTCAGATTAGCTAAAACAACAGCGATGTTTGTTGTGTCATTTTTTGTACACCAACAAAAAATATAGACGTGTGTTTTCGACAGCAACAAAGTGTCTTGCATGCAATGTAAACGCACATTGCGCTTCATATATGCATGCTTTTAATGATTGATTGATTTGTGGGGTTTACGTCCCAACTGCTTTTAAAAAACAAGCTATAGCGCCTCTCATAATATACATGACTATTTGATATGTACATACAATTAATGCCAGATTCAATTAATATATCACACATGCTAAACAATTTCTTCTAGGCTGAAGCTTCGATACTTGTCGAGCTCATTGTGACATGTAATAGAGCAAACGCGAACTTGTATAGAGTAAAGTAAAGAGTGCGTCAGCAAGCCGCGCACAACAATATACACCAACGTCCAATCATAAACATTACTGACCAGTCAATTCCTTCGGCTATTTGTAGATAGCATCGCGGTATCGCCGCGTGCAATGCCGCTGCCACTGTAGACCTTTTCTTTCTTGTAATACAAAACGTTTTGCGTGTTGGCGCCGGAATTCCCGGTAGCTGTAAAAGATCACCGTCGGGCCAAATGCAACTCGAGTGATATGACTTGTGTGTGGTAACGACGACGAGAATAACAAAAAGGGAGCGCGTAATTAGCCTCAAACACAGATGACTACGGCGACGCAACACTTGCGTGCGAAAAACACGTTGTGAAAATACAACAGCCTCAATTTCATAAAAAACACGGCAGCTTGAACCTACGCGTTCAAGAACTTGTCAGCGTCGTCTGCTGTTGGTGATGGTTGCCGACCTCGAAAACAGAAGTTCTACCAATTGGTTGCCAGCCTCAACACTCGTCGCGTCGTCCAACCAGAGTGCGCATCAGAGCCGCTCCCGCAAAGCTCATGCGGGTAGCGCTTGTGTTGCATTTTGGAGCCGAGCCGCCATTTCGCTCTCGGTTTGCGAATGGTAGGGGTCTCGCCACGTGCGGAGCAGGTGTGCGGCTAGCGCGTGTAAGGGCCCTTAAGTAGCTTTGCCCCTAAAAACACGTGAGGCGGTGTGTCTTTGCAGACGAATTTTACGAGCGTGCCTTGCCATGTATACCAAGTAGTGCAAGTGCTGCACTGAGTGATACTAGCATTGGCAGAGAATGGTGGAATAATTATTTTTCGCAATAATGAAACCACCCTAACTTCCTTCTATTCCACCTACATAATTTTGTTGGGGAAAAAATCTCATTTTTAAGTCTCAATGGATTGCTTGACTTAGAATCAAACTTGGTTTTTTACTACTAGTATTTGTTCTGTCCACACATTGTCGCGCTTCAATCGCATCTCCCATATCTCCTCATGCTGATGTCACTGGCAATAGCTTCTGCGCCGCCTTTTGCTGGAGCCTTCATGACCAATTTGAATAAACCTTTGTTCAGCTCTGAAATGTCACACTAGTCAACAGCACCTCAGCAAATAAACTACGGAAGGTACGCATGAAACCACCACGCAAAAGTGAGTGATGCCTCGCTGACCCGGCCATGCGCTGAAATAAACAGAAGCCCTGATAGCAGATTTCCTGGATATGCCCCCCATATTAGGCTCTCAACCAAGAAATGAGGCAATCAGACATATTGCCAAGTGTCAAATAAAGTGTAAAGTAAATGTATAGTTAAATATAACATATTTAAAATTACAACTTTCTGAAAAAAGATTGTATCCAGTTTTGGTTTTTGTTGTTTGTGCGCTCCTCATGTGGTCATGCTTCAATCGTCGGCGGGCGTTGATGCCAGGGGGACTAGGTTCTCGAAAAACTTTTTTCCACGTTTTGTGACCTATGCAATTTGACCTTGTGATATGTTCATTCAATATACATGTTCACTGCATACTCAGAAGTTCTACTATTACTCGCGACGAGAAACTCTAGCTTCAGTAGCTGCGCAACTGAACTATAACAAAGAACGTAACAAGCCTGAAATATTTTTTCCGCCCATCACCTAAATACTTATGACCTATGATATGGGCTCCCAGCCGAGAATCAAATCTCATGTCTACATAGTTAACACTAGGCAAGATTTCTCATTTGGTGCCGCCGCGGTGGTCTTGTGGCTAAGGTACCCGGCTACTGACCCACAAGTCGCGGGATCCAATCCCTGCATTGGCGGCGGCATTTTTGATGTAGGCGATAATGCTGTATATCCGTGTGTTCAGATTTGGGTGCACGTTAAAGAACCCCAGGGGGTCGAAATTTCCGGAGCCTTCTACTACGGTGTCTCTCAAAATGTTATGATGGTTTCTGACGTTAAGTCTGACATATCAATCGACATTGCCCAATGGTGGATTTCTCAAGGTAACATCGCAGAAGGAGAAAGATTCAGAACTGCATGCATCCATGATTATTTACGTAACAAATTTAGCAAATCTGCATTGCTTTCACTGCGCAAGCTATCTGTCGACACTGTACAAGTTTTATTCCTGATTCAACGTTATGCACTCACTTCACTTCAAGATCAAGACTACTTGGCAAGCGCCGCATAGCTGACAACAGGATTGGACCCTTGTCCCTAAGGTACGTTAATAAACTCGAACGCCAGAACCCAATGAGGGCGACGTTTGTTCAGTGACCTCGATGCTGACCTTTATGTATATGTTTGTTAGCTCTCAAGAGTTTTTCACAAGGGTTGAAAGCTTTCGATATGCATGAGTGATTTGATTGATACGTGGGGTTTAACCTCCCAAAACCACCATATGATTATAAGGGACGCTGTAGCGGAGGGGTCAGGGAATTTCGACCACCTTGGATTCTTTACCGTGCACTCCAAACTGAAAACACTGAACTACAACATTTTCCCCTCTATTCAAATTGCAGCTGTCGAAGCAGGGATTCAATCCCGCAGACCTCCGGTTCTGCAGTCAAGTATCTTGGTTGAAGGTAAAAAACCTGGAGGCACTACGCCAATCAAAGTAAAAGCTAAAAAAGTAAAATACAGAGAAAAGACGTTTGGGCTTCCAGACGGAAGTCTTGTTCACAGTGAAGTGAAAATAGGTGTAAATCAGTTTGCCTTTGTATGCTTCATTATATCACGCAGACGGCGCGCATATACTGACGGCAGATTACCATCGTTCCTGTTTTAAAGTGCGTAGAGTAGTTTGTATCACGAGTGACTCAAGATAAAGCTTCAGCGTGGGAGTCGAAATCTCTTTATTCTGTGTTTTTTTGAAACTTTTACTTTGGTCGGCACAGGGCCTTCAGGTTTTTTTACCTTTAACCATGTATCATCGCGACCAGACAGGCTTTCATCAAACTTCAAACTTTAGCCAAGTATCTTAGGCACTAGACAACCGCAGCGAGTCGATATGTATCAGTGGCTTGATGTGTTTGGACCTGACTGTATACATTGGTTATACCGGCTTAGACACTCGCAATAAATGATGCAAACCATACTTGATTGACGTTATTTTTTTAGCAACACAAGGCCAATCTGGTCACCTGGCGATAATTAGACAAGCGAACCGGGATCAGTCAAGGAGAAAAAACAAAATACCACAGTGAGTGAGCAGCCCAGCAGCGCGAACCAGCAGTTGGCCGCCAACCAAGCAGAAAATAAATGCGTCTGCCTAATCATGATAATAGTATTAGCAGCGCCATTTTGCCTCTAAGTATTGGAGCTAGGTACGTCAGTGCTACCCTTCTTTTGGTACTACCCTCAAAGATACAGTTTCCGTTTTCTAAAGCGGTAGGCGTTTTCTCACAGTGGCACATGTGCCGCAAAAGTCTATTAAATAAGAAGCATTTGTTAGCGAACTTCGACGAGTTTACCGTATTTATCTATCTATCTATCTATCTATCTATCTATCTATCTATCTATCTATCTATCTGTATCTATCTATCTATCTATCTAGCTATCTATCTATCTTACCACCTACGACCTTTAGTTCTCCTGGCCGTTTCCATAATATTATCTATACGGTAACTATACCAAAATTCGCATGGCATAACGTGACTGCATGGCGAGCGTAAGTGACTAGTCACAACATGAAAAGCATGACATTTAGGTCATTAATGTCAATATTTACATGTCATGGTCTTGATAGCCCTTGCCTTGGTTTTGTTCACATGGCATATTCAAAAACTGTTGTGGTCTCTAGCATGACTGCATGGCCAAGATAAGTGACAGGCCATAATGTGCAAATTCTTACATGCATGTCAAGTAAGTAATGTCGAAATGCCACGCTTATGGTGCGCTCGTAGTCGTTTTACTAGCTTCACATATTCTGAATTTGGTATTACATGGCATGAATGGATGACGGAGGTATATGACTGATGCAAACATGATAATCATGACATGCGTGTCATGTAAGAACATAACTACATGCCACGCTCATGATGCGCTCACGGCCGTTTCGCCAGCTTCACATGTACCAAATTTGGTACTACGTGATCGAAATGGATGATAAAGGTATACGATGCACCCAAACATAATAATCTTGATATACATGTCGTGTAAAACATGAACATGCAACGCTCATAGTGCAGTGACGGCCATTTCGCGAGCTTTACATATACCTAATTGGTGTTACGTGACGTGAATAAATGACGGAGGTGTATGACTAGTGCCAACATTATAATCATACCATGCGTGCCATGTAAGAACATGACTGATGCCACGCTCATGTTGCGCTCACGGCCGTTTCGCTATATCGCTAGGTTCACTTATAACGAATTCGGTATTAAGTGTCGTGACTGGATGAGGAAGGTAAATGACATGTCCAAACATATTATTGATTGATTCATTCATTTATTTTATTACCTAGAAGGTCTCAGTTGGGATCCTACATGAGGGAGTGGGTGATAAAAGTACTGTTATTATAAGGGTAGCTATGATGGGATGGTTTCAATGAGACACTTGAATGCTTTGGTGTTTATGATGGTGACGACTTTGGTGGGCAGTTGATTGCAGTCTCAGGTGGTGCACAGAAAAAACGATCGGTAAAAGGTGACGGCATGGGCTTACACTAGATATACGGCGTTTCAGTGACTGTGGCGGTAAATGTAACGTGCCCTTCTGATTTTTGAGTTATCTACAGGAAAATAATGGAAGGATTTATGATAAAGGCTAAGACGTGCAATTTCGTGGCGTTTAGACAGATCGGATAAGTTATTCTGTGCTTCTAGTGCCGAGATGCTAGAGGTTTATAAAAAGTTTAATAGTATGACTGGCGCCGCATAATTCAGAACAGACTGGAAGGCGTTAATGAGGTTATAGTCGAGAGTATTGAAAATTATGTGTGCATACTCTAGCTTTTTTGGACAGAGGTGTCAAAGGCAACTTTTTAGTAGAAGGGGGAGCGAGTGAAAGGTTATTGCTTAACTACCCTAAAGTACAATTAGCATAATTTTTGATGTGGTGAATATGACAGCTTAAATTTAGGTCACGCGAGATGGCCACCCAAAGGCATTTAAACAAATAAACTGCAGATACTTGGTTGTTAATAATATTGAACTTATAAACAATGTGATGATGACGGTGGATGGACATTAACACAGTTTTAGAAAAAATTTAAAGACATGAGCTAACATTTACACCAGTTCTGTAAGGGGGTGAAATCACATTGTAAGAAGAAATAATTGGATGGGTTAGTGATTGCGTGGTAGACAACACATTCATGGGCGAATAGATGAATGTGAGAAGAAATCTTTGAAAGGAGGTCTTTAATCTATACTAATGAGAGGAGGGGTCCAAGAACGGTACCTTGCGGTACACCTGAAAGAACGGGTGTTGGAGATGAATAAAACAAGTCGGCATAAACTAATTGCTGGCGGTTAATGAAAAAACCTGGAATACAGTTTAAAACACAAGGGTGGATGTCAAGACGGGATAGTTTTAATAAAAGACGACCATTGGGAACCTTGTTGAGTGCCTTTTCAAAATTTGCGAATATTGTGTCAGTTGGAATGTTAAGGCCTAGGTTTATGTATAAATCAGACAAAAAAGAGCGATTTGAGTGTCACAGGAATTAATTTTGCGAAAACCTTGTTGACTTGGCTGAAAGATTCCATGTAAATAGTCTGTGTACACGCACTCGCGAGCCTCCACGAGCATTTATCAAAGGCTCCATGTGCAAAGAAGCCACTCGCGTTCTCTCTGCTGCATTTTGGACAGGTAAAAAGCATATAATTTCGTTCCCTGCGCACGTGGGCAGCGATGCTCACGAAACCATCCCAATCACCAACAAACTTGCACACTCCCAGGTGCGAGGTCCCACTCACCGCGCTGGATGTGGCACTCGGAGGCCAAGACAGAGCAGTGGCAAAGAGACCCTCTTCTCACATTTAACAAGGTCTGTAAGCACTATCAGCTGGGGCGTCAGAAGTTTCCACTTCCACAGCCGCACCTAAACAGACCACAGGTAATCGCCCTGCGAATGTTACAAACAAACACGTAACCATGTCCGTTGATTTGGTGAAAATCCATAGACGGAATAGACCGACGCTGTTCATGCTGTGGTCATCCGAGGTGCACCCTCCAGCACATGCTGTGGTAGTGTCTCGACTTGCACGGGGGCTCAGGGTCTCCCTCGACTGAGGAAGACTGGCTCCAGCTCATCACCAGCTCCGCAAAGGACCAGCAGCTAAGGGCTGTTCAGAGAGGCCGCGAAGTCGCTGAGAGCCTGAAGCTTCCAGCACCATCGTGGGCGGGGCCCCCAGATGGTACCCCCTGAAGGGGGCATTCTCGTCTTTTCAGGAACAAATAAAGTTCTTTGACTTACTGACTGACTGAAAGAAATTTACAGATGTTAAGAAGTTAGCAGAATGAAAGTATATGATATGCTCTTATATTTTACAAGTGACGCTTGTAATGAAAATGGGACGGTAGTTATTCGGAGATGCTCTGTTTTGTTTCTTGAAGACCGGGATTACCTTTCCTACCTGCCAGTCATGGCGTGGGCAAGACTTCGCTGTCAAGTGATTCCTGAAATATTAGTAATATAAACATGCTACAAACGTGTCTAGTATATTTTAAACACTTTATCGTTGGTACAGTCTACTGATGTAGATGACAAGTTATTCAATAAGTCAATGACTTTGATAATGCCGTATGAGTCAATTGTAATGTTTTGCAACACCGATACGTGAAAAATAGAAGATCAGGTAAACTGTCTGGTGGCTGATTAATAAAAACAGTGCTAAATACTGTTTTAAGGCAATCAGCAACTTAATTCTCAGGAACAGGAAGTCCAGAGCTGTCAATGAGTGATTTTTTTTGAGAGAGACAAATTGTTTTCCAAAGTCTGTTGTTAGTTTGCAACGTGACTGGTAGGGTGAAAAAAATCGCGCTTAGTTTTGATGGTTAGTGCATAGTACTCTTTCTCCTGCGTGAAACTGCTATATACCATGTAGAAACACACTTAAATCAATTGGCAATTTGAAATAGCCACTTTTCCTATTAATTAGCCGTTTGAAGGGTACATAGAACCATGGGGAATCATTTTTTGTGTTATTGTAAAGGTCTTTTCATAAATACGTATAGGACGATGCAACTCTGTTTTGAGAAGCAACCAATTCAACTCGTGAAAATTTAGTGGCAAAAGTGTCAAAATATACTATTAAAGCTTGGTTCATGCTAAGATGGTCTCTTTTATCGTAAGTCGTAAGTGGTTTTCGTTTTTTTATTACCTTAAAATAAAATGAGGTGTACACGGTTAGGTGATCGCTCATGCCATAGGGAAATAGGCATGAAGTTATCAGGATGCGTTGGTAGCACAATGTCCAAAATTTTAGAAGAGTGGTCAATGATGCGCGTGGACCTTCAGTGAAATGCTGCGTTAAGTCTAATGTCACGCGCGTGTGTAGGAAATCGCTTGCTGGGCTGCTGTTAGATAATGAAGAAGGGGGATCAGAGCAGTCAATGGTGGGAAAATTAATATCTCTGAACAAAAAAACTGGCCTATTAGGGTAGGTGTTTATGAATGTATTTCAACCTTCACGAAGTAAAGGCGAGGATGGACTGTCGGAACTAGAGGGCCGATGGAAAATACCAATGATGAAGTCGGGGGTTGTGGCTGTGCATCGAAGCCAAATGATTTTCAATGGTGAAGGAAGGTTTACAAATGAGTAATGCTGTTTTCGCTTAGTTGCGACTAATAAACCGCCACAATACCAGTTATCAGTCCTATTTTACCGGGATAAGTCAAACTGTGAAAGAAAGGGGAGAATATCGGAAATATTGATAGATGCGTTAAGCCATGTCTCTAACAATCATGACATGCGTGTCACGTAAAGCATGACTGCACGCTACGCTCATTCCTCGCTCTGGGCCATTTTGCTAGCTTCACATATACCAAATTTAGTGTTGCTTGAGGTGAATGGACGACGAACATAAATGCCAGCCACAAACGTGGTAATCATAAAATGAAAGTAATGCAAAACCTAATTTACGTCCACCTCGTACTGTTGTTCTGATTTTGACGTATAAACCTTCCTCGTTCGTGCTTCGCATGTCATCCATTCCCACTGTACGTGGGATCTCCTAACTCTTGCCACGCGCTCGCGAGTTCCCTTTAACGCGAATGACAGGTCTATGTATACATAAGCGAACAAAAAAGTTTGCGGGCCACGTGGTGGTGTGGAAAACTGCTTGTCAGCCCCCCTAGTGGTGCGCCATGTATAGGCTGGAAACAGGTTTCGTTTTTCACTGTCTTTTCATTTTTGGACTGTCACACACTGCATTGTTAGTTCGCAGTTTTACCGCGACTTGGTTGCCTGCAGTATGATAGTCACAATGGAAATTTCATAGCAGGATGAAAGCTATTACGATATGGCTCAAATGACGTTGCGCTTGCTAGGTATCACTTTGTGATAAAGGTTGCGAGTGATAACAGTCATGCTCATAGACTTCTCTCGGGGCAGAAACACGTAGACACAAAAGGCAAAAAGTGGGTTGGTGTAAAAAAAGAAAGGGAATTTTTTTATTGTACCCGGTCAGAAAAGAGACATGCCACAGATTGAGTCAGCGATGCTTCTATGGCACTGCGTTGCGGCCGATGGCCACTGACGTTGTGGAACTGCCGCGAAGAGGCTTTTCGCCACGTGATCACGTCCTACATAAACTTTTGTGGTCGACTGTGCATACATGTGTTGTTTTTATATCTGCTTAGAAAAAAATGCCTAGCTCTCATTATCTGCTAAAGAGTGCTAAGAAGCGCTGATATCATGAATATATTACGCGATCATTTTCACGCACATCTACCTTTCCTCCTCTTTTTTCGGAAAACATTTGAAGCTTTTGCCTGAGAAGGTATATATAGTGTCATTGTAATACGTAATAGTTGGCATTACCTCGGTATTTTGACGATAGAAGCCCCTGCAGCGTACTGTGAAATGCCTGGATTATCAGCTGATTGACTACGATTATATCTGCGTGTTTTTTCGAAGGCATAGCGTCGACCTGCCAACGTATTACTAGAGTGTGTCAACTTCATTTTTACCTGGACTTTCTTCTACTCTTGGAAAGTCATCAGCTGCTAAACCTTTCCATGTCTGACCTCAACTGCCATACTGCTACGTACGCAACTAGCATGTGTGAACGCGCTGGAAGGCGGTCGAACAGCTGCAACGATTCAACGAACCATCACGAAGACACCACTGACATAAGAATCATTCCCATGGTATCAACGAACTCGGTCCGCGGGCTACGTTCGCCATGCTCACCGATGGGCACAAATCAGCGGCCACGTTCACTACCACCCCCATATGAGGCATTGGGGTTCATGCCATGCGCGACAGTCATCATCGCTATACCGCCATGGTCACCACCACCCCCCTACACACCAAGGGACATTAATATAGACCGACGTCCTCCCCTACCCTCTTACCATGACTCCGCGTTCGACGTCACCGTCGTCACATCTGTCACTGAAGAGGATACGGCACCTGCAGCGCGACACCTCGGTCCCAACCACCAGTTACAGCAGGACGGTGACGAACGGCACCATTCCACGGAAACTCGTCACTTGTGCAATAAGCACTGTTCACGACTGTGCTTCTGTCTAATGATGTTCTTCCTTGGTGGGTTGAGTGGTGTGCTTGTGGTTTTGGTGTGGATTCGACATTTTTCTGAATTGTGCAGTGCGTGTGCCTAAGAGTTTTCCGAGATGTTGTACGCCTCGACAGTGAACGCCTTCGCCTGAGTCCTGTATGTGGGCGTGTTTACACGTGTATTGTCCAGCGCTCGCTGTCTTTCACAGGACAGGTGGGACCGACGGTTGTAGCTTTATACCACTAATGCTGTCCTGCTAGAGCGAAATATTAACAGGAAGGAACGAAGTATTTCGCATAGTATGCATGTTTCTGTGAGCCATTGCTGTGTGAACATGGCGATGCGAAAGCCAATAACACTAAAAATGCATGACACGTGGTTCACTTGGGCGGAGAGCGAGGACTTGAGTTTCTTCCCACGTGTTCGCCCTTCTGAGTAGCGTAGCGGTACGTTATGAGACCATTGTTTTCATGTTGTGATCGACTTAGGTAAAAATTGGTGATGACAGGTGGTTCATAACGATTCTGGTAGCCAAGATGCTTCTTGTCGCAATAAGGTTGCAAGATTCCCTTCGTCGCATCATCTCACGCGCTGCTCTTCATTTGACGCACTTTGAAGGGAGTGCGATATACACATGTTTTCATTTAGATGCCGCATTTTCGAATCCATTCCTTAGACAGCAGGCCTCGTTATTTTTATTTTCAGCGTTTTATGGCGGGCTTCATGCCAATCTATTGTCACCTTTACGTATAATCATCGCAACTCGTGGTTTATTGCTGTGGTTGCTTTATCGGTGCGACCAGTACACGTAATGACAATAAGCTGTGCCAAGCGTTTTAATGTCTCTATTCTTTATTACGGTAAAGAAGTCACATTTTCTTTAGGTTGGCCAGTGTTTTTTATAATAGTAAACGGTCAGCAGTATCAGTTGCTTGGCCGCAGCCACGGCTGCAGCAGTAAGCAATATTATCATTATGGATGCGAAGCTTCTCTTGCTCGAGCCTACGTCCCGTAGCTTCGGTGGCATCCACACTTACAATAGCCATGCGCAACTCTCCTCTTTCCATCACCCCCTCCACTTCTTTCGAACCACTTGCTTGCACTCGCTTCCCCTTTTTCTCCTCTAGGCATCCCTCCCCGCACGGTGCAAGAATGTGCAGGTGCTGACCCGCTCCCCGCCACGCGTTGAAAAGCGCAATCCCAGCGCGTCCAGATAATCTTCGGGCCGTTATCAGCCATCTCATAGATGGCTCTACGATGAATGGGATGAGCCGTATCTGTCTCGGCAGCACACTTGGCAGAAACGTGCATGCTGCTGATTCTGGGTCTTTTTGTAGCCATATGTGACCACGCTGTTTCGAAGCCAGGCTTTTTTTGTTCGCGTATGTTTAATGCTATTCTGTCGGTGACATCAAATTGCTGAAAGGTTCTCGAAATAGCTAGAATCCTTTGTACCAAATCGCTGTTCCATTTTCGGACTTCTGCGGAGCGTGCGCCTCTCTTCAAAGTGCCGTTGGACAGTGATCGTCCGACTGCGATCGTTAACATAAATATGGGAATTCGCATTGCAACATCTAGCCATGAATAACCGCATCACTTTAGTGTGCTGTATATGAAATACTTGCGTGGTTCAAGTATTGATATTTTTTCATGCAACAACTGCATTTCTCTTGTGTGCTTGTTACAGAATACTTGCGCATCACCGTGCTCCCAGTGGCTTTAACACCCTCACTGCGCATGCGCGTCCCGTCCTCCTCTCTTTCGTCTCCTATGCACCTCCTATCTCACCTCGCAATGCCAGCATCTGCTAGCCAGTTTCATGAAAAAAAAAACAACTGCTCGCGCTGCACAACCGTTGACCGGCCACCCCGTATATATCGGCAGTGGATCTTGACTCCCAAAGAATTGCCGGTGAGAGATCTTTCCTGTGCATCATTGAACAACGAAAATTCAGAGCGTACGCGTTAACCAAAAGCAAACTACCAGCATCTGTGCCCAATCGAAGCCTTCTGTCTCTCGTTGTATATCAGTAGCGATTATCATGTTGCAGTAGGAAACACATCTTCATCACTGCGTGCTTCGCACCTCCCCAGGTTTCTCTCCTGCGCAACGCCGCGATGAGTGCCAGCGTCAACGTCACCGTCAGTGTGAGCGTCGCACGCTGCTTCGAATCTTACATCGTTCTCTTTACCATAGGATGGCGTAATAATTTTGTTATACTCGTCTAGAAATTGACGCCTCCCGGAATCGCCGCTAATTATGCACCTTATTGGCGCAGCACCCAAAGCACCCTCGCGAATGTTTCGTAGTCTGCAGGGGCGACAGACGCTTCGGCTTTGCTAGCGCGTGGCCACCATTTGTGAACCACTGATATGATGATTGATATGAAGGGCTTAATGTCTTAAAACTACGTGAGGCACTGGTAAAGCCAGCGTTACCATCAATGGAAGCACGCTTGCGCAATGAAAACCGAAGCCATAGCTTGCTGCCATCTTCTAATGACGTCTGCTTTGGCACGTATGCTTCGAATACGAGATAATACTGCTGCACTTGTGCGTCCCTGTAGTTTTTGCAAATCATTCAAAACGGTGTTTTCATAAGCTGAAATGTTGCTATAGTAGTCATATATCAATTCCGTTGAAATATGAGTGCGTTGGATGATATGATATGTGTGGTTTAACGTCCCAAAACCACCATATCATTATGAGCGACGCAGTAGTGAAGGGCTCCGGAAATTTTGACCACCTGGAGTTCTTTAACGAGCACTCAAATCTGAGCACACCGGCCTATAGCATTTTCGCCTCCATTGAAAATGCAACCGGGATTCGATCCCGGTACCTGCGGGTCAGCAGGCGAGTACCTTAGTCACTAGGCCACCGCGGCGGGACGTGAATGTGTGGACTGCATTTGCCAAGCATTCTAAAAATATGAATAAGAGTCTACCAGTATACCACAAGAGAAAGCCTTATGACACGCGTCTCTCATAATTATATGGTGAATTTAGGACAATAAACCTTATATATCAATCAATCAAAGTTCTATAACAGCGGTATCTTAGCGGTACTTACTAATGGAGCAGAAACTTAGAGGCTCATAAGAGAGTTCAACTTCAATTCAATGATGCAACGAGGAGTGTAAAGGAAGTTAATAAGTCTGCCGTTAACAGACGAGAAGAGAGCAGAGTGGGCCATGAAACGAATGGGGGTTAAGGATACCAAAGTTAAAATAAGAATAAACATAAACCGGGGATGGCACTCGTAGGCAGGAAAAACAGTGCTCATTAACGGTAACTGACTGAATTCTAAGATAGGGCGAACGCGTCAGCGGCAGACAAAATTGGGCGGACAGATGAGACTAAGAAGTGTGAAGCTATAACGTGGAAGCAGATAGCATAGAACCGGGTTGATTGGCGAAACACGGGAGAGGCCATTGCCTGCTGTGGGTTTAGACAAGCTGATGATGGTGATGGTCATGAGACGGCTTACTCAGTGTCGTACGGAGCCAGTGGCGGCCGCCATAAGGGTGGCTGTGCATGAGAGGGCAAGCGAACGCTGCTATCATTGTGGTGCGTGGGACAGCCTCGGTGTTCTAGCATTCTAAGCTTCCGCCATGGTCACTTACTGTCACACGGCTACTTTAAAGACACAACACGCGTGAATGAGTGGCTGAGGGCATCGAATGTCTTTGAATGGCACCAGGATGAAAAATGCAGTCGCTCAAAACGTCGAGCTTGCAGTGGTTGCACCATAGTAGGAACGGTTCTAGATTTTAAGCGCTATAATCATCATTTGACTACGAGGCAGGTGGACTGACACACTCGAGATCCATACTTGATCATCCAGTGCCTTCAATCAACTGAAATTGTGCAGTAATTTTCTTCTTTTCTTCCTGAAGTAAAAGCGGCTGCTGTCGTTGCCTGGTAAGCAGCGTTCGCCCTGCCGTTTTAATAGGTTCAAAAATATTTTCCTGAAAATTCATCCTGCGAGTACTCGCAAAAATGCCTCAGGGGTGTGATTGACTTGTAAAACGTGGTCAAAATCTGGTCTGGTACACCCATATTCACCCGTAAAAAAATGTAATTTATTGAGTGCGCAGAGAGCAAATTGTTCACTCAGTACGGCTGTCAAATTTTGTGCTGAACTGTGGGAAGTAACATAACAACATATCAATAAACCACTATCGGAAGGGCTGCTTCTGTAGAATCACTTCGTATAATGACAAAAAAACATGGAGTGCTTCGCCATCCTACATTTCGCGCTTATGCGAGGCCACTACAGAACAAGATTTAGGTCATTGAAGTTAGAATCGCAGAACGTGACCTTGTCCGTGGCTTTATTATTTTCCTTTACCTACTTGTGCAAACAGATACCAAATCAAAATCACCATGGCCTAGCACCGGTAAGCTTCACTTTCAAATTTCGCACTGCGCCCCGATTGTTTCTAGGAAACCAAAGTTTTTCAGTTCGATTGATATGTGGGGTTTAACGTCCCAAAACCACCCTATGATTATGAGAGACGCCAAACCTTTTCAGTTGCTCTCTTTTGAATGAATAAACTGCCAGCACGCAAAATGCCTTTGAATAACCGTCACACATCCATGTTTAGCTGTCTCAAAAGATGGCGCATTCGATGCACAGAAACAACCACAGGTGTCATACAACGTCTATTCACATACCTCGTGAACGTTTGTGTGAAAATCGGTCCAGAATCTAAAGAATCAGTGACATCAGCGTGGGGAGTTATGGGTACTGCATTCAAAACGCAATTATGTTTGGAGGGAACAAACACTTATAGTGAAAAACCAAGTTATACGCAAGGCGATGTAATCCCTGTGTTTTATGAACGATATTTCTATCTCCAAATGTATTGTGGTGGCGTAATCAGCAGAGAATTTATGACAGCTTTTTTTATTATTCTGAGAAATATTTTTCGGAACCCTCTGTCCCCGCCATTATTATTCAGTGCAGCCCTTGAACTGTATAAAAAGACACGATTGTATAATTCATCCATGATGACGCGCCCCCTCACGTGTGTCATTGTTCCGCACTTGATCGCGTTCTCTGCTGTGCGTGAGGTTGTGCGGTGCGTTTTCTCGTAGGTGAACGTCATGCGTGCAGTGTCCAATTTGCAGTGGAACAGTGCGGATTGCATTTAATGCCGAGTGCTTGTGTCTGTACATGTGTACGTACCTGAGAAAACAATGTGCTGTGCAAGGATGCAGTAGTGACAAACTTATGCCTGGCGACCCATGTCTTACAGAAAAGAAACAAGGGAAACAGTTTGGAATATGGTGCTCGCTAGGCCTTCATGCCTCGGTACTCTGGTGCCCTGGTTTGGTTTCCTCTTTAAACAAGCAGTGCCTACTATTATTGACTTCATCGGCAACTTATCGCCAAGTTATCTGTCACGCTACATTTCGCATACTTTCGAACACGTAACGCTAATTTATCGGAGCATGATGCAAAACATGGCGCATGTTGAGTCCAAAGACTTTTTGTGTTTGATACCATGGTGCGCAGTGTAACAAATTTGAGGTCTTGTGGCCATTGAATAAAACTAATACGTCATATTTTGGCGCGACTAGGCGCCATTTCTCTCTGTTAGCACTGAAGATCACAAGCATTGTGCACACTGAAGAACCTCCATATGTACGGGGCAAATAAGCAAGACATCAGATATGACAGGTACGCTGTTGCTTCATTTATTTCATTTGTCGAAGATTCCGCAAACACAGAATAAAATTTTCAAGAGTAAGTGCTCCTATAAAACGAAAGAAATCTTAGCGGCAGTACACCTAAACATTTCTACCTAGTCATGAGTCAGTATTAGATTAGCTGGCGTTAGCTTGAATCGCACTCGTGGAGGACTGTTCGGGGATCAGGAGGCTATGAAAAGTATTTTGAGATCAAATTTTGCGCTTGTGCCAACAAACTGACGTCACTTGTTTACCAGCTATTGCGAAACATCCACTGTATTCTTTGTTCCACCGGAAGTGTTTCTTGCTCAAAGAGGTGATGCTAAGCCCCATTAGCAGATGATGGGCCCCCTTTTTCTGACCGCATGAACTTATAGAGTTTCTCACAAAACACCTGGAGGGAAGCGTGGTGCCACCGTCTATGCGAATTTCTTGAGAGAGTGCTGGAAATGACAGTATATATGTGTCTGCGAGGCTTGTATTGGTTGGTGCTGAGCGAGGCTTCAACTCAAAAGTGAAAACGACAGCGTAAATAAAAATTCACTGAATCAAAACGTTCCTGTGTATATCTCATTCACGTGTATTATATTCTATATTGATAGTTAACTCACCTTGACGGCACTACCAAACGGCAAAAGAAAGAAACAGACGACATAAAAAAGGCGGAGGGAATGGTCGCTTTGTCGTCTGCCTGCCAAGTTTAGCGGCCGTCAGTTACTTCTTGAACTTCTTGAAATCGTAAATCTACGCAGAAGATTCGAATGTAATAAAACACGTTTCTGTGCAAAGACAAAATTAAATAGCTTATTAAGCGCTATTTTAGTAAGAAATCAATCATTTTAACGTGAAGCCGGACGCGGCTTCGAGGTATACAAATTCGAGTCAAGTTCAAAGCTCACATATCCCGTCATTCTCTTGCATCCAGCAGCTTACTGGAGTCAGTTTTTTTTCTAGGTGTGTTCGTGAGAAACTTTAATTAAGGAACCTTCAGTGTCAGTTATATCTACCTTGCATCATCCCGTGTCACCCCGCCCAAGCGTTTTGGCACGCAAACGATGCCCTCTGTGGACTGTGGCGTGGCGTTTTGGCAGCTTTGGGCAGCGTTTCAAGCTGCCTCATAGCGTAGCGGGGAAGTTTTGTGGCCATAGAAATGATCCATCTTGCTAGGAAGCGCAGCCACTATTACAAAGAACACACAACACAAGCGCTTAACTTCAACTAAACGTTTATTGGAAACGTCAGAGTTTATAAAGGGGGTGAAAAGAGAAAAAGAAGAATAAAAAATGGTAGACAACAAAAAGCACACGTGCCAGTCCCGTACATTACTATCCGTTATTGTCTATCATCCCATCCAAAAAACATAGTTCTTTCTTTGTGAGCGAGATAGAGGGTGCACGGACACAATCAAAATCATCGCGTGTCATTTCAGCTGCTTCTATGATCAAACGGGTTAACAAATCTCTGTCCCGATACAGCACGCACGTGTTATCGAAATAAGGCACACAACCGCACTCCTTACAGTAGATTGCCAAGTGACCATGGGTACCCTTCTGCACTTTATTGTGGTGCTCTTTTAGCCTTTCATTAATGCATCTTTCAATTGTTCCCCCATAAACAAGACCACATGACAATGTGGCGTTGTTTATGTGAGAACTATATCAGAAAGATGCATTGTTTACAACCAATTGTTACTTGTTTTTATTTTATCTATTTCCTTCATTTACTCTAAAATTTATTACACATCATTTTTTGTGAAGAGAATCGTCAAGTCCAGAGAGACAAAACGAAAAAAAAAGCTTCACGCGAAAATAAGTCGGTGTTCACAAGGGTGCCACCATCATCAAGGGATTGTGAACTGATAAATTCTCCGGAATGGCGACGAATTTGATCAGTGTTTCTGCTCACTGCAGAATGCATGCTCGTAAATAAAAATGTCCTTCTTACAGTCTGACAGTGGTGCCAAGTGATGTTTCCTTTTGACTGTACAGTGCAATATCCCAGCCACAGCAGCAGTATTTCGGCGGAAACGTAATGAAAAAAAAATGCCTGTGCACTTAGAATTAGGTGCACGTTTAAGGACCCAAGATGGTAAAAATAATTCCGAAGTCTTCCGCTACGGCGTTCCTCTCAATGAAATGGCAGTTTTGTCACCTTAGCGACATAATTAGACTTGTATGATGCAACTATCGTAAAGAACGGTGCCGCGCGCGTAATGAACAAAGCCGAAGCTGTCGCAAGGTGCAGACTATGACTGGTTATAGCAGTAATATAACAAGACGCTTCCGGGTTCATAGATGGACCTTTGATATCTCGATCTTCCTATGTTATTATTCGTTCACCAACTGAACTTTAAAGCAATTGCGGGCAGTTTGTTTCCCCTAGGATGACTGCTTCGCCGTCGTATGTTAGTACCTGTATTTTTATTCGGACCATGCGTTGCAGCGTTATGGCATTTCGTTTTGTTTTGAATGTAGTACGAACACACCCATTCAGAATGCTTTGCGTGGACGTGTCAGAAATTACGCACATTAAACTATTGTAAATGTGGCGTATACAAGGGCATGTCACGGGTTGAAATTCCGGCAGTGGCGGCTGCATTTTCGGTGGAGGCACAAACGCCAAGGGGCGTGTACCTAGATTTACGTGCACGTTAAAGCGGCCCACGTGGTCGAATTTCCGGAGCACTCCACTATTGTGTCTCTCATATTCATATGGTGGTTTTGAGACGTTAAAGCTCTGCTATTACTAATATCAAATCACAGACGTGCATAAGGGCAATGCGTGATGTGAACGCCTATGCTAAGGTGGTGCCATCTTGCAGCTGTAAATACCAACTGCGGGAGCCATTGCTCCTCCCTGAGCACACTACCCCATATTCTAGTATACTAGAATATTGGGCCAGGCCCCGGAAACCCTCAAGTTCCAGCGATGGCCATAGAGGGCGAAAAAATCGGCCGTGGTATGTTTCGTCAGTTGCGCGTATAGTGGAACTTTTGACTCCTCTTTTAGCAGTCAAATAAGTTAGTGTGAATTTTTCCTGTTAGGGGCACTCAACTCGGCTAAAAATTTTATCTCAGAATGTATCAAAAAAGACCGTTGCCAAAGTAGTTACCGTGTCGTTTTTCATAAAAATAGAAAAAACTTTTTTTGTTCTACTTTTACTGTTCATAGAAGAGCCGTGACTGAGTTCTGAATATTGATATTATCCTGGTGCTCGAAAAGTAGCAGCCCATCGGAATCGATTGCGTTTCTGTCGGTTAATTTGTTCATATTGTACCGCGGTTAGGCGCGATAGTTTTTATTGATCGGCATTACAAAGCCTCATTTTAATTCAGCTCTGATATATCAATGCGAGCTTGTGTTTCAGACTTTACAGGCCACTACGACGAAGCGAACGTGTCTAAAGGCTGTGAACCATGTTAGCTGCTGTGCTTCACCGACGTGCGGATGCATAGCCTTCAGCATGAAAATTCAACGCCGGCAAATCACCGAAGACTGCCTAGGAAAACAGAATAATCACTCACAATGTGGGCGGGCTCCGCAGTGTGTGAAAATGCGCTTATTTACATCTAAACTTGGCCCCTTTTTTGCATGTGCTGCAGCTTTTGCATTACATAAGGATTTTCTACTTGTACAGCTATTGAGATGCGTACCTTGTGAATGTTTGAGATTGTTTGCTTTGTTGTCACATTCGCTGAAAATATCTTTATTGCTAAACTTTGTAACACAGACCACCTCATCACAGCATAAGTTTTACCTGTTCCTGCTCCAAATGAGTCTCCTGCAACACATGCTCATAAATTGAATGCATGGTACAGTCAAGTGAGCTTTTAGTACATATATGCATTTGTACAATTTTAGTACGTTCACAATCAAGCATATTAAATTTGCATGAACCCTATACCCTTCACAGTTGGGCAAACAGCTAGTTTTCTCCCCTGAAGAACGTCACTAAGACAAACTCATTAAAATGCCACCCACAAGACAAATTCACAAAAATAACAATGCTATATGTTTAAATTACTTTTTTTACATGCAGTCTCTTCATACACATTTTTCTGAGTCATGCATCGCAAATCAATTGACGCTTCTGTTGAACAACCGCGACTGTTGTTTCCCCTTACAACCCAAATGCAGCCTCAAAAGAACTGCTCATATCAGTGTACGTGTGGATACTTCATTGCTGAACCAATACACCTCAAGTCAGCGGAGAACGTGCCATCACTGAAAGCAAGCTCATGAGCCAAAATATTCGCAAGGTATTCTTTAAGACACCCTATTTATTCAATCTATTTTGTTCAACTATTCCTGTCTTACCCTCCTCATGACTGTATATTTTGTCTTCTCAGAAAACTACACAAATGAGAGATCATGGATTTCCAAGCTACCCACATCCAGTAGTATAAAGCTGGACAGTTGCTATAGTGACAATTCCATGTGCCACCAATATACCGGGTAGGCAAATAGAAGCCTTACACTGAAAAGCAGTTAAGTATATGGTATGTTCAAGCTGTACAAAATAGGCTGCACAGAATGTTCATGCTTGCTTTATGAATTACTGAGTGTACAGTAAATGTGCAGGCTTCAAATTTCTTGGACAGTGCATGTCATGGGGTGCACATAATGTACTTCACTCGACGTGTCAAACCTTGCATAGAGTATCACATATAGCTGGGCAAGAAATGGGCTTGTAGTAGGGCACATTAAGCAGAACTTCATATCACATTGAGTCTATAGAATGCTGTTAATGTAAATACAGCTGCAAGGAAAGAGTAGGTACAGCTGCAGTTGTGCTGAAACAATGTTACTGATATTACGTGCGTGTTGGGAGTGACACTGTCAAAGTTCTAAAAGAATAAACTGCGCAAAAACTCATCCCTTAATTAAGCGAGACATGTCTTGCAGTTGTAGCAACCATGGAGTCGAACCCTGAGAGTGATATAGCTACCAAAATGAAGATGGGTGAATTAAACGCGGCAAGCATTTTAAAATTATGAATGATCATCTACCACTAAACCTCTAAAGAATGGTATATAACAGCAGCATCTTGTCGGCACTTACTTATGGAGGAAAAACCTGGAAGCCCACAAACAGGGTTCACATTAAATTGAGGACGCTGAAGCGAGCAATAGAAAGAAAAATGATAGGTGTAACTTTAGGATACAAAAAGAAAGCAGAGTGGGTCAGGAAACAAGCCGGGGTGAAGGATATCAGAGTTGAAATATATAAAAAGAAACGGACATGGGCCCAGAGCAGCGCGTTGGCAGGATAACTGCTGGTCAATAAAGGTAACTGCTGAATTTCCGAGAAGGGAAATGCACGAAGGGGAGACAAAGTTAGGTTCGCCGATGAGATCAACAATTTGCAGGTATAACGTGGAAGCACAGAGCACAGTGCCAAGTTTATTGGCGGATCATGGGAGAGGCCTTTGCCCTTCAGTGGGTGTTATCACGCTGATGATGATACACCAAAAACGACCACCGACAATCATGCATGCAGTGAGCCTTAATATTGACACGTATGTCAACATTTATCCTTCAAAACATGTTTGTTTACATGACCGAGTTAACGCAATCAAAATGAGAAGTAATCAGTAATTTGATTTTGCTTTTATTTCTTCCAATGCGACTCCAAAACCATCATTCGTAGCTTGTTCAATGGCTCCAGTTCAGAATCCGAAATCTTATCGACTCAGAAATGCCCACGTTTGGTTGTTTTCCACCTCTCGTAAATTTAGTGTGGTTGGATTCTCAAACTGTTTTGATCACTCTCGACAAACTTCTGTGAGCATCAGCGAAAACAAGGGGCTTCCAGCTTCAATTAACCGTTGTAGATACCAATGTGTTCAAATTATCGAGAGATTTCTCCGATAAAAATACACAGAGAAGTGCACGTTTACTTAACCGAGTTCAAATAACGACGTTTTACTGTAATAATATTTGTTCTGTGTGAAAGACCTGACCCATCACAAGGCATTTTTAAAGGTCATCATCATCATCAGCCTGACTACGTCCACTGAGGGACAAAGGCCTCTCCCATGTTCCGCCAGTTAACCCGGTCCTGTGCTTGCTGCTGCCAATTCATACCCGCAAACTTCTTAATCTCATCTGCCCACCTAACCTTCTGTCTCCCCCTAACCCGCTTCCCTTCTCTGGTAATCCAGTTAGTTACAATTAATGACCAGCGGTTATCCTGTCTACGCGCTACATGCCCGGCCCATGTCCATTTCCTCTTCTTTATTTCAACTATGATATCCTTAACCGCTGTTTGTCCCCTAATCCACTCTGCTCTCTTCTTGTCTCTTAAGGTTACACCTACCATTTTTCTTACCATTCCTCGCTGCGTCGTCCTCAATTTAAGCTGAACCCTCTTTGTAAGTCTCCAGGTTTCTGCTCCGTAGCTAAGTACCGGCAAGATACAGCTGTTATATACCCTCCTCTTGAGGGATAGTGGCAATCTACCTGTCATAATTTGAGAGTGCTTGCCGAATGTGCTCCACCCCATTCTTATTCTTCTAGTTACTTCAATCTCGTGGTTAAGCTCTGCGGTTATTACCTGTCCTAAGTAGGCATAGTCTTTTACAACTTCAAATGCACTATTACCTATCTCGAAGCGCTGCTCCTTTCCGAGGTTGTTGTACATTACTTTCGTTTTCTGCAGATTACTTTTAAGACCCACCTTTCTGCTCTCCTTGTCTAACTCCGTAATCACGAGTTGCGATTCGGCCCCTGAGTTACTCAGCAATGCAATGTCATCGGCGAAGCGCAGGTTACTAAGGTATTCTCCATTAACTCTTATCCCTAACGGTTCCCATTCTAGGCTTCTGAAAACCTCCTGTAAGCACGCTGTAAATAGCATTGGGGAGATTGTGTCCCCCTGCCTCACACCCTTCTTGATTGGTATTCTGTTGCTTTCTTTATGAAGCACTATGGTAGCAGTTGATCCCCTGAAGATTTCTTCCAGAATGTTTATATATACTTCATCTATGCCCTGATTTCGCAGTGTCTGCATGATGGCTGATATTTCTACTGAATCAAACGCTTTCTCGTAATCTATGAAGGCTATGTGTAGTGGTTGGTTATACTCTGAGCATTTCTCTATTACCTGATTGATAGTATGAATGTGGTCAATTGTTGAGTAGCCTGTTCGAAATCCTGCTTGTTCCTTTGGTTGATTGAATTCTAATGTTTTCTTTACTCTGTTAGCACTTACCTTTGTAAATAGCTTGAATACTACAGAGAGCGAGCTGATCGGCCTGTAATTCTTCAAGTCCTTGTCATCTCCTTTCTTATGTGTTAAGATGATGTAAGCGTTCTTCCAAGACTCTGGTACCCTTCCCGTCAGGAGACACCTCGTAAACAGGGTGGCTAGTTTTTCTAACACAATCTGTCCTCCATCTTTCAGCAGATCTGATGTTACCTGATCCTCACCAGCAGCTTTGCCTCTTTGCATGCTCTCCAAAGCTTTTCTGACTTCTTCTATCATTACTGGTGGGGTGTCATTAGGGTTACTGCTAGTTCTTATAATATTAAGGTCGTGGTTGTCTCGGCTACTGTACAGATCTTTGTAAAACTCCTCCGCTATATTAACTATCCTATCCATATTGGTAGGTATTTTGCCTTCTTTGTCCCTTAGTGAATACATCCGACTTTTGCCTATCCTAAGTTTCTTCTTCACTGCTTTGACGCTTCCTCCGTTTTTCAGAGCGTGTTCAATTCTCTCCATGTTATACCTTCTTACATCGCATACTTTACGTCTATAATTCAACTTCGGAAGCTCTGCCAGTTCTATTTTGTCTGTTGTACTTGACACTTTCATGATTTGACGCTTCTTAATTAGGTTCTTTGTTTCCTGGGAAATCTTGCCAGTGTCCTGTCTAACTACCCTGCCTCCAGCTTCCACTGCACACTCCGTAATGATACTCGTCAGATTATCATTCATTGTATCTACGCTAAGGTTGGTTTCCTCACTAAGAGCCGAGTACCTGTTCTGCAGCGACACTCTAAATTCCTGTACTTTCCCTCTCAGTGCTAGCTCATTGATTGGCTTCTTGCGCATCAGTTTCTGTCGTTCCTTCTTCAAGTCTAGGTGAATTCGAGACCGTACCATTCTATGGTCATTGCATCGTACCTTGCCAACCACTTCCACATCCTGCACGATTCCTGGGTGTGCAGTCATTATAAAGTCTATTTCGTTCTTATTTTCGCCATTAGGGCTCCCCCATGTCCACTTGCGGTTTTCTCGTTTTCGGTAGAAGGTATTCAAAATCCGCAAATTATTGCGTTCTGCGAATTCTACTAGTAGCTCTCCTCTGGCGTTTCTAGTGCCGATGCCATAATCTTCTACTGCCTGGTCTCCAGCCTGCTTCTTCCCTACCTTTGCATTAAAGTCGCCCATCGCTATAGTATACTGTGTTTTTACCTTACTCATTGCTGATTCCACGTCTTCATAGAAGCTTTCAACTGAAGCGTCATCATGGCTGGATGTAGGCGCGTAAGCCTGTACTACCTTCATCTTGTATTAGGGGCGAAGCTCCTTATGGCGTGGCTTGGGCGTCCCTCGTATGTAACCACCAGTGGCACATACCCGAAATAGGTATAACACTTGACCTCCAAGGTGGTGCCAGTGAGAGATTTCTTCTGTGCGTTGTTTAACAATAAAAAATAGTGCTCAATGTACATGCCAATGGCTGCTAATGGGGAATGAGAGACATAGCATTCGGCTTTTAGTCAACGCGCACGCTTCGATTCCCATTAGCAGCCATTAGCATGTACATTGAGCACTATCGTACAAGAAAGGGATGCTACATTATACTCGCTAGGTGTAACCTCCTTAGCTTTAGAAAGGTTTAGCCAGCGTTGAGCCGCAGTGCCACGAATACAATGAACTTGTATATACCATGAATGAACTCATGGTGGTTAAAAATGAGAGGTAGATACGAAGCGCAAGCAGTAAAAAAGTAAAAGCCGAATTCTCCTGTCTCTCATTTCTCCTTAGCAGCCATTGGCATGTAAATTGAGCCCTATCTGACAGGGAAAGGTTGCTACGTTATACTCGCTGGGCGTAACCTCCTTGGTTTTCGAAAGGTTTAGCGAGCGTTTGGTCGCAGTGCCATGATTACAGTGAACTAGAATATACCATGAACTCGAGGTGGTTAAAGGTGGGAAGTGGACCCAAAGCGCAGGCCGTAAGAAAGTGTGCGTGTGCCATCTCTCGTTTAGTCCTTGGAATGTCCGCTGGATGGCAGTGCTTCTATATGGGGAATATATGATAAAAAGATGCGAGATGGTGGGACTTGGAGCGTTGAATAGATGAACGAACGGACACACAAACAGATGCATGGATGGACGGATGAACGGACGCAGGGGCGGATGCATGAAAGAACGCAGGGACGGGCGCACAAACAGACGCATGGACGGTCACACAGACGGACGCATGGACGGACGAATGCTTCGCCCCACTCTCCATCATTCACTCCGTGGATATGCTGCCATTTTCTTTTATTCAGTTTAATTACGATACCTACCACCCTTTCACTAATGCTATAGTATTCCTTTATGTTGCCAGCTATGTTTCTGTGAATTAGGAACCCCACTCCCAGTTCTCTTCTGTCTGCCAAGCCCCGATAGCAAAGGACGTGCCCATTCTGTAGCACAGTATAGGCCTCATCTGTCCTCCTAACCTCACTGAGCCCTATTATATCCCATTTAACACCCTCTAGCTCCTCGAATAGTACAGCTAGACTTCCCTCACTAGATAAGGTTCTAGCGTTAAACGTTGCCAAGTTCAGGTTCCAAAGGCGGCCTGTAGTCCAGAGATTCTTAGCACCCTCTGCTGCGTTGCAGATCTGCTGCGTTGCAGGTCAGTTGCTTCGCAGCTGCTGGGGACTGAGGGCCGTGAGTTATTTGACGTATGCATGTGAGAGGTAGTGGCCAGATACTGCACCAGGGTGGCCAATCCTTCTCTGGTGAGGGATTGCGTTCCCGGCGGTGGTTACCGGTGAGGCCGCACCCCAGGCCTCTTAATGCAGTTTCATCAACACGTGGATTTTTTTTTCCGGTTGGGAAGTGCGTGGCACCGGGATTTGAACCACGGACCTCTTGCAAGCAAGGCGGATGCTCTAACCACTACGCCATCGCCGCACCCGGATTGTTATGTTCTAAATGTAGGTTTCAGCGGTGTATCAGTCAAGTTTGTGGTTATTTTTATAAAATGTTTAAATGAAATGAGATTTCTGCTGATTACCCCCTTAATTAAGGGTCTAGAGAGTACGGAGTTGGGCCTCCAATTAGCCTAAGGGGTGCTGTTTATTATTATATTAGGCGGACAAAATTTGAATTTGTTTGTGAGGTGATGTTACCAAATTAACCTTTTTAATGATTAGGCTTAATTTTGGTCATGAAATTAAAGGTATATTATTTTTAACAGAACCATGACCGAGCGAGTGCACTCAATAGGCATAATCCAAGTTGGCTAGTGTTTGTGCATGTTGATAATTCGAATGTCTACTGACAGCTATTTCTTTGATATTGCTGTGAAATATGTAGCCAAAAGAACTAGTTTTGTATGATACCCGTGTTAAGAGTGAGGCAGACAGTTGGGAAGTACTGAAAAATAAAAATGTGAATTCAGCTTTTGCCGTTGATCATCGTTTGAGCAGTGTCTTTGATTACTATGCACCATTGACGCCAGTGATTGATTGATATGTGGGGTTTAACGTCCCAAAACCACCATATGATTATAAGAGACGCCGTAGTGGAGGGCTCCGGAAATTTCGACCACCCGGGGTTCTTTAAGGTGCCCCCAAATCTGAGCACACGGCCCTACAACATTTCCGCCTCCATCGGAAATGCAGCCGCCGCAGCCGGGATCGCAACCCGCGACATGCGGGGTCAGCAGCCGAGTACCGTAGCCACTAGACCACCGTGGCGGGGCATTGACGGCAGTGCATGGCGTAGCCAAGAGGGGGGGGGGGGGGTCGGGGTCGTGGGTTTTTTCTCTGAATTTTTTCGTCCAACCCCTCTCCCCCCTGCCACTTACTCAACTTATTTCTTTTTGGTCGCTTCACGCTGGCATGATTTAGAAAATAAGTGCTGCTACTATCATAATATCATTGTTGGGCTCTTTTTCAATGTATAATGTCGGCATACGGAGAAACGTGTCGCGAGTGTTTCTCAAGGCTTAGCATTCTGTAAGACTTAGGGCAGGAATCTCGACTGCGAGTGTTTTAAGTTGGCTCGGTGACAGGAATAATGCTCATGTGGTGGTCATAGTTGTACCCGCCGGAAGAAATCTCGCCAGAGTCTATCACTACGATAATTTTCAATACAGAGCTCGAGGTTTGTTTTATGGAAATAGCCAGACACAAGTCCAAAGTCTCATAGGCCACGTTCAAGCATATTACAGCGTGACTCTTCGCACGTGTCCTAAGATATACTCAAGCCAGAGAATAACATTTCTATTTAACCTTCGCAAGTTTTAGTAAAATCTTAACACACGCGCACGCACACGCTCGCATGCACGCGACAAAATATTCGGTATATACACTCAGCTCGGCTTGTATTATAGGGCACAATATCTTTACATATCTTTATTGCTCCTTAAAGTCCAAGGCAATCTGTAGTGTTGCCTAGTGACGAAGCTGCAACACAGGCAAACGTGCAGGCTAATCATAGCCTTAGAAAGGCCTACTTAAATAACTATCTTGTAATTTAGGCTCGTAAATAAAAATATGACGGCCATACACCTAAAGCGTAATGAGAAATGCAGTGTAAGGAGCGGTAGTGAGCACAAGTTTAATTGTTCAGCGCTGTGGCAAACAGCGCAACAATAAGGAACAAAATGCTGAAAAATAAAAAACAACAAATTAGATATATTGATTAGCTTCACCTGTTTGTCCCTTTACATTCACATGACTAGACGGGCACACCGAGCAATTTCTGCAACTAGTGAAGCGCATGACAAGAAATGCACAGAATGGAGAAACATGGGTGGGCATGTTATCACGTACAATTATGAGCAATAGACATAGTAACCTGGTTTTTTTACCAGAAATAAAAGAAACTTGTGCAAGCAATGTCTCACGCCGAACACAGACGCATTACATAGTGGAATGCTGTTATTTTTTTTTCAATTGACCCAAAGATAATCCTGCACATTTCATGTCACTTATGTACCATATGTTACTCGAAATTTGCTAGAATTGCCGCAAGCAAATTTGGGTTGTTGCATTGTCGTTCACACTTTTCCTATCCGCTAACCACGTCTGCAAGTGAAAGGTGCTATTGAAAAGCAAGAAGTATAGACAACGGGAGAGGACGGAATCACTCTGCCATGCCGTCAAAGTGGTTTCAATAATATGTCTCATACAGTTGAACTTGCTTCCTTACAGCTGGACGAAAAGTAGTGCATACTGATTTTACCAACACCGTCTTTTTTTTACTACCTGCCAGGGTTGTCCAGTGGTTATGGTGCTCTATTGCTGATCTGCAGGTAGTGGTATCAACACTGTCGTATTTTCGACGTGGGCGAAAATGCTAGAGGCCCGACCTTTTTGATTTAGGTGCATGTTAAACAAGGAAAGTAGTAAAATTTGTGGAGCACCCAACTACAGCGTCTCTCGTTGTCCTATCATGGTTTTGGACCATCCTCGTCATCATCATCATCATCATCATGAGTCTGACTACGTCCAATGAAGGATAAAGACCTCTCCCATGTTCCGCCAGTCAACTCGGTTCTGTGCTTGCTGCTGCTACTTCTAAGTCTTACGCATCTGCCCACCTAACTTTCTGTCTTCCCCTCACCCGCTTGCCTCCTCTGGGAATCCAGGCAGTTACTTTTATTGACCAGCGGTTATCGTGCCAACGTGATACATGCCTGGTCCCTGTCCATTTCCTCTTTTTGATTGCAATATGACATCTTTAACCCCGGTTTGTTCCCTATCCACTCTGCTTTCTTCTTGTCTCTAAAGGTTACACCTATCATTTTCTTTCCATCGCTCGCTGAGCCGTCCTCAATTTAAATGGAACCCTCTTTGTAAGTCTCCTGGTTTCTGTTTCATAGCTATGTACCAGCAAGATGCAGCTCTTATATACCTTACTCTTGAGGGATAGTGGCAATGTACCAGTCATGATGTGAGAGTGCTTGTCAAATGTGCTTTACCCCATTCTTAATTAATTTAAGCCGTAATTTTACCTAGTTGCCTCTTCACTTGCTCACCAGAATGCCTGATATCCAGATCGACGTCGATGGAATATTTAAGTTCATAAACTCTCTCAAGTTATTCTCCTCGGCCGGTTGTGATCAAATCAGCAGCAAACTACTTATAAACACAATTTACCTGTCAAGTGCAATACTAACCTTACTGTTCCAACAATCACTAAGCACTAGTGAGGTTCCCAACGATTGGAAGAAAGCACAAATCTTTCCCATCCATAAGTCTGGTGACAGATCAAAAGCACCTAATTACCACCCGATTTCGCTAACCAGCATACCATCCAAACTGCTAGAACACGTTATAGCAACCAAGGTAATGAACTACCTTGAATCAATTAACTTCTTTTATGCGTACCCGCATGGTTTCAGAAAACTATTATCGTGTGAAACACAGCTCTCAGAATACACCGATAATATCTTGCAACATATGGACGATCATCTACAAATTGACGCCATCTTCCTCGACGTCTCGAAGGCCTTCGACCGTGTCCCACACAACCATCTGCTTGCAAAAATATCTACTCTTGGTATTCCCCTGAAACTGATTACTTGGATAGAACATTTCTTAAAAGGACACGTACCATACACTACTGCAACTCTCATGACTCGCAAATTTCTAGTGTTACATCCGGTGTCCCCCAGGGAGCAGGCTTATTCCCCCTATTATTTTTAATCTACGTCAATGACCTGCCATCTAACACAAAAACCAGACTTCGACTTTTCGCCGCAATGCCATTCACAAGCCTAGCGACTCCACTAATCTTCAAAAAGACATGGACACTATCGCTGCATGGTATGGAAAATGGCTCATGCCTCTTAACCTTAATAAGTGCCAATCCATGTCCTTTTCCCGTAAACGCACACCACTATTCACGGATATCTTATCAATTCAAATGAAATAACTCGAACACAGTGCTATAAGTATCTAGGCGTTCAGTTGACATCGTCATTATCATAGGTCGCTCACATTCAAACAATATGCGCACATGCTTCGCACACGTACACTTGGATTTTTGCACCGAAATCTCAGATCTGCGTCACCCGCTATTAAAAACTTGCATATCAGACAAACGTTCGGCCTAAATTGGAATACGCTTCATCAATATGGCACCCCTGACAAGCATATCTCACCTACGAATTAGAATCCATACAGAATCGCACTGCTCGCTTTATAACGTCAAACTACTCGCCTAAATTTAGCATCAATGAACTCAAACACACACTTGACCTTCCATGTCTCCAATCACGACGAATAATCTCGCGTCTCTGCTTGCTTCACTCTTTCTATTATCACCCACTTGCCAGGCACTCTAGACTTCAACCCCCGCCCGAATCTCGCTGCACCTCAACCACAGCAAACTAATCGCACACATTCAGTGCCGCACATCATCAATTAAAGATTCTTTTCCCCCATGCAATAACCCTGCGGAATACCCTCCCCGACAGTATTGTTTGGTCCACCGACCGCCCGACGTTTCGCAAAAAAAATAGCAATACATCTGACCTCAATTGAAATGATTTCTTAGTTGAACCAAGTTAGTAGCCAACTTTTAGTGACTCATGCATTATGATGCTGATCACCTACGTATATTGCTGTTTTATTTCCAGTCTACGGTAGTTGTTTTTTTTTTCTGCTTTCTTGATTCCTTTTATAGAGATGTTATTTCTCCCTTTCTTCGTCTTTTCTTCTTTTTTCGGCGTTTGTGTGATTAAGAGTCCGTCATATATTGCTTGCCTCCGCCTTATGTAATGCCTCCGGGCCCTTAAGGCTTCAATAAATGAAATGAAACGAAATTCTTATTTTTCTAGTAACTGCTATCTCGTGGTTTGGCTCAACGGGTATTACCTGTCCTAAGTAGACGTAGTCTTTTACAACTTCAAGTGAACTATTACCTATCACGAAGCACTGTTCTCTCCCGAGGTTTGCAAATTACTTCCGTTTTTACAGAATAATGTTAAGACCTGCTTTTCTGCTCTCCTTGTCTAACTCCACGACCATGAGTTGCATTTCGTCCCCTGAGTTACTCAGCAATGTGATGTCATCGGCGAAGCATAGGTTACTAAGATACTCTCCATTAACTCTTATCCCTAACTGTTCCCATTTTAGGCCTCTGAAAGCCTCCTGTAAGCATGCGGTAAATAGCAGTGGAAAGATTGTACCCCCTGCCTTACACTCTTCTTTATTGGTATTTTATCCCTTTCTTTATGGAGCACTGTGGTGGCAGTGTACCCCCTGTATATTTCTTCAAGGATGTTTATATATGCTTCGTCGACGCCCTCATTCCGCATCGTCCGCATGACTGCTTATATTTCTACTGAATCAAACGCCTTGTCGTAATCTATGAAAGCCATGTATATTGATTGGCTGTATTCTGAGCATTTCTCTATTACCTGATGGATAGTATGAGGGTGGTTGATTGTAGAGTAGCCTGTCCGAAATTGCGCTGGTGCCTTTTTTTGGTTGATTGACTTTTAATGTTGTCTTAATTCTTTTAGCCATTACATCTGTAGATAGCTTGTAAAGACGGAGAGCGAGCTGATCGGTCTGTAAATATTCAAGTCCTTGTAATTTTTTGCTTATGTAGTAAGATTATGTTAGCGTTCTCTCAGATTCTGGTAATCTTCAAGTCAGGAGACACTTCGTAAACAGGGTGGCTAGTTTTTCTAACACAATCTGTCCTCCGTATTTTAGCAGATCTGATGCTATCTGATCCTCTCAGCAGCTTTGCGTCTTTGCGTTCCTCCCAAGGCTTTCTGACTTCTTCAATCGTTACTGTTGGGATGCCATCTGGGTTACTGCTAGTTTTTATATTGAGGTAGTGGTTGTCCCTGCTACTGTACAGATCTTTAAAACTCCACCACCATTTTAACAATCCTATCTATATTGGTAGTTACATTGAGTTCCTTGACCCTTCTTGCATACATCTGGGTTTTTCCTATCCCACTTCCCTGCTTTGACGCTTCGTCCGTTCTTCAGAGCGTGTTCATTTTGTCCGTGTTATACCTTTCTACATTGGACACCTTACGCTTATTAATCAACTTCGAAAGTTCTGCCAATTCTGTTTTGTCTGTTGTATATTTGAGGCTTTCAAGTTTTGACGTTATTTAATGAGCTTCGTCTTCTGGGACATCTTGCCAGTGTCCTGTTTAAGTACCGTACCCCCAACTTCCACTGCACACTCCGTACTGAAGCTCGTTAGATTATCCTTCCTTGCGTCAACGCTAAGGCTGGCTTTATCGATAAGAGCCGAGTACCTGTTCTGAAGCGAGACTGAATTCTTGCTCTTACCTTCCCAGTGCTAGCTCATTTAATGGCTTCTTGCGTACTAGTTTCTGTCGTTCCTTTTTCAAGTCTAGCTGAATTCAAGACAGTACCATTCTATGATCACTGCATCACACCTTGCTAAGCACTTCCACATCCTGCACGATGCCTGCGTGTGCACTCAGCATAAAGTCTATTTTGTTTTTACTTTCGCTATTAAGGCTCCTCCCTATCAACTTATAGTTCCCTCGTTTTCATTAGGATGTATTGAAGATCCGTAAAATATTGCGTTCTGTAAATTCCACTAAAAGCTCCCCTCTGGCATTTCTAGTATCGATACCATAATCTCCTACTATCTGGTCTCCAGCCTCTTCTTTTCTTCCTTGGCATTCAAGTCGCCCATCAGATGGTAAAAGCCATAAATCAATCATTAACAACTATGTTTTAATGTTGTTCAGAACATCTCAATCGAAGAATAACGTACTTCAGTTAACTTTCATCCTTGATTGAGCTGGCGCTTATGGTTAATAGTACGCACACATTCAGCTGAAGCCGAATACGTTCCCGTTAAGCACTGATTCATTGATATGTGAGGTTTAATGTCCCAAAACTACCATATGATTATGAGAGACGCCGTAGTGAAGGGCTCCGGAAATTTCGACCACCTTGGGTTGTTTAACGTGCACAAAAATCTGAGCACAAGGGCCCGCAACATTTCCGCCTCCATCAGAATTGCAGCCGCCGCAGCCGGGATATGGTCCCGCGACCTGCGGGTCAGCAGCCGAGTACCTTATTTAGCCACTAGATCACCGCAGTGGCGCTCCCAGTAAAGAACAAAGAGAATGGCTTCCGGGCGGACTTGTATTTCACGGTGGATGTTCAGAGAGCAAGTCAAACAATCTTTCGTGTGTTGTTATAGCTTTCAGGTACAACTTAGGGCGTCTCAGCGATGAAAAAAAAGCGTCCTCCTTCGGCTGTGTTCACCGGCAGAGTAGCCGAAATCTTTAGAAGATGGTGCACGTTTGCGAAGAATACCCTTGGGCTATTGGAAATCACTTGCATCGCAGACATGCTCAGCTTTTCTCGCTTCTCTCGCTTCCAATTCGCAGCCTATATGGTTATTAGTGCAAACTACAATTGCAATGCTGAAGTTGAGGTAATGTTCGAGTATACACGTCAGTAAACATTTAGGCAGTGGGAAGAGTGCAAGATTGAGCAGTGTTTTGCAGCAAAAGCAAAAAAAAGCCTCTTCAAGTTGTGACGATGCATTTTAAAGCGCTCATTGAAGTGGTCTATTAAATAATCCAGAAAAGGCCAGAAATACCGAAAGCTTAAAGTGCTCTTCCACGCCAGCCAGTGGCACGTTACTTCGATGAAGCTGCCTGCCTGTGACAAGCGGCATTCTCATTTTCAGCAGTTGTGAAGTGCGCACTGGAAGCAGCGTTGCTTTTTGAGAAATAATCATCAAGCGTTATACCATACGGCGTTTTGGCATGACCATCGAGTCTCATAAAAGGGCGCTGATATACCCAGGGCATAAACTATCAAGCAATATTTGTAGGAAGTGTATTTCGAGGGGGTGACTTCGCACTTCTAGGAAGGAACGAGCTCAGCAATGTTCGGGCAGTGACCGTGAATGCGAGAAACGAGAACTTTAGCGATGATGAAAGTAGGCTGGTAAAGTTCCGCCTTAAACACTAGTGCTCGTTTCTAGCCTGGCGCAAAGTATACATTTCCTCTGCTTCCCTCCAGGTTCTGGTATGGTCACGCTCGCCCTTTATCTTGCTCTGCCCGTGAGATGTCTCACGTTTGTGATTGCGCCCATACGGAAGGCTGGTAGTTTCTGTCAGGTCGTGATGAAACACCACAAACGTGAATGAATGCGACGCAGGTGTAAGCAGCAGTAAAATTCCAGAGAATCGCATAAAAATTCTTCAAACAGACAACCAACATGCATGAACGATGCACAGTAGTGCGTAAGTAAACTCGTGTTGCATACACTGCCAGTTCTCGTCGGAGTTCACGCGTTCTCATAAATGTATTATCGTGCTCTATGCTATCAACAACTCCAGGGTTCATTCCTTCACCCATGGTGAACCGATCACAAAATATTGTGTGGTTCGAGGTTGCGCATATTCACGCTGGTGGAAATGCTGGAAACAAGAAGCACGTTTGCTGCGAGGTGAAATACTCTGTACAGCCCTAAATCTGCAGAGGAAAGAGAAAATTGGGCTGCCCGCTTGCAAACAACGGAAGACACCTTGCCGCAACGCTATTGTTTCAGGAAGCCAAGTAAAGAGAGCTCCGAAAAAAACAAGGACATATACCACGTTTTTTTGCGCGTATTTAAGTGTTTTAGTGCATATGCGCAGCGACCAAGATTTTTGTGAGCATAGTCCGGTTGCCCGTGCACTTTTGATTGAGGCCAAGTGAGCATTTTTCATCTATGATTATCTTACCCTCGCATATTGCACAATAAAACCTCTACGATTGGAGTACTTCATGAAGTCACAGACAATGACAGTAATAAATTCGCTCAGCAAAGTAAGCGAACGAAAATGTAATTATGAATGTACATAAACATGCTGCATATACCTCTCATTCTTCGTTGCAAGCAGAACCTTCTTGACCTGCCAAACACACTTCGCCCCGATAAGGATTACGCCATCTACGCTTCACAAAGTTCAACAATTAACAATGTCTTCTTCGATCGGGTGGATAATCGCAGTACTGCATTATCTAAAACTTGTCCAATCAATGGTGCGGCGACAGGCGGTTGTTCTAAACGGTCACTGTACTTGTCGTTTACTGTATTTAAAGTACTTCTTACAGTATTGCCCCACCACCGTGGTCTAGTGGCTAAGGTACTCGGCTGTGAACCCGCAGGTCTCGGGATCAAATCCCGGCTGCAGCGGCTGCATTTTTGATGGAGGTGAAAATGCTGTAGGTCCGTGGGTCAGAACCACAGGTGGTCTAAATTTATCGAGCCCACAACTACGGCGTCTCATATAATCATGTGGTAGTTTTGGGATGTTAAACCCCACATATCAATCAATAATTATTATAGTACTTTTAGTTAATCTCTTCAAAACCATACGCATGGGGAGAGACACACCTTATGACTTTATATACATGTGAACCATCTGTTTAAACTACCATCAATAGCGACGTCACAGAGAAAAGCTGACGCATGTGCTCCCCCCCCCCCCTCGGGTCTGTGTGAAACCCCTCTTCGGAAAAAAATTCTGGCTACGCACCTGATTGAGGCAAAAAACTGATTTATTCTTCTGTCAATGAGCATAAAAACTTTGAAGGTCATTCAAAATAGTAAGGGCCATTTGGTTCCAAACAAGTAAGGACTCAATAGCAAAAGTTTCTATTGGTTGGCTTAGTTTAGCGAAAAGCAACTTCGATTTTCTACAGAGTCACTGCTAAATTCCTAGCACTTTTCGTAACGTCGCAGTATTCATTAGTCAATCTGCATAAACGATTGCAACCTGGTAATTAAAACCATAGCAAACAGTGATCTTGATTTTCTCACTGTCTTCAAATCGTACCCGGAGTCCCTGTTTCAAGTGAAAGAAGAGGAAATAATTGCATGGCGCTGGCTCAGGACAGTAGGGCGTACAACCGGTGTTTCCAATTGAAAATTTTATATTCCCATTGGTTCTGACTGTGGTGCAAGGATGCACGTTGTCATGTAGGAGGACGATTCCCGATGAGAATTCGTACGTCATCAATGTTTGTCGTACTTATTACTGTGATGAGTGTTTCACAGTATATGTCAGCTGTAACAGTGGCCCATATTATATGGAATTAAACACTAAACACGCCCTTTTTTACTTAGAAAATGGTAGGCATAATTTCTGAATGGAGTAGGCTAATTGTTTGAATTCTTTAGGTTTTTGTGAAAAGGAGTGGTGGCATCACTGTGTTGTTTCTGCGATTGCGTACACTGTCAAGCGTCGTCACCTGTTCAACAGTGTGCGAAAACAAATAATCTTTGTGGTAGCAGTCAAAAAACGCTTGCTTTTCCGCTTGACGTCCTTGGGTGTTTTAGTTGGTCGATAAGAATTTTTGGAAACCAGCTTGAACAAGCTTTGTGACATCTGGGCATATCAGCTACAATTGTGCAAATCGTAGTGAGGCCAACAAAGGGAAAGTTGTCTTAGAGACCACTAAGTCAATCTATTGCAATATTCAGACCACTAGAACAATTTGGTTGGCCTGAAGCTTGGTGTGGCGCTTCACTCTTTGTCGTACACGTTTGTGCAGCCATTTCGGAAGTCTCAACATCGTGTTCTGAAACTTGTTTCAATCCTCACACTGGGTCTATAAACAAGGCACAACTCCCCGTAAACTGGAAAAGCTAGTGAATATTTTGCATGCAAGAATGTAATTGCCGTGTGCACCTCACAACAAGTGGAGCAACAATATTCGCCAACATTATTGTCTGTGCGTTCCCCGACAACGAGACAACTACTGAGCCAGAACAGTCACTTCGGTACTTTCGCTGAGAAGTAGCAGATTGTGCCTTGCATAGAACTCTTCAGTCGGACGTGCAAATATCGAAAGGTAACGAAATAGCCCTTACTTTAGAATAATTTTCGTAGAAAATTCCATTATACAGATATGACTAAAATGACGACTCACTTTCTATTTTTTCAACATAATGACTGCCATGACTTCCAGCACTTCTGAGCTGCCTAGTGTTACTAGTGATCAATATAGTCCTATTGTATACGTATTTGCCATGTGCAGTGTATTGTGAGGGCTATCCACTGGCGCATAATTTCTTTTTTTACAGATGAGTGCTTTTTGGAGTTTACAAACAGGCATCCATTATCTTGTGTGTAAGCTGATCTACAATGGACGATCAAGGGCGAGGGTAGCTCATCCTCTGAACTTTTTATCCGTGACAACTTTCAAAAGAATGTTGACTTGCTGAAATGTTTCACAGAGGCTTTTAATATTCGCCAACAGTTACTCAATTAAAGTGTCGGACACTGCAACCTTTTTACCTCTCTTGAAACATCAACCAGCTTTCTTTTTCAACATGATCATGTAGATGGTGTTTTTTCAGGATTCACGTGCTTAGGACAACTGAAACTTGATCTTGTTAGTCGTCAAAATATCGCACGCGCAGACAAGACCACAGAAAAAACATCATATCAAGAACAATCTAATATGCAGGGATTTCTAGCACAACAGCGTGGTGTCATTTATTTTTATTTAACAATATATGCCACTTGCTAGTGTGTTGTCAAATAACATATTATGGCTAAGGCTAATCATACTGACACTGCACGTTTTGAGGGCATTTGAGGTGAGAAAGACAACGCGCAGCACGGTACCAAGTACTGTGCAAGGGGTGTCCAGTGTAAATATCGTTGTCTGACTGAACAAGACAAGAGGGAAAGCTGCACAATTTTAGCGGGTAGTTGTACTAATCAGATGGCTATTACTGTTTTTTTGCATGTATGGTTCATCTCTGTAAGAGGCAGTGTTTCTTGCTTACAAGTATACTGCTACATTCACGATTGGCAATAAACAATGTAAGCTTGCTTGCTTGGCATGTTTTTTTTTGCCAGTTGAGGCCTCTCGGTCACCTTGAGACATAGCGTAAATATGTTTAGTAAAGTTAGACTGCTGTGCGTGCGAATACGACCCCTCAACAGCAGCGAATAAACGCCTATAATCTGCGGGTGCGCACCGCGACCACCCGCAACCACCACCAAAGCAGCCGCTATGTTATCCCAGCACAATGATAATGACAGTCCTAGCAGCACCATCTCTAGGTTGGATAACTTAGTTCACAATGCCACCACTACCCTTATTTTCGTTTCACTGTCCAAGGTAAAAATTCTCTTCTCTAAATGGTAGTATATAGGTGTTCTGTGGCATTGTTCGAGTGATTCGTGCCTCCGCTGACCGCAACCGACGTGGGTTTTGAGCCGCACTCAGGTGAGCTTTGTTTAATTATCGCTCAGTTTCATTACAGTGATGTGTATAGCATTAGTGGTGTACCTTGTGGCGATGACAGGTTTTGTGAGTCGAAGGAAAAATAAATCGGGGCCCTTGGTCAAATATGTCTTCGCATTTGCACGTGTTTTTGCGTACTACTTGCGACGCACGTACTACGTTTCTAAACCTCGGCTCTTTCTTCTTGTGTGCGACTTCGTAGTCGCACTTGTCCTTGTGCGCGTTTAAGCCTCGACAGTATTTGCATGTGGCTTGAGTTTTTCGTCGTGCCTGTCAAGCGGCTGCTTGTTATGGCTCGTGTCATCACACGTCGATGTGTTTGGTCGCTTGCTGTCACCCGTGCATGGGTCTCTTGCTCCGTGGCATAGGTTTTTACATCTATAGTTTCTTGTGAGTGCGCATTCTACAGCAATAGAGGTCACATTTGCCGCTAAAAGGACGCACTCAGGGGGAAGCGAAAACGACGATATGAGAATGTTTTTAGGTATTTTATCTTCAGAAGTTGGGTAAAGCTTGTAATGACGAAACGCCTTTACAACTACACCTTTCGGACAAAAGTTCTTTGACCGTTTGTCGCCCTATTAAACATGTCTGTGGTTTTTAGCCACATGATTTGTTTTTCAACATATGTTATCTTCATCCTGAGAAAAATAGTGGGAAGGGCTGCCCATGTCGTCGTCCCCTCTGTACTACCTTTTGAGCTGCAAATATATGTTCACACAGTCAGACGAACTACGCGAAAAGCAAGTTTTTTTTTTTGGAAAATAGAAGAGAGCGCCTAGTTCTTCGCTGGCAATGCACGCCTGCGTACATTTTACACGTCATATGTCTGTGATGTTAGCGCTTGTGCAGCATAAGTCTTGTGTGTGTGTGAGCGAGAGAGTACCTTTCTTCAACTGTTTCGGTGGAGCTGTAAAGTGAAACAGGGAATCTCGGGAATGTTTTTATATTGTGTACGCTCGTACTCAATATAAAAACACCGCAGCAGAATTTCAAACAAAAGAAACGTCGTTACACGAAGCACGCATAGTGCATGTTGTTCCAAGTACACTGTAGTAACAGCAATTTTTTGATAAGGATCGTTTGTTAATTAGTTCCAGCAAGAGTTCTAACTCGACAACTTTTCACCTAATCATAAAAACTTCTGAGACATGTGTAGGCAAGCTTATTTGTTATTTGACTGAACTATTTTCAGCAGATACCAATTTGTTTTTTTCCGGCTAATAAAGCAAGAAAAATATGAATAACACGTGCCTGCACTTTCACCCTTTCACCCACAATAGAAGAGATCGTAGTCTTGACTTGCTACCTCCACAGGTCGCCAAAAATATTATAGCTCACCTAAAATCCCACAACGTATTTCTGCTCACTCAGGCACATACTCACAAAAATTTGCTTCGAAAGGACCAACTCGCACTTACACGTGCTAAACTTTTTATGTCTTCTATTTTAGCACTGTTTAAAGCCCCCGATGTGTGCTTTGACCAGCCCTTAGGGGCGTAGAATATATAATAGTTCGCATATCAAAAAAGTAACAGTCTTTTGAAATGTGCTGTAAACGACTACAGACATAACTGGCTCTTTGTGAATGATTCTATCTGCGAATACTGGAATGGAGCTTTAAAATACTGGGGCAACAAATTTAAGGATCAACCTAAAATTCTAGAGTACTCTAAACATCAGTTTGCTTGGCTTGCAGTTCGCTTGGCTTGCAGTTAAGCCACAGCTGAGATATTGTGCACTGGTAGCATGCGACATAATGACACTTGTCAGTGCGCTTAAGCTTTATCAATACCGCGAAGAAATCTTTTGATGTAAAAGAAACTGGCATCGCACGTAAAAGGAAGAGGATATGTTTACTTCTCACTGAGAGTGTACTCGCCAGTCAGATCTGCGGACCCATGCAGACGTGGATGTCGTCGTCCGATTCCGGTTGCAGCGGGTCCCAGGCGAGGATCTTCATGTCCGCAACACAAATCTGGGAAAACTAAGAGCAATATGAGTCACGTTTCACTGCGGCAAAAAAAAATGCCCACGAGAAATCAGGAACACCGCTGCTTACGAACATAATGTTGAGGGTGAAATAACCTTCGCGGCACCAGAAGGGCGCCTTGTGTTCACTCCTCGATGCGACGAAGCGGTCGTCAACGCATCCAATAACGCGGATAGGGGTCAAAACCGAATGAATTCCTTCTGCACGGCTGCCTTCTCCTCCGCCGTTTTCTGGAAGTGAATCCAATTGTTGCGGGTGCCGGCGTGGAGGATTGCTCAGTTCACACGTCGCACACAGATGCTGACCACGGGCTGCATCACCGCTATGGTCTCTTCGCCTCTTACTAACGACTGGAAGGATGCTGTGGCGAATAAACGGGGGGCGCACACCTTTGCCGCTCCACCGAAAGCGCAACCCGCGAGTCCATCGGCGACTTCGTCACGCAGTCACAACACAGTTGCTTTACTCAGGTGAAAGTGACGCCCAAAGTGTTCGTCTGGCATGTCAAACACGACCTCAACATGCCTCCGGCACATGTTGTATTGATTGATTTGTGGGGTTTAACGTCCCAAAACCACCATTTGATTATGAGAGACGCCGTAGTGGAGGGCTCCGGAAATTTTGATCACCTGGGGTTCTTTAACGTGCACCCAAATCTGAGTACACGGGCGGCACATGTTGTAGGCCACGCTTATGTAGCCAAATGTTACAGCGAAAGTCCCTGGCTCAGCCGGCACCACCATTTTTTCCTATTTTGTTTGCGATGGGCTCATTCGCTTGCTGTTCCGTCGTAGCGCGGAACCGATTCCGTTTATTTTTCCATGATAAGCGCATACTTGTCATTTTGACGTCACCCCATTTTGGTCTTCCGAATCGTCACTGGATGGACAGGTTAAACGACCAATCAGAGAGGGTCTATTTTTTGCATATCGAACGCGCGTTTCTAATTTTGACGTCACCACAATTTGGGCTTCTGCTCGTCACTTGACTCACAGGTTGAACGACCAATCATAGAGCGCCAATGGGGGCCAAAACGGAATAAGGACCACGGAATAGCGGTTTGTTATACGGCCACTGGACGCGCGGGAATCGCGCTTTTCCACGCGTTGGGGTTTGAGTGTCAGCAACTGTCTCTGTATATTCTTGCACCGCTGCCCAGTCTAATACTCTCTATTTGAAAGGGGGGAAGGGGGCGCGATAGAATGAAATTTAGTAGCACTGTCAATATGGAAGACAGGCTAAAGTTTGCGCAGCGCCATTTGACGCCCTAGCGGAAAGAGGGCAAAGCTCCGGTCGCTCGGACGGGCCACGCTTGCTCGATTTTCCCATTGCGCGCGCGAAAAACGTGTTTCTTGGAGCGCTTATCTCGCATTTGCACGCTACGGGCAGTGCTCCTTCGTCATTCTGGAAAGAAGGCACGTACTACTGCTGCATTGTGAGCTGCTACAAAAGTTTGAACATGACGAAGACCTGAAAACTGCCTGTCAGGTTTTACCGTTTTTAATTCGAGCAGTGCGAGAAGCAATTGCGACAAAAAGTAGATTATGGCAGTTCGCCGATACTCCGTGGTCTCGTTACTTTGAAAATTTTTTGTCGTGCACAGTACTGCAAACTATCATTTAACTGAAAGAAACGCGATGGCCGGACTCATGATAAAAGAAATTGTGTTTGCAAAGTGAAATTGTGCCAAATAGACAGCAACTGTACATTTCGCGATCGGGCTCTGGCTTTCCGAGACAACCATTGGTAGTTCGAAAGCGGTGAAGCTTGCTAGCTTAATACACCTAAAATACCGCACTGTGAGCCCAGTAAGTGTTTTATTCACGTGATTGCTGTAGACTTCTCATCGCCGCTCAGTGTAAACAGATTTGTGCTGCGGGTTCGCGCTGAGCCTTTATGCGTTCAGGTCTTGCAAGCAACACCCACCGCTAAGTTAGCATGATGAGGTGTTGTGATGCTAGGATGGAAGTCGTGAGTTTGATTCTCACAAACGCCAGCTGTCTTTCCACGGGAGCGGTACTCAGTAACAGTGCGCTCAGATTTTGGTGCAAGAATGATAAACAGGACGTGTGGGTCTTGCATATTTCAAGCGTACGGTGGTATGATGCTCAATGTAGGCAGAAGCGACGCTCGGTGTGTTGGCACCATCCGTCAGTGGCCGTCCTGCCGCATACACTTCTAATAGATTTAAGTGAACGATAACAAAAAAACTCAGTTGGGCGGAATTGATTTGGAGCCTCAAGCTACGGCATGCCTCCTGACAGTAGGATGGTTTTGACACATAAAATATTATGTCTTTGAATTCACCCGAGATGATATACAGCTGCCGCTATGAAAATGAGTAAAAAAGAACCAATGCATGTGCAAAATTTTCGGTGGTTTCGTGAAATTGGACGTGGTTATCAGGGGCAATCTCGACGTAATTAAAAACAAGCTAGATCCTAGTGGGTATTCTGTGATATGACGACGGCCCAGAGAGCTGCCAAAACAGCCCAATCGACAATGGAATCAGTGAACACGCTGCGTGATCAGGCGTAGATATTATGCGAAATGAAACATGAGCTGCAAGAAACATGCATGATCGAAGAGGACATAAAAAAAACTTTTTTAAGCACATCACTATACTTTCTAAGCAGCTGAAAAAAACCAAAAGTGTTATTGAACTTACGATACGACCTTGTTAACATCCGGTGAAAACTTCGGCAAAAGTGAAACTATTATGAAACTGAACACATCACATCGAAATGGTGCTAGGGACTGAACAGGGCAGACGTAAGTTCAAACACTTCACATTTACCTTCTATAAACTGAAAGCCGCGTGAGAACCTAGGCATTTAAGCAATAGAATTGCGAACCCTATATAAAATCGCACGCGCAAGCGTGATGGTAGTTTGCCGACAGCTCCAAGAAGACAAGAATGCCGCAGCACATGCGCCTTTTACCCGTAACATACATAAAGAATTCACGCCGTCCCCTCACTTCTAATGTCTTAGAAAGGCTGAATTCACTATTGACATTCACATACCACTCAATCAAACACGACGTGTTTGACTTGCTTGGTCCCGCAAAGGTTGTCAATAAATTGATTGCTATAGGTTCTGATAAGATTCACACCTTAAAAACGTTTTTGTAATTTTTTAAACCTTCGGAGCAAGCCATATTTGACGCTGCACGTGGAGGGCGACCAGATAACAGCGCGCGTAGAGCGCGTGAACGTGCTGAAATAGCGCAGGCAGAAGGCAAGAGCGGGGCACCGAGCGACCGGCTTTTGCTAGAAAGGAAGCAAAACGCACGCGGCGCAGCGCCCCCTGGCCGAGGTTGGAAGGCCCATAAAACCAATCGAACAACATAGTCAGTGAACTGTGTTGTTTAGTCTATTGTTAGAACGCATCTGCGCATGAGCACTGGAAAACGCGGCTGTCGTAGATATTTTACTAGAGAATTTTAACGCACATCTAGCTTTTCTTCTTTTTTTCAGATAGCGGAATAGAAATCATTTGCTTATGACAATATAGTATATCACCGTTTGCTTCTGTAATGTCTCGTGTTATTTCAGGGTTTGATAACAGCAACCAGTACACACAACTTTCAATGATTTCATTTTCCGTCACGTAACCTTTGTTGGCATCTACTAGCAGTATTTTGGTGAAAGTATAAAGTTGGCCTTCCGGCGTACATCAAGGCTTCACTCTTTGAAGCTGTTCGGCAGCTGAACGACGCTATGATTGAGCTCAGTGAGACAGCTGGTGGGTTAGTGACCAACTTTCTGCGTGGACGCGGCACGAGACGCTCTAGGGGTGGTGCCGACCAACGGAGCCCTGACCGAGGTAGAAGAGGTGTCAGGGTTAACCCGGATGCTCCCCTTCAGCTTCAGCCAGCTGTACCAGAGTTCGGTCAAATGGAGTCCCTTCCGCGGCCATTTTCTGCGCCACCGCCATATCAAGATTCAGCGGTGTGCGTCAACAATGAGCCGTCTTTCAGCGGGGACGACGTGGAACGTGCCGCGAGGCGCCTTGGTGAAATCCGCCGGACACAGCCGAACTTCTACTCCGACCTTCAACGCAGACAACTTGAGAATATACGCCAACAGACGTTACGTCCGACAAACATGTGGGAGAACCTCAAGAGCTTTCTGGGGAAGTGCAAGCACAAACGCCTATACATCATCCTGTTTTTCTTTGGTTTAATCGTTGGTGCCGTTTTGTTTGCTTTACTGGCGAAAGATGACCCCACATTCTGCCCTCCTAAGCGCTTAGGATGAAGGCGCACTTTTTGATATTCAAGACTTTCGATACGGTGTGTATGTGTCCGTGTTGTGCGTGCTAGCGGGGAATATCGCAACGTCGTGTAAAGACAAACAAGTGGTTCAGCCGTATGTATGACTAGATGCTATCGAAGCAGTAGGAAACAAGAATAGGAAGGAACCAAGTATGACATCTAATACGCAAGTTTCTGTGAGCTGTCACTGCGTAAGACTTCCCAAATATTGCTAATGCGTTACCGAAAACGTGCATCCTAGCTCTGTGTCTTTCGTGCAGACACTGGTGGCCTAGAGTGTTTTTCTCACGTTTGCGTTTCACTGAGGCCTAAAGGTACGCTCCTGGCCATTTCCTTCTTGCGGTACTTTATCTATGTGAATAATTGGTGATAGCATGCAGCAGCTTCCATACCTTCAGATATAATACCCGGAACGCACGCCGTGCTATTTCCATTTTGTGGGTTTTTGGCTGGCTGTATACCATTTTATCACTTTGACATGCTCTTCGAAGTGCAGCTTTTACGGAAGGTTGTTTAATCATGCGTTAACAAGGATTTCTTATTGTTAAACTAGCTTTATGAGGGTAACTGAACGCCGCACAAAGAAATAAACTGTGCCAAGTATTCTTCTCTTGCCTATTTGCTATAGTATTGCAGTATCTGCTTATCAAAGGACTAGTTGTTTTTACCTCTGAGCTGTTCTTCAACTGACCAATAGTTAACCAACTGTGGTAGCTACCAGTAAGCCTCGCCATCCCCATTTTGAGACGCTCAACCCGACATCGATGGCTGCTAGAACTGCCACTCCTTACGCTCCAGTTTGGTCCAATGCCTAAAACAGTCGCGAGAACTGTGCGTAGTTGGCAGCTGTTCATCATCACGACGTATACCTCGCACGCAAGCCAGTATACTGTACACTCTGGAATTATGAATAAATGTTGGGGTTTAACATTTCGAAACACTATATGTGAGAGACGCTGTTGTGCAGGGCTTTAGAAATTTAGACCACCTGTGGTTCTTTAACATGCACCTAAATAGAAGCAAGAGCTTTTGGGTGACTTCTAATTTGAGCTTTCCTTATATTGAATGAAAACGTAGTTCACATGGTAGAAGTTACCCCTCTACTTTCACAGAATTAGTAATGTGTGTCGACCCACCGTACTGACTTGCCCGCTGTTACATTGTACACCTATGCAGGAGCTTTATTCCAAGACTAGAGCGGTTGAGTTCTTGGCGGGAGCCAAACACATATAAAATGCAGGGCACTTATATTTAGGCTTGCAGTAAAGATAAACGGGCAGGCAAAATTAAGCTGTAGTCACCCACTAAAATTTGTGCCTCACTACCCTAAGGTGGTTTTCACATGCCTTCAAAATTAGAACCATAAAGAAGGCTCACTATGATAAAAGCTGTGCGGCCTTTATTACATTCATTTTGTTGTTATCCAAGAAGTAGGTGTAAGCATTCTTTTCGTGTATATTTTTGCGCTTTCAGCAGTCAATCGTCGCACTACTATTGAATCAAAGGGCTATTAGACACTAGAAATTCAGTTGGGGTATTTCATAACTACTGCAAAGACCAAGCAAGACACAGTGAGCGTTTGAGTGATGCCTGTGGTGCAACGCTTCCTGCAAGGTGCAAGTGCCTATAGAAATATTGAAATGCATTCAAAACGAAGTTCCAGACAAACTTCTTTTTAGAAGTATTTACCGTACAAGTGTTCATAGGGTACGAACAGTTGAACTGAAAGCTATATATGTGTTTTCATGTCATAGAAATCATCGTGAAAGCGATAACTCTCGGTCTTTTCACGTGGAGCGCTGGTGGGTGAATCGGTATCTAATTTTGTGAGTCAGGGGCGAAACAAGAAAAATCAAACCCCTTGATCGGGTAATAGTCAATCAGAATCTGCGGCGGAGGTACAAAAAGTATTCTAGCTGCTGTAGAAAACCTGCTGCACTGTGAACACGTTTTAGCTTTTTAGGAAGTGTTTGGATCGTATTCCAGCGTGCATCGCAAAGGTATATAATAGGTGAAACGCCATTTAAAGTGAGGTTTGACTAACACCCTTGTTTGCGGTGTTCTTGTAGGGTCTCTGGGCAGTATTATCTTCCTAGTTTAGTCATCAGCACTGCGAGGTGCCTTTTGGTGCTTTTGTAGAGTTTCTGGGGAGTTTTGTTTTCGTTGTTTGAACACCGAGCTGAAGTGAGAGCCGTCCACTTCAAATCTTTCTAGCCGTCAGTCTGCTTTATTAAACTCATTTATTGACAGATATTGCTCATATTTCATTTAGAACGAAGCAATGAAGCTTCGCTAAGTGTTTATTGCCGACAAAATCGATCGTTTTTGAGATATTTGTGTTGGCAGATGGCTTAACAAAGTTTGCTTACGCAGTAAACGGGGTCAAAAGAGGGAATTTAGAAGGTAACGTTGGTGTTTGTATTTAATTCAATTCGGGGGCTTGAATGGTGCGCAGAGGAAATTTTTCGGCTTCTCCTGAAAGCCTAAAAACTCAATCTGGGAAGAAAAATGTTGCCTCGGTGGGCTCGGCAGACCAAATGGTATACATGGTCCAGCCAGGTTGATGGCGACCTCACCATATTTCGCAGAAACAGGGATTTCAGGTGGCTGGCAATGCGGGCACTACTTTCAAAACTTGGGTGTATACCACCAGCCGACAGAACCCGGCCATGCGGAAGCCATTCCAAGGTGGGATCGATGTAGAAGAGAGTACCCATTCGACGACAGTGCGATCGAAGGAGGTGGCTGAAGCGGCCCGCTTCTCTGTTGAAACGTACGACGTAGGGCCGGTTGAGGCACGCGCGCCTGCAGCCTGGGGCTCTCGGTAGCACCATTGTAGTGAAGATCTTCGTAATCTCCGGGCACTGTTTCACGATTAGGCTCACCATGTCCTCGTATTTGGACACACGAAAACCGCGTTCCGTTTGCGTTCCAACAGCCACAGGGCACACGTAAAGGGCCTTCCCGATTAGCCGTTCTCCAAACATATCAACATTTTTTGTCACTATTTCAAACGCGTGTCATACTCCTACAATCCGGCCCGCTTCCAGAACACACGGGAGCGCGAACAGTGGGACTCATACTTCATAAAGAAATTCAGATCACTTACCCCCGGAATCAACGAGAGCCCTGGGTGACTGACGCGTCTCCGCGAAGTTTAGTGAAACACAGAAAGTGAATTGCTCAATTAATTTATTTATACATACGTGAAGTCACACAAATAGGATGTTCAATATAGAGCGTGAAAATAAACTGATTCGATGCTACGTGCATCAACCGGCGCGTGTTAGTATTTTTAGATTTCATTTTTAGGTTATTTTTATTCTTTTGTTTATGTTTTTGTTTGTTCATCATTTAAAAAATATTCATTCATTTATTTTGAGTATGACTGATAATACACTTTTTTTCCAGGAGAGGGCAGATGGGGGGGAGGCGGCACATTAGCTTTGCATCGTGGCCAATGTTTTCCTAAAGCTGGAGTGGGCCGTATGTTTCTTGTGTGTGTGTGTGTGTGGCCCGACGCCGCGGGCCAGCCGCCGAACCACGTGAACTTTAATTCGATCCATTTGTGGGATGCGAGAACGCGGCAATATGCTTCTCTTTTTCCCTTTTCCTTGGTCGCCTTCGCTGGCGGCGCGTCTTATCTACCCCCAGTAACAATGCATGGATTACCCACCCCCTTCCGGTGGCTCTCCATCGCTCCTTTCTTCTTCTTCTTCTTCTCCTTCTTCTTCTTCTTTTCTTCTTCTTGTCTGTCGCTTGCCTCGTCCGCCTGCTTGTCTCGTTTATTTTGTTTTCTTTTTTCTTCTTTTCGCTTTGGGGGTCTCCGAACTGTGAGGGTGGCCCTCTGCTACTGGAACTTGTATCATTTTGCTTAGAGGAGGCTGGTCCACCAGCCGAATTTGTTAGGATTAAAATAAATGTTTTATTGTTTTGTTTCTTATACTGCACTATTCTCGAAGTTTAATCTATATATACATATATATATATATATATATATAGGCAGGCATGGTGGTTGAGTGGCTGTAGCGTTGCATATAGTCCAGTAGATCCTCCGTGAGCGGTCACAACGTGGTTTATTTCGACGTTTCGGCCTAGAGTCTGGCCTTCAGCAGGATCCTGATGAAGGCCAGACTCTAGGCCGAAATATCGAAATAACCCACTTTCGTGACCGCTGTCGGATGATCTACTAGACTATATATATATATATATATAATAATGAGATATAACAGACAGTAATGCCAAGGAATGTACAGGGGAAGTTAATAAAACCAATGGAATGTAAATAAGAAGGAAGAAAAGTGGATGAACGCGTATTTCGAAGGTCGTAGGTTCGATTCCTGCTCACAGTTGGTAATTTTTTCATCCACTTTTCTTTCTTCTTATTTACATTCCATTGGTTTTAATAACTTCCCCTGTACATTCCTTGGCATTACTGTCTGTTATATCTCATTATTATTGTGTTAAAACACGGAAAAACGAGCCCTTAGGTATACACTTCTTTCCCTTATATATATATATATATATATATATATATATATATATATATATATACTGGCGTCGGGTGGATTATATCAAAAGCAATGACGTTGACGATAATAGGCCTCAACTCTTGAAACAAAATTGTGAAATTGCAGGGATAAACTCAAGCTATACTTATATATATATAAGGGAAAGAAGTGTATACCTAAGGGCTCGTTTTTTTCATGTTTTGACTTCCCTTCATCCCTTCCTTCCATCCCTCCAGGGTGTTTCACACTCGCCGCTTGGCTTATAGATGGCGCTGACAAACACTCTTACTTCTAAATTCACATATAAACCCAAAAAAGTGGATGAAGGGAAGGCCGCTGTGATAGCTCAGTGTTTAGAGCATCGAACGCATTATTCGAAAGTCGTAGGTTCGATTCCTGCTCACGGCTGGTTATTTTTTCACTCACTTTTGTTTCTTCCTATTTACATTCCATTTGCTCTAATAACTTCCCCTATAGATTCCTTGGTATTACTGTCTGTTAGATCTCATTATTATTGTGTCGAAACACGGAAAAACGAGCGCTAGGTATACACTTGTTTTCCTTATTCATCAACCAGGGTCTCGTCCTGGCAGACTTGGTGTCATTAGGTTGTATACGAGAGACTATTGGTCAGCTGCCCACTCGTAATAAGTTCACGTGCTATGTGACGCCACACATGCGTATAAAAGGGTGTTTCACACTCGCCGCTTGGCGTATAGATGGCGCTGACTGACACTCCTACTTCTAAATTCCCATATAAATCCAAAAAAAGTGGTTGGAGGGAAGGCCACTGGGATAGCTCAGTGGTTACAGCATCAAACGCGTTATTCGAAGGTCGTAGGTTCGATTCCTGCTCACGGCTGGTTATTTTTTCACCCACTTTTCTTTCTTCTTATTTACATTCCATTTGTTCTTTTAACTTCTCCTATACATTTCTTGGCATTACTGTCCGTTAAACCTCACTATACATATATATATATATATATATATATATGTGTGTGTGTGACGCTAGATGCGGGAGACGTGACCTGGCTCATACCCCATGTTTATTCTCAAGCACTTCTTCTTCATCTACTTCTCCTAACCATCCCTGCCTTCTTACGTCACAGGATTCCCCCTCCCCCAAAAGATGGCACTGGTTACAAACTATAACAAATTAAAGAAGTGAATGAACAAAACAATGCCCAAATTCACAGTTTCACGTCCAGACGGAGTTCCATAATCTCACGAAATCTTAAAGGCCGATTGAGCAGTCCGATGAATTTTATGACAACTTTGGTGGGCGAAGTTGACTGTTGCGTTCTGGCCAACTTTCAGTTGGCCAGAACGTAGAAATTACAGATGACACAGTGATTCTCGCCATGAATGAACAAGGGTCGAAGTACTTGTAGCATTCGAGAGTCGGATGTCGTAGACACGAAGTTCTCCGTCGTAGACGCTGCTTTCTGTGTCGTGGCTGAGACAGAACGAGTGCTTGCAGCCTGCATGTGCGAGAGCCGAAGCTGATGGTATGTTGCCTTTGTTCCTTCATTGTACACGTGGTAGCTGCACGTCTCTTTCGTAGCTTTCTGTGGTCTTCTCTCAGTTTCTTGAATCGTAGACAAGACGTTGAGAGCTGGTGCAGAAAACTTTGTCGACGTTGCTTTCTGCGAAGATGGCTTAGGCATCGACTTTGTCTTTGCTTCTTTAATTGATGTTGTCTCTGATGATCTTTCAGCCACAACAGTACTCGTGAGAAGGTTTCACTTGATCGTTATTCTTGTTCGAATAGCCGTTGTAGTTCTTGGAGTTCGTGGAGTTGCTTTTGTTGAAATTGCTCGTCTTGTTGTGAAAGTTCGTCAGATGGGCCTCTTTCAGAAACATGAGTCTGCTTTTCTTTAGACGATGATGTGATCAGTAGATTGTCGGTAGTCGACACTGTACTGCTAGGCTTGTCTTGTGATGAAAGCAGCGTGACAGGCTGATGAGAAAGCTCCCAAGATGGTTGTGAGTCATCCTTGATTGTAAATGCTTCTGTCAGTTGACAATGCGCCGGCGTTGGTGGATTCGAAATTCCTGCAGTGCTTTGACTCACATGCGTGTTATCACCTGACGATGAGAGCACAACAGACATGGCTTCAGGTGGTTCTGATGGCGTATGTTTTTCTTTTTCCAGCGTAGTTAGGCTGACAATGTCTGTCGAACGACCCTGGTCCGGAACGTCAGGGTAGGGGCTGGTATTGTGAGGATTCACTAGCTCGTCACGCGTGAATTCCGTCCCACGTTCGAAACCGTCTGGGCCTTGTCTGTGACACGAAGCATCAAGGAATTCGGGTGGTTCAGTAAAATGTGAAGTGTTGTGGTGCAGTGAACACGTTGAAAATGCCGATTTCATTGTTCTTGGCAAAGCCGGCTTTAGGTTTAGTCTTTTGCCGAAATGGTCTAAATTCCTTTCGGTATATGGAAACTTTAACTTGTCTGTTGCGACGTGCAAGTTACCAGTCGGTGTTCGAATGCGTGACGTTTTTTCGGAAGAGTCATATGATGGTACAATGGTGGTATATTTTCTCTGAGGTCTCGTTTGAAAAATAGGCTTACTGCGGGAAGACTTCGCGTAACTCTGATGGGCGAGTTGAAAAGCCTTCCGCTGATGAGGTATGGACAGGTCTTCATAGTATTCTTTGAAACGGGTAATCATCTCCTCTTTGATTTTTTGCCATGACTCGCCGTTCTCGAATATGTGAATTAGGTAAAATTTGAATGCCTCACCGGTGACGTAGTCGCTGAAGTTCGTAACCATCTCCCGTTCCGACCAAGATGCAGCGGCGGCGTGGACCTCGAATAGATTGAACCAGTCCTGCACGGGTCCGTCGTCCGCTGATCCGGTGTACTTGGGAATGTCGAGGTCAGCCGACGGTTCTGTCATGGTGCTGGTCGTTGTCCTTCTAGGCGATGATTCGGTAGTCAATGTATGGTCAGGGTGTCTTCTGGGGAACTGCATCGATGATGAGTGACTGATGAAGCGGCAGGCAGGTCTTCATCCTGTCGACTCGTGTGACGCTATATGCGGGAGACGTGACCTGGCTCATACCCCATGTTTATTCTCAAGCACTTCTTCTTCATATACTTCTCCTAAGCATCCCTGCCTTCTTACGTCATATATATATATATATATATATATAAATATATATATATATATATATATATATATATATATTGAAATAACTTGCAGATAGCACATAAGAAAAGGATAGTATTTACTAACGTTTCGGCCGTGGCACGGCCTTCGTCAGAGTAAGTGATACCTACTTACTCTGACGAAGGCCGTGCCACGGCCGAAACGTTAGTAAATACTATCCTTTTCTTATGTGCTATCTGCAAGTTATTTCAATATAGAAAATACCCGGACCTGTCGTGCCTTCCCTTCAAGTTCTATATATATATATGTATATATATATATATATATATATATATATATATATTGTAGCATTGATATTTGGCACAGGCCGGAACGCCAGCTGAAGAAGAGAAGGAAGAGTGTTGTTGCTGCTCGCGCTCGCTCCGCTTGACAGCTGGTCGGTTCTACCGCTACGTTTTCCACAAAGTAAACGTCTCTTCTGCTCACCACTAAAGGCGTACTATCAAGTGGTGGAGAGTGCTGGGTACCTTTTTCCATCCTGGAACTCCGCAACCGAACTCTACCTTCGCCATCAACAATGTCCATCGACGCTGCACAGCAGACGGCTCCTACATCTCCACCTGTCCACTGTCCCGGCGTCCCGAGAGAGCGAGATCCAGACATCTTCAACGGCACCGATGAGCAGGACGTCGAGGACTGGCTCTCTTCGTTCGAACGAGTAAGCGTCAACAACAGGTGGGACGAAAACGACAAACTGGGCCGCGTCCACTTTTACCTCAGAGGAGTAGCAGAGCTCTGGCTCAACAACCACGAAGCCGAGCTTACCGACTGGGCCACTTTCAAGACCACCTTCGCGGACGTGTTTGGCCGACCGACAGTGCGCAAGCTCCGTGCAGAACAGCGCTTGCGGGATCGCGCCCAACTGTCGGGAGAGGGTTTCACGTCCTACATTGAGGACGTCGTAGGCCTCTGCCGTCGCTTTGATCCTGGCATGTCGGAAACCGCCAAGGTAAAACACATTATGAAGGGCATCGAGGACGATGCCTTCCACATGCTGGTGGCTAAAGACCCGCAAACAGTTTCGGAAGTCATCCAACACTGCCAAAGTTTCGATGAGTTGCGAAAACAGCGCATTTCAACGCGACGGCCTACTTTCGACATGACCAGCACGCCAGCATTGACCGTTGGTGCAATATCTCCAGAACAGACTGTATTGACCCCGCAAATCCAGCAATTTATCCGAGAGGAAGTGGCACGCCAGTTGTCCTTTGCCCCCTTGCTTCCCAGCAATACGCATGGGCTGACCTCGTCACTGCGCCAAACCATCGAAGAGCAAGTCTGCGAGGCACTTCCCCCCACGTACCAGCCACCACCTGTGTCCGCTCCCCTGACTTACGCTGACGTCGCGCGAAGGCAGGTACATGCGCCGTCAAACGTCGTCGACCCTGCCCACCAAACGAACGCCTTATACGCAACACGCGTACCGGCAGGCTCGCATGTTCCCATTTACCGCCGTCCTTCAACGCTTCCCAACAACCCTTGGCGTACATCGGATAACAGACCTATCTGTTATTACTGTCGTCAGCCTGGCCATGTTGAGCGGTTCTGTCGCCGGCGCGTCCCTCACTCAGGCATTATTGATGGCACCTACGGCTACGCCCCCACAGAACCACCACAGACGCTGCCGTTCCATGCAGCTTCGGACACTTCTCCGCCGAGCCGCCGCGCCTTCAACCCACGCCGATCGCCTTCCCCGCGCCGACGTTCGCCTTCACCAATGCTTCGGCGTGCACCACCTGCCCAAACGGAAAACTGACCATCGCAGTTCCGGAGGCAAGAACTGCGCCACCGTCGAACTCTACAAGGCCTCGTTCTCTACCGAATAATGAAATAACTGTCTTGATTGAAGGTATCGCCGTTCAAGCATTAATAGATACCGGAGCTGCCGTGTCTGTATTGAGTGAAGCATTGTGTCGCAAGTTAAGAAAAGTTACGATTCCGCTTTCTGGTCTCTCCCTTCGTACGGCAACAGCGCATCACGTGAACCCTTCTATGACGTGCACGGCTCGGTTAATCATCCAGGGCGTTCTGTACGTGGTTGAATTTATCGTGTTTCCACACTGCTCACACGACGTCATATTAGGCTGGGACTTCCTTTCCACACATCATGCCGTTGTTGATTGTGCCCGGGCCGAACTAGAATTGTCATCGCTCTCCGACGACGATTATAATAAGCCTTCTATTTCTCGTGTTGTCGTCGCCGCGGAGACTGATATTCCACCTATGTCTTCTGTTATTGTGCCGATCTCGTGCGACCATGCCGCTTTTTCGGACGTCATGTTCACGCCGTCAGAAGACTTCACTTCTCGAAAAAACGTTCTTCTGCCTTTTGCTCTTCTGACGGTCGAAGCCACTTGCGCAAACATTTATGCCACGAATCTCCTTTCTGTACCAGTCACCCTATTCCGTGGCGAATGCATCGGCCGCCTTGAGGACATCGATTGTGTTTGCACCAGTCAACTGCCCTATCAAGCAAAAAGCCTTGAGATCGCCAGTGTTACTTCCGCTCTCACATCCGCCACCTCTTCCCTCGACGTCTTCCTTCCATCGATTGATCCTGACCTTCCTGTTGACCAACGAACTCAACTCTTGACACTTCTCGACCATTTCCGCTCATCGTTCGACTTCAAACAAACCAGTCTGGGCCGAACATCTGCAATTGTCCATCGTATTGACACTGGCACCCACGCACCATTGCGTCAGCGTCCATACCGGGTCTCCCACGCCGAACGCCAAGTTATAGACGATCAAGTGTCTGATATGCTCAATCGTGGCGTTATACAGCCGTCTAACAGTCCGTGGGCCTCCCCGGTGGTACTGGTCAAAAAGAAGGACGGGAGCATCCGATTCTGTGTGGATTACAGGCGCCTTAACAAGATCACGCGCAAAGATGTTTATCCGCTCCCCAGAATTGACGACGCTCTCGACTGTTTGCAAGGTGCAGAATTCTTTTCTTCGCTGGATCTTCGATCGGGATACTGGCAGGTACCCATGGATGAAGCTGACCGCGCCAAGACTGCGTTTGTAACTCCGGACGGCTTGTACGAGTTTAACGTGATGCCGTTCGGCCTTTGTAACGCCCCAGCCACCTTCGAGCGTCTGATGGACAACATACTTCGAGGCCTTAAATGGCAGACGTGTCTTTGCTATTTGGACGACGTCGTCGTTTTTTCAAAAGACTTCGATACCCATCTTCTGCGCCTCGCAAGTGTCCTGCATTGCCTTACACATGCTGGGCTCCAACTAAATTTGAAAAAGTGCCATTTTGCCGCCCGGAAGCTCACCATCTTAGGGCATGTTGTCAGCAAGGACGGCGTTCTACCTGATCCTGGAAAACTCCGTGCTGTCGCCCAGTTTCCGAAGCCATCGACACTTAAGGAACTCCGGAGCTTTATCGGCTTATGTTCATACTTTCGTCGATTTGTCCGTAATTTTGCATCTGTCATGGCCCCTTTAACACGGCTACTTTCTGACACCGAGGGCATTTCGGCGTGGTCTTCCAATTGCGATAAGGCATTCGCGAAACTACGTCAATTGCTGACATCTCCACCGATTCTCCGTCGCTTTGATCCTGATGCCCCTACAGAAATACACACCGACGCAAGTGGAGTCGGACTTGGCGCTATTCTTGCTCAACGCAAGTCTGGATACGACGAGTACGTCGTTTCTTATGCCAGTCGCACTCTTACTAGGGCTGAACAGAATTATTCAGTCACAGAAAAAGAATGTCTAGCCATCGTCTGGGCAATCACAAAATTTCGACCCTACGTCTATGGCCGTCCATTTGACGTCGTGACTGATCACCACGCCCTCTGCTGGTTATCGTCACTAAAAGACCCATCTGGCCGTCTCGCTCGTTGGGCGTTACGCCTCCAAGACTATGATATCCGTGTCGTCTACAGGTCAGGCCGCAAACATTCAGATGCCGACGCTCTCTCCCGCTCTCCACTTCCCCATGAACACGGAAGTACTTCTGTATCCAGCCTCGATGCTGTGGCACTTTCGTACGAGGACATGCCCTATGAACAGCGCCAAGACGCTTGGATAGCCTCTATGATAGAATTACTGTCTCAGCCGTCCCAAGTTACGCCCAATCGTTCACTGCAGCGCACAGCTCGACACTTTACCATCCGCGATGGACTCCTGTACCGTCGCAACTACCTTTCTGACGGCCGCAAGTGGTTGCTTGTGATTCCTCGCCACCTACGTGCCGACATTTGCGACTCTTTTCACGCGGATCCTCAATGCGGCCACGCCGGTGTGATAAAAACGTATGCACGTCTCCGGCTGCGGTACTATTGGCGCGGAATGTACCGCTTTGTCCGACAGTACGTGCGTTCGTGCTCCAAATGTCAACGCCGAAAAAGCCCACCACACATAGCCAATGGACAACTGCAGCCGTTGCCTTGCCCCTCCCGCCCTTTCGACCGCATCGGAATTGACTTGTACGGTCCCCTTCCCTATACGCCTAACGGGAACCGCTGGGTGATTGTCGCCATTGATCACTTGACACGCTATGCTGAAACTGCTGCGCTGCCAGAGGCCACATCACGTGAAGTTGGCTTATTTATCCTTCACAATCTCATTCTACGCCATGGCGCGCCTCGTGAGCTACTCAGTGACCGCGGCCGTACGTTCCTCTCCGAAGCCGTACAAGCCCTTCTTCGCGAATGCAACGTTGTGCATCGGACAACCAGCGCATACCATCCGCAAACGAATGGAATGACCGAACGGTTTAACCGCTCACTGGGCGACATGCTATCCATGTACGTGTCCGCTGATCACACCAACTGGGACCGCATACTGCCCTTTGTAACTTACGCTTACAACAGCGCCACTCAGTCTACGACAGGATTCTCTCCGTTCTTCCTCCTTTACGGGCGCGAACCTTCCTCATTCATGGACACCATTCTCTTGTATCATCCAGACGCTTCGGAATCCACAACTCTATCTGAAGTCGCCACCTATGCAGAAGAATGCAGGCAACTCGCGCGTTCCTTAACCGCACAAGATCAAGCGTACCAGAAGAACCGTCACGACGAAAACCTGTCTTCGCAGTCATACTCGCCTGGCGCCTTGGTATGGCTTCGGGTTCCCTCATCTGTTCCTGGTCTTTCCACCAAGCTACTGCCGAAGTACGAAGGCCCCTACCGAGTCCTACGTCAGGCCTCACCGGTTAACTATATTGTTGAGCCGGTTCAACCATCAACAGACCGACGGCATCGAGGCCGCGAGACTGTTCACGTAGATCGATTGAAGCCGCACTACGACCCACCCGTCGTACCCGTCCCATAGGTCGCCAGGATGGCTCCTTTTCTGAGGGGGGGAGTGATTTGTAGCATTGATATTTGGCACAGGCCGGAACGCCAGCTGAAGAAGAGAAGGAAGAGTGTTGTTGCTGCTCGCGCTCGCTCCGCTTGACAGCTGGTCGGTTCTACCGCTACGTTTTCCACAAAGTAAACGTCTCTTCTGCTCACCACTAAAGGCGTACTATCAATATATATATATATGTGTGTGTGTGTGTGTGTGTGTGTGTGTGTGTGTGTGTGTGTGTGTGGCCGGGTTAAGTGACATCCACGTTTTTATGTTTACACATAGCAAAACCACGGTTGCCAACTTGTCGATGATACATAGTAGAATAAATAAACGGTAATGAATGACAGAACCGCATGATGGAGACTGCCAGAAGACAAGCGCGTTAAGGGCTATAGGGATTCATCAGTACCCGTGGAGAGGCTAATATGAATTTACCGAATGGATGGTTTTATTGTTAATAGACAATAAGCCAAATGTTGGGCACACAAGATGGAGGGACAACAAAACAACACTAAAAGATAACGTGAAAAGTAAACAGAGATGATTTTAGCAGATTATTTGTGCAATATTTTTTTTCCTACCGCAGCTCTTTCCAAAACGACCCTCCACACAATCTCCCGGCTAGAGGCACCCAACGTGTGTGTCGGCTGCCAGTATATATTTTTTTCGAATATAAAATCTTGTCGCCCATCAGCTGCTTTTCAACACATTTTTGCCTTCGCATGTTTTGCAGATGTAAGTTTGAGTCTGTGTGCCGTTCCGCAAATGACCACAAACAGCCGAATGTCTTCACTCGAAGGGGTGCTCGAGTTGTTTCACGGAAATGAACATCAGTTCCACATGGCCTTGTGGGAGATGCACGACACCACAATGCGACAGCGTTCTGAAATAATCAGAACTAATCAAAAAGGTGCCAAGAGCTTAAAAGCAGGCATTAGAAGAAAACAGAGATAAGCCGAGAATCAGAAAAAAACTATACATAAGATAAAGCGGGAAAGTGGTGTCAAAACTTCTAGATGCAACAACGTTTGCAGCCAGCGGCTGTGGGGGAGTGAACGTAAACATATGCTTATCGGCCGCGGAACGGGACACCTTTTATGTGTGTGAGTGAGGGTGGGCAACTAATATGCACTCACTCGGATATTCTCCCTGACAAATATCGCCTACCTAGATGTGAAGCTAATTTAACTGGTTTATTACGCAAAGGTGTAATGAATGAATGAATGAATGATTGAATAGACTTTATTTAAAGTCCAGCAGTTTTACCGGGCGAGGTGGGGGAAGAGGGGATTAGCCCCTGTCCCGTTCTACTCCTGACGATTTTGATGGCGGTGCCTCAGGTGACCGCTCGACGTCCTTGCACCTGGGCGGCATTTTCAGCTTTCCGGACGGCCCAAAGCTGGTTGGCCAGCTCGTCGCTTGTGAGTGCCGCCTCCCAGCGGCAGCGCAGCTGACGCCGCCGATCGGCAGCAGTGACCGCAGCCGCGGTGGAGGCTGGCCCCTACCCTCGTGCGGTGGTGGCAGCAGCAATTGGCCTCGCAGTTCGTCCCTGCCCACTGTGTCCCTGCCCACCGTGTCCCTGCCTAACATGTGTCGCGAAAGGAGCGGCGGTAGTGACGTTAACTTTTTCAGCACACTCCCAAAGCATGTGCAGCAGTGTGGCCCTTTGCCCGCACGCTTTGCACGCGTCCGTCGGGTATAGGTGAGGATAACACAGGCGCATAGGATCACTGGTCTGGTGTACGCATATTTTTAATAACCTCAGAGTTACGGCCTGTTGAAATTAAAAAAATTAAAAATGACAGGATCAGCCCTAAATTAGGTATAGATAAAATACTTGAAAAAAATAATTGCTGCACAAACTTGAAAGAAAACAAGGGAGACAGGAAAGTGCGCTCTTTCCTGTCTCCCTTTTTTTTCCTTCAAGTTTATGCCGCAATTCTATTTTTCAAGTATGAACCAACTAGTCTGCAAAAAAGTATTGCCTCAAGATAAAATACTTTCACGCAATTTGTTCTTTTTATGTGTTCGCTGCTGAATTAAGGGTTTAATAAGTTACATTATGATTAGGAACGTCGTGACAAAAATAGACAAAAACATGCTAAAGCGCAAGAACTCAAATACTTGTGCTCCCATTTTCCAGCCATTCATCGCTCTTTTCGTCTCACAGTTTTCATATTATCCACTTCATAACTGCTCGCTCAGTTGGCGGCACTGAAGTTACAGTCACTGAAATTTCAGAGAGGCTCGAGTCTACTGTTGGAGATCGCACACATGCTACGTATATTTCGTGGTTGTTGCATCTGATACTGTATTGTATAAATACTATACACGTGTTTGGAGGAAGTAAAAAGTCTATCTTATTTCGCATTATATGAACAGTGGCAACTGGAATTGCTGAGGTTCATAATCCTAAATTAAAGGAATAAATCTGAAACACCATTTTCTTAAGCGACATTTTCACATTTCCTATGAATTTCAATGCATTAGGAAAGGTGTAGCTCTACCAGATCAGTTAGTGGTGGTCTTGTAAGATCTGAGTCAAATCAGTTCGCAATTCTTGCTTCCGCGAAACCTTATCGGTGTTCAAGGCTTCATGCATCTCGGGCCAGACAAATCCGAAATTTCGCAAGGGCTGCAGCTATGTAAAAGCAAGATCGGTATTCACCTGGTGGGCACACGCAAGACGGATATCAAAAGATTTCGCGGGTCGCACGTAGATGCACGCGCTCAATTGTAACTACCGCAAGCGCGCCACGCATGCGATTCCGTGGGCGCTCGCGAAAACTGTCCCCCTCCGGTGGCGCCGCAGTGGTGATTCGGGAGCTAGACCTGTCACACCGGTTTAGGAGCACGCGGTGGGCCGTACCTGTGCATTCTTTCATCCAGTGGCCATGGCATTTAATTGATGCCCATGTTACGCGAAATCTGCCAATTAAAATGAAGAAAAGTCCCTCTTGTCTATGGCTTCGGAACGGATGTCAATCGTAGGGCTTCTCTGGAGAGGCTAAAAAATGGCATTCCAGTAAACCTATATTTTCGTGTTTTATCTCAACCGTGTTTTATCGCGATATCAACCATATGGACAGTATCGATACGTTCTCACCATCAACGTTACCATCGCCGTCATTTTCCTTGAAAAATTCCCCATCGACGTCATTTCCCTGTGTATCGTACGATCTACGCGCGGGTTAAAGCGCGTGAATGGCTGAGACGAACACGGCTGATCAAAGGTATCGGCCCATCTCCGTCTATAAGACTACGCATGCGATAAGATTAAGCCGCGGGTGATGCATGCCATCAAATGCTGCTGAAGCAAAGAGTAAACGCCCTGTGTGCTTTGAAGGCACATGAAATGATGCGTAGGTGAAGGGAGGAAGAGCTTTCGAGCAGCGTCTGTGAATATTCACTGTAAGGACGCGGTGCCGATTGCTATACTGACAGACATCAGTGGAGGGCTTTTATACTCTTCTAATTCTTTGCGCTCAACAAGAAGTGAGTGTGCGGATTCCCCTTTCCTAGCGCAAGCGGCTGTGTTATGTTGCAGCAGCGTTTCGTAAAGTTACGCAACACGTAAAGTGAAAACTTAGCCTTACCTATTTTGTCGCTGCCGCACTCATTGCATCACCCTTGTGGTGACACTGCGATATTTTTTTCATAGGTTGTCATATCTAAAGTGCTGCATGCACAGAAAACGAACCGCATGCCTTCTTTCCTGACCATCACCAAGCTCTGTGCGCTGCATTAGAAAGGTCTTTGTGATAACACCTACGAAGATCAAAGCTTTCAGAAAGTTCCAGAGACTTGTGCTGTCTCAGAAAACAACACACCGTCATCAATAGAAGATATTTTAGGATCACGATTAGTCTTTTTCGTGACTCGATAGAGCAAGGCAACCTGCGCTCATGCTATTTCATCATATTTTAAAATTTTGTGGACTTGTATGATTTTTTCTATATTACCTTGTATATGTTTCATTTGCTCCACTTCTTTTTTTTTCTGCATTAGTAATAAATGCATATAGATATATCTATGCTCGAAAGTATAGCCAGCTGTCCTACGCTTTCCGCATTGAGATGGTTGACACCGCACCCTGTGACCACTGTGACAACAAACAAACCATCAAACGTATCTTTTGTGACTGTTTACTGTATAATGGACAACGACTATATCTTTTCAATGAGCTGAACAATTTAGCTATTCAACGCCTGCTGAAGGAAAAAAAACAATATTATAACTTGGTTAAGGTTCCACCAATGATAGCGGCTCCACCTTCAAGCTACCCGCCATTGAGGCACGCCCGAATGGACTAATCACTTTTCATTAACGAGACAATTTCTTGTGAGGGCTACCAAAATATCGCTGTTTGAGGTGCATCTTTTCCTAACTTGTGTTCTTTAACTCTTTCCTTACCGAGAGAAAATGGTTGTTCTTCATATGTCTTCGGATGATTGTTCTTGCCAGTTTCAAAAGTAATACAGCAAGCGTTGCAGCAGGCCGAGGTTGGCACAATTAAATGCTCTTTCTAAAAATAGGTGTTCTAAAGCAATAAAAAATTTTAGAACGAATTAAAATGGCAAAAGTGTGGAATAATTGGACACTAGTTGGTAAACAGTGCAATGAAAAACACTATATATATAAAAATTTGCAAAAGAAAAAAATTCAAAATATACATTTTGCAGATAAATGATTCAGCAAGATTAGAAAACAAAAAAAATGTTGTACAGCTTGTTTATCTTTACATAGACAAAGACAATCAGAACCAAAGTGCTCCTTCGTTGCTCATGTCATGCGGTGAAGCACTGTATATTTTTTTTTCGTGGCAGAAGTGCACTCATACACTTAGTAAATTTTTGTTGTCTTGCGATAAGAGTCTACAGGTGTTCCAATAATGTATATGGATACCCTTGATGCGAATAATCCTTCTATCAATGAGATTTTCAATGAACTACACTATTTTATCTAGCGTCACCTGTTTCCATCTGTCAACTTACTACGCATGCATGGTCTGACATTCCAATATATGCAACCAAGCATATTTCTTTGCATTTTCGCGCATATCATAACAAAAAAGGCAATCAAGCATGCAGCTCTAAACCGTTTTGCAGTGCAGGCTCCGTATTCAGGGTCAAGACGTGCTCCAGCGGCCTTCTTGTCGTTAGTGTTGCACTGGCTCTGAAGGCAGTGCAAGCATACCGCGCTCTAGCGCAGTGTGGACCACACACGTTACCAGAGCATAATTATGATTTTGTGCACAAAGGTCAGAAGCTATACGCACTTGCCCGGAAAAGGCGACTTGAGGATTTAAACAAAACAAACCCATGAACGGCTGCGGATGGCTCAGGTTGACGCAAAATATCGTCGCCATAAAACTTGAAGCTTAGGTGCTGTCATCCACGAGCTCTTAATTCGTCTTTTCTCAACTCAGGTGGGGTGGCAAGACAGTTGCGAGCAGCCCATGTGTTTTGCAGCGCTCGTGCACACCCATGCGCGAACCTGGCGACGATGTCATAGTAGCCACACGTGCCACTAGATAGGACCCTGTGTCTAATATAACGATGCAAGCGAAACCAAAGCTGCTGGAAACTGTCTAAGAAGGCCACCTAGACACTTTAAACATGCGGGGGACCTTCGAAAGTATTTTTTAGAACAAATTTTGCCTGACTTCTAGGAAGAGCGCACTATGCCATATCTGACATAAATTTCTGGCCAATATGATTGCTCAACATACTCGAAATGCGAAGTGGACACTTTATTGAATATCTGGCTTGCAAAGGTTATTTTTATGCCAGAAATGCGTTGTTGCTGTAGCATAATCAAAAAGGGCACACACTTCAGTCAAGTCCACCAGCCTAGTGCACTTTTCCAATGATACATGCACAATGGTTCACGCAAACGTCCGTAAAAACTACTACGTTGTCAAAATTGGCAAATTCAAATTGATTCTGAAAATTGAATCGCTGGACTAACTACTGAAAAGTGCTGGGTGCACGAGGAACAAAATTAACATGCCGAAGTCTATGATCCAAGCATTGATCACCAGTAGTTGATTTGAATGGGTGTGGAAAGAAAGAGTTAAGGCGATTATTTCTTAAACTTTGCATGGTCTTTTTCTGAGTTTACTATTACTTTTTTTGAGAAAATAAGCACTTTATCGCAGTTTACATATTCCTTATCCCCAATTCTGTGAGAAATTAGCGTAAAATTTTTCAGTTTTCTCACATTGCTCCAAAGTCACATTCAGTGGCATGTAAAGGCGAGAACATCAGAATACATGGAGTATAACTCAACTGCCAAGGAGGCGCGCGAACACAAGCATAATTAAGTTGAAATACTAGAATACAGGACTATGTCCGTATAACAATGCTAAATCTTGGGGTAATATACGCAAATGTATACTTGTAATTATTGCCCGAATATTTTACGAGATTGTCAGTGATGGAAGCGCACTCCTTTGGAGTGGTGATTCCCGACCTCTGAAGAAAGGGGTGTATCAACATACCAAGTGATATTTTTCTGCCCTGCTTAACCACGTGTTAGTATATTATAGTGGTCCTACGCCTAGGGAGCTCCTCGTCACATATGGTTGCAAAAATAGTCACTGTCTGTCATCCGCGAAGCTCTGGCGACTCGTTGAGGGTGATAAAAATGGCGCAGTTTTTCGTAGAAGGGTCTGTCAACGCGATGCCTTTCGCATAATTTTTATATGGTTATCTATGTATTGAGGAGAGGGTATGAAGCGTAGACACGCTAGCGCTAAAGAAATCAATTTTGTTATAACCTTGAGGAAGACACAATCCCTGCTTACGGTTTGTTCACTGCAAACTTCCATCTTCTCCTTTGTACGCTTTTTTATATTTCTCGTATAGTTAGTCACTTGGCATCTTGCGTACCACTGAACACTTCCATCAAAAAAATCCAAGAGATCAATCAGCCCAACTCCGTAGAATCGCAGCAAAACTAAGGTGCAGTTTATGTTATCAAAACAGGTCTACGAAAGCCATAGCCATGTCACGTCAACATGCCAGGTCCGTGCCCCCCCCCCCTTCCCCAAATTTAATTTTTGCTATGGAATACTCGACAAGAAAGGCCCATATCTAAAAAGTGCCTGCTTTCCCCCCCCCCCAAAAAAAAAACACTGCTTACACGCGTGCGACTGACGTTTCAATGATGGCAGAACAAGGTTATAATGATCGTTAAAAATTAGGGGACCCTGAAGCTTCAATTTAGGAGTTCCAAGCGATGGCGATCTTCTGTTCCTAGTGCGTACTTCAAACACCTAATACATGAAACTTTTTGTAACCAGCTGTGCACCCTTTACTTAGCCTTAAGAAAACAGGCACAGTAGCGTGTGTGCGTTTTGTAGTGGGTTACCAGCTGGAAACCGCGGAGTAATTGTGATGATCACATGTTCTGACGCCTGATTTGTGAGCACCTGGTTTCTCGCAGTCTCTTTTGACTTTTTGGTTCTGTGTGTTTTTGTTTTTTGCTCAAGCAAGTAATCTTATCTTCTTTTTTGCAACATATATATTTGCGTCTTAGTAGTAACTAATCAGTTGAGTTTCTGCGCTCGTCCTCATCTCTTGTGTTCCTTGTCGAAAGGTTTTCGCGCTGAGAAGTTTAATAACGTAAATTGGCAACACATCAGGCACTGCTTTCGAGGAAACGCGCATACTAGTTATGTACTACAGTACCTTTTGTAGTGCATTATACGTCTACGGACGTATAATGTATCTTAATGTATCTCCTTTCTTATGTATCTTAATACATAAGAAAGGAGATGACAAGGACTTGAAGAATTACAGGCCGATTAGCTTGCTCTCTGTAGTATACAAGCTATTTACAAAAGTAATTGCTAACAGAGTAAAGAAAACATAAGAATTCAATCAACCAAAGGAACAAGCAGGATTTCGAACAGGCTACTCAACAATTGACCACATTCATACTATCAATCAGGTAATAGAGAAATGCTCAGAGTATAACCAACCACTATACATAGCCTTTATAGATTACGAGAAGGCGTTTGATTCAGTAGAAATATCATCCGTCATGCAAACACTGCGGAATCAGGGCGTAGATGAAGTATATATAAACATTCTGGAAGAAATCTACAGGGGATCAACTGCTACCATAGTGCTTCATAAAGAAAGCAACAGAATACCAATCAAGAAGGGCGTAAGGCTGGGGGACACAATTTCCCCAATGCTATTTACCGCGTGCTTACAGGAGGTTTTCAGAAGCCTAGAATGGGAACAGTTAGGGATAAGAGTCAATGGAGAATACCTTAGTAACCTGCGCTTCGCCGATGACATTGCATTGCTGAGTAACTCGGGGGACGAATTGCAAATCATGATTACGGAGTTAGACAAGGAGAGCAGAAAGGTGGGTCTTAAAATTAATCTGCAGAAAACGAAAGTAATGTACAACAACCTCGGCAAGGAGCAGTGCTTCGAGATAGGTAATAGTGCACTTGAAGTTGTAAAAGACTGCCTACTTAGGGCAGGTAATAACCGCAGAGCCTAACCACGAGATTGAAGTAACTAGAAGAGTAAGAATGGGGTGGAGCACATTCGGCAAGCACTCTCAAATTATGACAGGTAGATTGCCACTATCCCTCAAGAGGAAGGTATATAACAGCTGTATCTTGCCGGTACTTAGCTATGGAGCAGAAACCTGGAGACTTACAAAGAGGGTTCAGCTTAAATTGAGGACGACGCAGCGAGCAATGGAAAGAAAAATGGTAGGTGTAACCTTAAGAGACAAGAAGAGAGCAGAGTGGATTAGGGAACAAACGGGGGTTAAGGATATCATAGCTGAAATTAAGAAGAAGAAATGGACATGGGCAGGGCATGTAGCGCGTAGACAGGATAACCGCTGGTCATTAGGGGAACTGACTGGATTCCCAGAGAAGGGAAGCGGGTTAGGGGGAGACAGAAGGTTAGGTGGGCAGATGAGATTAAGAAGTTTGCGGGTATAAATTGGCAGCAGCAAGCACAGGACCGGGTTAACTGGCGGAACATGGGAGAGGCCTTTGTCCTGCAGTGGACGTAGTCAGGCTGATGATGATGATACGTCTACGTGTCTTTGCGACTGCAACTGTGCCTTTCTTATCCGTCTTTATCGCCTCGCCACCATTGGGGAGGCAGAATCTGGCGGAAATCAGATGCGAAATAAGTGCACATCACATCGATGCGACGGAAATCTTGCCATGCTCCGCGTTCTTGAAAATTTAAAGCAATGAAGAAGTATTGACATCAGAAAGGAGACGCGACAAAAGATGTATGATAACGTGCTGGGCGTGCGTCATGATCTTCGCTTGTTTCGCCTGGCTCCCAGCTTGGCTACAGGTATACGAACACCATCTCTACTTTGTAATGTGCGTATTACATTCGTCATTGAAGCTTTAAATTAACATTTCTCGCATTATTCTGTTCAGCGAAGAGAGATTTTTGGTGCTCTTCACTTCGCATATTATTTTCTTGTGTTGTTCTCTACAAAAACAGAAACGAAAAATCGCTCGGAATGCTGTGCAGCACGTCTGCGAGAAAATTGTTTTTGGCACAAGAAGATGAGTCGCTGCTCGCGTTCTTGGGTTTTCTTTGTGCCGGTGCATGTGTTCAAATTCACTGCATGAGTGAGATTTTGTGAAAAGTGCAGTTATGCTCAGTGTCGTTATCTGTGCCGTTCGCACATCGCTTACAGCTCTAACGAGCGTAATGGGAGAGCAAGGGTGGATCTTGAAAAATGTCTTTTAGCTAAAGCTAGGGCGTAACCTATAATAAACACTCCTGCTTTATTAAAGGCTTGCACAACACCTAAAATTGATCTGTCTTTGCTGCGGCAACTGCTTGTGATTGTTTTGCGAAATAACAATGTGAAGTGCTTTGGATAAAATTTTTGCGAAAGTGGGAAATAAAACGCAGCCAACAGTTCAATTTTTTTTGTTTGGTTCATGCCGGAGTCAAGTGCTTTGACAACTACCACCGTGCTGCGCTGTGCACACTATGTGTAGTTATGTGCCTTTATTCCAGTTTTACTGTTCAGTGGGTGCTTCTATAATGTGGCATATATGTTTATTTCTTGTGTGTAATTTATACTCATAATGTGGCAGCTGTATTTCCGTGTGTTGCAGTGCAACGAACCTCTCTTCCTGTCCGATTTCATCAAACAATAACAAAATGGGCATGTGCTTACGTGAAATATCACCTGGAAATAAAAGTTTTCACTCCTCCAACAATTCTCACGTTTTACTTAAAATGGGTACATAGACACACTTTGGCATCATTTTTTTGCTGCTCTGGTGGTGTAGCTTATACAAAGCTAAAGGATGCATGCAAATTAAAAAGTTAAAAAAATCATTACATTATGGCCTCAAAGATGAGCACCTTCTTAGAAGTGGTCTCTGCGGCTGTACAATATTCCTAATCGCTACAAGATAGCCTTTGAGATCTCCTTTTTTTGCAGTCTCATATCTGTGAGGCTGCGAAGGTTCCCAACGACCGCTCAGAGGGCTGTGAATTCAAATCAGTCGCAAGCAGGAGCCTATGGGAGTGTGATGTCCTAAGTTTTCACATATTACTTCATTGCCTGACTACGGTTCATAATCTTACGAGAAGGAGACCTACTCGGAAAAGTACACACCTATATATTTACAGTTCATTAAGCGAGCAGCCACAGCCATACAGATTAGCCCGCACCAGTCTATCTTCTATGTCTTCTTCATCTCCATGCCACTCGTACGTAGCAATATTGTGATTTTACAATACCTTTGCAGGTTTGCACTTCGTGTTTAATTGGCGGAATTCTAGAGAACAACGGTGTGAATCGGTCAGATAATCACCACAACAGGCTGTTTTATTCTGAAATTACGGTAAGTTCGGGGTACGGAACATAATGCAACATTGAAATGTTATTTAATTTGTCTTCCTACTTACCCAGATGAAACGCTTCCGAATCATTCTTTGCCATGCGTGTCACGATAAGTGCGCACGAGTATAGTTCGCCGAAGTGCGGGTCAGCTGACCGTGACCATATCGAGAAAAACAGGGCCAAAGATGAGGTTACCGCACACATAATGTGAACAAAAAGCAATAATTGAAACAATAAATCACCTTACTGGGTCGGGCATATCTAAATCTTGACTTAGCAAGCTCCGCTGAGAACAGAGGGCCATGTGCCGCTTTTCGATAGTTGTGAGCGCCGTACACGAGAACGGCTCACCGCCGCCTTTCGCACTAAAGAGCTGTAGAAGCTGCCGTTTTCGTCTAAGAATTCTGGGCTGCCTTCGCCGAGGCAGTATATTGCCGGAGGAAAACAACGACGCTGCGGCGCCAACAATTTTCGGAGAAGTGATTGCGAGCTCCGAAATCAACTGCTTTCGACCTCGAGCGATATAAACTATACTGGAAACCGTGAAAACCAACTCTCACTCTTGGCTTCTAACACATTGCATAATCTTGGAAGTGCTACAGCTGCAGAAGAAATGCACATTAAGGACTGCAGCCGGCTACCAACAACGCAGCCATACAAGTGGTGATGCAGACGACACGAGGCACCGGCGTGCCCACATATATTTCCAGAACACCCATAGAGAAGTAGGTCACTGCCCTTTCGACTTCCGCCACACGTTACGCCATGCAGCTCGCATTGCGATGCCTCTCCTTAGCTTTCTTTTGTTCGTGCATCAAGATCAGTTATCGAAAGCACGAAGCGAAATGGGAACACGGTGAACATCTTCGACAGCAACGGTGGAAAAAAGGACAATGGAGAAAGCGACACTGCCAAGAAAGATCGCGAGCTGTAGAGCCGACCGAGCAGTCACCCCTGAAGAAAGGACCTAATTGGTCCCAAAACGTCGGGTCAGTGCACAGTCCTTACTTTTTATGTTTGGACTATAACTTGGCTGAAGAATTTATGGTATTAGTATGAAATGAGAACACGTGCTATCGAAAACTGTTCTGCTTATCTAGTAGCCTGGAAGCAACAAAGCGGCTTCTCCGCAGCATATCTGGTTACAATCAGGGTTCCCTGTTCCGAAAGCACCGAGCAGAATTGAGGTATAATTAGCAGTTCGTTTTCTTTGTTATACCACACAATATTAGAGCCACAGTCGTCCTACTGCTGTGGGAAGTTGAATTCCGAGAGCTTGCCACCGCCATGTGCAGGCAGGCCATCTGTTGGTGAAAAGATAACCTTTCATTTTTGCCGTTTCGATTTTCCGCGGTACGTGACGCTGTTTGCGCCAGCAGCTCTTGCTTCAGATTCCTTCGAGAAGAGTTTAGCGGCCATGTCCCCATGAATGAACTAAATTCACATAGGTGCGAGGATATGCACTAAATAAGCGTAGAAAAACACAGTTATACAAAGAAAAAAATTTACGGCCATTTCTGTGCACATAGAGCTGTTCGGAGTTGACAAAAGAAAAAGTTGATACAAAAAAAAGAAAAGCTACGGTGCAGAAAGACTTCACGGCTTCGATTCCCTGCAGTGTCCCCGTTTAAAAGATTTGAAACCAAACGAAAAAAAAACTTAAGTACCTAGGTACACGTTATGAAAGCCTGAATACTGTGGTGCCTCTAAAAATACAGGGCTTTTTTCTTTCATTTTACCGGCTCTTGTGCCATAGACTCTTTTTTAGTAGGCTACACGAGAAACAGCCCTTACACTTCAAATTTCTATGAAGCTGTTCACCTGCCACCAGGGCTGGTGCCACATTTTTTTACTGGGGGAGGTATATAATGCTGCCAAGACAGGTTATTTCTTCTGGGGGGTGTTGTGACTCGGGGTGCTGCGTCGTATCCCACCTCTGCCAACCAGTTGTTGCGGGTCGGAAGGAAGGTCGCTGGAGGATACGAACACAAAACCCGGTCTCTTGTGGTAGCGTGGTGTAGCTTCAGGTTGAGGAAACGAGCGCTTACAAGATGGGGATACGAAAAAACAAACAGGTTTATGGCACTATTTACAAATATTTACAGCATGAGGTTAGGAGTTCACAAACCACGAGCGTGGTGGTTAAACCGTTACATGGTTCAGAGCCTTCACAAACTACGAACGTGGTGGTTGAATCTTTACATGGTTCCGAGCCTTCACAAACTACGAACGTGGTGGTTGAACCCTTACATGATTCAGAGCCTTCACAAACTACGAACGTGGTGGTTGAACCTTCACTGGGTTCCGAGCCTTCACAAACCACGAACGTGGCGGTTGAACCCTTACATGGTTCAGAGCGACGTCCCGCACTCTACAGCGTCCCTATAAGCCCTGTCGGGCTCCTCCTTCTTGATGGAAACACCAATCACACACACACAACAGGTGAGGGATACGAGCATGCACGGCGCACGTGAACATCCAATTTTGAGTCGAGATCACTGCACTGAAACGTGGCGCCAGAGGGGCTCTTGCTCGTCGTGTGTGTCGCTGGTCGAGGGGTCCCAAGCTACGGACAGCAGACATCAAACGGTCCGCCAATCTGTCCGCTCAATTAGCAGGGCACATTGTGGCGGCTGTCGCCGTTTCTTCAAAGGAAGACGCTGTCTTTGTTGTCCTCTCTGGAACGGCTTACAGCTTCGTGGCGACACGACGTCTCATCCTCCGGCAAGCAAGGACAATACCTGGCGGGCATAGGCAGCCGGCTGTCGGCATCCTCTTTGAGGATTAAAAGAGCGCCACTCCCCCGTCAGCTCTGGATGCTGGTTCCAAGAAAACTGAATTCCAGGCGTGGGAACGCTGCCCGGCTACGCTTCTCAGCGACAGCATGGCGCCTACCGATGGCGGTTGTAACAGCTTCCCCCTCGCCAGATGAGTCACGGAGGGCAGCAGTCAACACTGCTGCTCGCTGAGACGACGAAAGGGTCCGTAGTCGAATCCCAGGAACTGGCCTTCGCTTGTGGCATGGTCTGGGTAATTGCCGAATCTTCGACAGCATCTCTGATACTCGACCACATGTACAAGCAAGCACTCGGCCCCCCTCGAACAAACCAAGCCAAAAGAGTGATGGCAAACCAATTTTAATTACTAGCTTTAACAAAAGCTCACACTCAAAACTCTCAGGACTCACTTGAGCAGAGAAACCAGACGTGCTACCTTACATCTTTTACATAAGTTGCACGAAAAAAACTAAAATATCAATTTTGATACATCAAGAGCACCCCAGAATGGCTTAGAAAGAGCGGCTGAGCGCGTCGACGTTTTCATTCAATTTGCTCTTTACAATGCCAAAATTACATTTCTGAAGAATCAAGCTCTGCCTCACAAGGCGATTGTTCTTTTATGTCACGGTTTGCAGCCAAGTAAGGAGACACTGGTCTGTCTCTACTTTAAATTTAGCCCCCTCTGAGATAACACTGCCACTGATGAACGCTCTACACAATGCAGGCGCACTCCTTTCCTGAAGCGCAGTACGTTATCTCACGAGAGCCCAAATTCTGGCGCAAGTAAAGCGCAGCTTTGCTTGATACCATTGTTGTCCTGATATAAAACAGCAGGCTCCCTTTCATCGCTGACCACTTTCATCGGTTCTGTCCCGCTGAGAGCATCAGTCAGGAACTGGGATTCAGTGAGCGCTAATTTTGTTCGAACGTCCGTCTTTGTTTACGGCCGCCCGTAATTGTCTACCACTGATACATAAAGCTCACCAGCCTCCCGAAAGCTTAACCTAAGCTGTGACCTAACGGTCTACCTCAACGGTTAGGGAAAGCTTGATGATCTTCTCATGGTCACTCGATCAATCCTTCTTCAAAGAAGGCAACAACAAAAAAGTAACAAACCCTGCCTTCTAGCAGGTTTGTTCGGTTAAAGTTATCGGCCTTTGCTAGCGCCTTTGATTAAAAAAAACACTGAGTTCTTCGGAGCGTTTTCAACTAATCTCATTCCTACAGCGCTGCAGAATGCACGGCACTACTTACCAAACGCTAAAGCCTTCACAGTTGGTCTAATTATTTATCCTAGCTTACGTTACGTTTCAACACTCCGTGTACAACACAAATAATTCTAGGTGCAATACTCATCAAAAGCACCTCACAACAATTGCTTAGGTTTTATGCTGAAACCATGCACCAATGGTTCTCAATTCTCATAGCGCGCAACGACAGCTCCTCTGTGTTGCGCCAAACTCTATCATTTTACGAAATCGTTCGGTTTATTCTAACTCTTCCTCAATTGCTCATTCACGCCACATCCACATGACAGTGAAGGCATACGATATCACACTAAGCCTTTGAAAAAAAACGAGAAAAATAACATACTTTCTCCATTTTTACCTTATGCAAATTTTCGCACTCATGATTAAACTAACTTCATTTTTCAGCCTTTAGTTCGACGGTTTTCCTTTTGAAAAATTAACTCCGCATCACGTAACTTACAAAATTAAAAGGACTCACATTTACTTCTGCAATGCAACACTGAGTAACAATATTTGACCCGCCTGTGCAAAAGTTATTCATACTGACCGTTCCCCATTTTTCAACTAGATTCTTTTGAATCGCACCCGATGGGGTCGTGGTCCCGGCAGTTTTCGAGCACGCAAAAAGCTACAAAATGCACAAACTCTAAGTAGTGAACTGCCGTCATACCTCATTTTACACTTGGGCCTATTCCCCTCAGGAATTTGAAAGGGACGCCAGAAGCAGGGGGAAAACTGGGGCCACTGTCCCTTTGTGTTTGCCCCGACGCGGTTTTTAGCTTTTGTCATATTTCGACGTTGACCCTTCGGACAAGGTCGCCTTCCTGAAGTTGTCGAACTAAAACGCACCTTTCCTTCGGGTGATGCACCTCCTTTTCCCCCTCCAAAGCTGGCTCACCACTTGTGCCAGGCTGAACGCCACTATTGACGTTTCCTAAAACTGATTGAATGCCTACCCCTTCGTCTTTCAAGCGACGGGGTGGGACTAGTCCAAGGCTTAGGCAGTACCAAACGCTTTCGCTTCTTTGTTTTTCGGCGATGTTTGCTTGCCTCTGTAATAGGGCTGCACTGCTGAAGCATGGCGTTCTTGCTCTCACCGGCCACTGCGCTATCCATGCCTACATTTGACGATGTCGAAACGTCCTCTTGAGGCATAAAGAAGGTTTCCAGCCTCTTACTGGGCCCATTAGGGCATCTGGCACCCTCTTCATCCACGCAAGGAGCGTCTTTCGACATCGTTTCCACCTCCAGACCGGCCAAGGCCTCGTTCTCTACATGCTCTACATTGATGCATTTGAGAATACGCGGGCGCTTCTCTGGCGCAATCTGTTCCTGTCGCGCTTTATGAGGCGCCTCAACTTCCGGCGCTTTGCGACGCGCCTCGCTTTCAGACTCCGGTGCGAGTCTTTCTTTCTTTTTGCTAACAGAATTTCCAAATCTTCTGATTAGCTCTGCTTTAACAACTTCGTAGTTGTTCGCGTGCTGCTCACTGAGTCGCGCAACTACATCCGCTGCCTCGCAGGGCAGAACCGTGCGCAGCTTCTGAGACCAGGTGTCTCGCTCACACTTCAGTTGACTACACTTTCGTTCAAAGAGTCTAAGATACAGGCCCATATCCCATGATACCTCATATGGCTGCACGTACCTAGACATCTCGAACTCTGCCTCATTTTCGAGAAGTACTCCTTGCTGGGGTCCCAACCTGAAACTCAACTCATAGTCTTGTTTGAAAAACTTTCTCTTGAGGCCTTCTCTTTCGTCTCCACTCTTTCCTTCCATCTGAGCTGCTCTTAGTTTTCTTTCGATGATGAGGTCCCATTCTTCACTTAGTTCCTCATCATCAGCCCCCAAATCATTAATCGCTTGAATGATCATGGGTTTTTGTGCCAAACCCTTTGTATCGATCCCCAATTCCTCACACAACAGCAACAAGTCTGACTTCTGCAGCTGCCGTAAGTCCATGATCGTACTGAGTGCTCGCTACTTCCAAAAATAACTTCCCGAAACGGCGAAACTGAGTCTTTCGGCAAAGTTAACTACCAGTTCTAAAAATCAACCCTCTTTTAGAACCTGGTTCACTCAAAGGAAAAGCCAAGCACTCACCCATACGTGATCCATGTCTCGAGCCAGCTGCTTCTCCTGGGCCGACTGTTGTTGTCACTTGTAGCTTCGTATCCCACCGCTGCCACCAGTTGTTGTGACTCGGGGTGCTGCGTCGTATCCCACCTCTGCCAATTAGTTGTTGCGGGTCGGAAGGAAGGTCGCTGGAGGATACGAACACAAAACCCGGTCTCTTGTGGTAGCGTGGTGTAGCTTCAGGTTGAGGAAACGAGCGCTTACAAGATGGGGATACGAAGAAACAAACACGTTTATGGCACTATTTACAAATATTTACAGCATGAGGTTAAGAGTTCACAAACCACGAGCGTGGTGGTTAAACCGTTACATGGTTCAGAGCCTTCACAAACTACGAACGTGGTGGTTGAACCTTTACATGGTTCCGAGCCTTCACAAACTACGAACGTGGTGGTTGAACCCTTACATGGTTCAGAGCCTTCACAAACTACGAACGTGGTGGTTGAACCTTCACATGGTTCCGAGCCTTCACAAACCACGAACGTGGCGGTTGAACCCTTACATGGTTCAGAGCGACGTCCCGAACTCTGCAGCGTCCCTATAAGCCCTGTCGGGCTCCTCCTTCTTGATGGGAACACCAATCACACACACACAACAGGTGAGGGGTACGAGCATGCACGGCGCACGTGAACATCCAATTTTGAGTCGAGATCACTGCACTGAAAGGTGGCGCCAGAGGGGCTCTTGCTCGTCGTGTGTGTCGCTGGTCGAGGGGTCCCAAGCTTCGGACAGCAGACATCAAACGGTCCGCCAATCTGTCCGCTCAATTAGCAGGGCACTTTGTGGTGGCGGTCGCCGTTTCTTCAAAGGAAGACGCTGTCTTTGTTGTCCTCTCTGGAACGGCTTACAGCTTCGTGGTGACACGACGTCTCATCCTCCGGCAAGCAGGGACAATACCTGGCGGGCATAGGCAGCCGAGTAGTCGGCTACCTCTTTGAGGATTAAAAGAGCGCCACTCCCCCGTCAGCTCTGGATGCCGGTTCCAAGAAAACTGAATTCCAGGCGTGGGAACGCTGCCGAGCTACGCTTCTCAGCGACAGCATGGCGCCTACCGATGGCGGTCGTAACAGGTGTCAGGGTTGCAACGAATTTAAGCGTTGGGTTTTTAGAATATTTTCTCCGGTAGGGGTGTTAGGCGCAGGCGAAAATCTAGAGGACGGGGGTACAGTACTCCCCGTGCCCCCCTCAGTGCGCCGGCCCACTTCGAGACGACAGCTTGTGGTTCAAGAGACATTGTGGTTCACCGAGGAGATATGAAAGACACCGAATGTTTAAATGAACATGAATAAAAAGTAACGAAAATATGAAGTGGAGAAACAAATAATCGCTTGTATTCCTAAAATAGTCTGAGCCAACGACTGCAAAGGCGGATATTTCAGAGCAACAAAGCTACTCAGTCACGTAGCCAGAAGATAAAGCTATGTTGCATGTTCGGGGGGGGGGGGGTTGATATCTTATGCGACCCGTGAAAACCTCTGCAAAAGTCCAATATTTGTTTCCTGTGAGTTTGGGAGGTGTAAATGTAAAGCTTTGTTATATTAACTTCTAAAATTTTAAAAACTATTGTTAGCGTTCTCGCTAAATGAATGATGGTATGAACAATTTGCTCTACTTGATCATATTAAAATCTGCAAGTATGTGAAGGTACGCCCCAAAAATTTCTTATTATACTTTAATAGCAAATTCGTTCTTGGTCGAGATTTTTATGTGCGGTGTCCGTCGTAGATTATGGCGGGAGTCTTCCTATATATAGCAAAGGGAGTAATATCTCATTGTGCAGAGGTTCTCAAGCATTTTCGGACCACGAAATCATGCTAAGCGACATTAAATGCTCCGGCGAGCTTTCTTTTTCATTTTTATGTTCAATGAATTCGAATTCAAAACCCCTACTGCAAAAAACCTTTCGAAGTAAGCGCTATGTTTGGCCTTCTTGCTGATGTTGATCGACGCAGAATTGTCCGTAGCACTCAGCGCGTGCGGGGTCAACGGTGGTGGTGGACAAACGAGCATAGCAAGGCGCAGAGCCTAGGCGTGATTGCATTTATGTTCAAATAGCCCAATTGCGCATGCTGGTAATACAGGACCCCCGAGATTCAAGCCACCGCTTCTCCCAATTTCGGTGTCTGACTGGCTACAAACTGCTGGCGCGATTTCTTGTGCCACTGACGCGTTTCCATTATGCACTGAGATTTGCTTATTGACGCTCGGGCGTGAACAATGGAGATTCCTTAGAGCGATCACCCCTCGGGATTGCCATATAAAGGCTGGTACACACAGGCGACTAGCAGTGGTCGTGCGACCATTTGCGACTGGCAACCAAAAAGCGACTGATGTTCACACTGACAGAGGCTGCATGCGAGCGACCGGAAGTCACAATACCGAAGAGTAATGTCCGGATCTCGTTATCAGCTAAAACTCTGGAGACCGGCGCCAATCAGCTGATTGCCGCCAGCTTAGTGAGTGGAGCAAACCGAGCGCGCCGCATTTCTTGTTTTTATCTGTTCTCGCCAGCGCAACGAAAAAACAAACAACATAAGTTAGCATCGCTGATTGGCTCCAGCAGCTTTGCGACCGAAGTCGCGCGGCTGAAAATTCGGCCAGGAAGTGATTAGCCAAAGCAGTCGCTATGCGACCGTTTGCGACCGTTCGCAACTATTTGCGACCAGTCGCAAATGGTCGCGCGACCGCTGCTAGTCGCCGGTGTGCACCAGCCTTAAGTGAGGCAAATGGGCGCGTGCGGAACGAGAGAAAATTTATTAGGGACTCGGGCAACGCTGAGGAGGGGCCTGCATAACGCTTAGGTGCCGCGAAACCAAATTTCAGAACAGCTGCCACATACCGTATATGTTCCACGCCTATACCACCATGCCATACTCCCACAAGTCACCACTACTCTCAATACTGCTCCCGCCACTTTTCGCACTTCATTCCACTAGGCACTCCCTTCATTTTTTTTTCATCTCACTGCATGACCACTTGTTTCAACCCCATTGCGTGCACGCCACTAGATTCGCTGTTTAATCAGCGTCCACTAAGCGGAGCTGGCTGACTTTTTTGTCTAGACATCTAGTTCACCTGAACCTTCAAGTAAAGATATGCTGTGAAACCGTAATGAGAGCAGGCCTTTTTCTCTTATCTCCGTGCTGCACTTCTATGGAGTATGCAGTTGCTTGAATGCATAGACAGCTGCTTAAGCTCGAGTTCACATCACCAAAGCTCACTTTTGCCATCGCCCGATTTTTTCTGCTGGCGTATCTAAGAAAACAAAAATATAGAGCTTCCTTCAACGGCAGCAAGGGCCAATGCTGCTGGCAGCTCGCCTTTGTAGCTAAAAAGTGTGTATATGAAAGTGCCTTTACGCGTTCAATACGTCATTGATCATATATATATACCATAGTGGAATGCATTACAGATATTTCACAATGAATGTCTTTCGCTAACACCCGAGTGATTGGAATAACGCGGCAGAGACCTGGTGCCGGATTCACAAAACTCACTTACGAGCAAATTTTTGCGCAAGAGAAATTTTGTTGCGTATGTCGTTTAACGACACGAAAAAAAGTCGTAAGAGGTCATTGTTTTCACATAGGCCACTGCAATAAAGCGCGCTGCTACTGCTGAGGAACATGTCAGCGATGGTGATGCAGTTGCTATATTTGCTTGCGTCACCGAAAAATTCTCCTAAGTGGATTCGTGAAGCAAAATTGTGCATCAAAACAGCGTGGCTAAGAAAAATCCTGAGAGTGAATGATCCGGACCACTCTTACGAACATTGCATCTACTTAGAACCTGCTGTCGCAGCGGTATACTTTGATGCCCTTGCTGGTTTAGAGTTAATTCACGCTTATATAGGGCTGTCTGATGACTGCTGGTGCATTTTTATTTATTTTGGCGCTTTGAGTTTCCTGTGCTGTTTCCCTGGTACGCAGTGTATCGTATTGAGAACCACCGTCGACCAATACGTTGAGAGTTGCAGCATTTGAGGAATTCTATCGGGCGTCAGTAGCATAAAATTATGCATGTAAAGATTTGTTGTTGGATGAAAGCCAATGTGCTACATGAATGGTCGGTGAATTAGAATGCGGCACGGCATATGATCAACCTTGTTTGTTATGCTGGGTCTCACCTCATCAGATTAAAAGTACGACTTGAGATCCTTGCCTTATTGGCGGAATTTACCACCAAAGAGGTTAATAGGAGCACATTTCTTGCACACTATCGGAAATAAAAATGAGCAGAACTTATCAGTTAGCGGTTCATAAAGCCTATTCTGTGGTTGTGCTCTAGTGTACTTCGATTGGCTCTGACTGTCCCATGGGCACGATCTCTGAAATACAGCTGTCGATACACTTTGTCATGATCTGGAATGGGCGTGTACTTTGTAAACCTAAGCGTGTTAGGTGTGTGCGTGATAACGCATGGAACAACAAACAAATCAAGCGTTTCCGCCTTCACTGTTCCGAAACCTACATGGGCCGTGACAATATGGCAAGCAGTCGGGATAAAATGACCCTAGTAATTTTAAATGGCACCATAAATGTGCAAGCCTCACGACTATGGAGCAAGGCTTGGCTGTATTCGTCCCTGCGACAATTACCAGCCATTTAACTTGGCGCACGAATATCGTTCAAAGGTAGAGTGAGCCACTGACATGTATTTTGTCTGACGCAGCGACCACTTGACCTGGGAATAATTGCGTTGCAAAGGCGAAACCCCCGTCCCATGCTCTGGTCGAAGCAGACAACCAACGCGAGCAGACGTCGGCTTGACGACCGGCGCATCTTGTGATTGGATTTGAAGGAATACTCTCAACAACAGCTCATTTCATGACGTCGACAAAACACTTCTTTCATCAAGAACCGATGTCTTGTTCGTAATATGTTCCCTATCGCACATAAGAGCAAATTTCGTCTCATCGTGAAAAACACGCAAGTGTTTCTCTAAGAGCTTCCTTGCGTCCTTACGTGCTGCGCAGTTCTCGAAAACAACGTGGCATCCTAAACAGTGTAGGTGTGTTGCTGCCGATTTTAACAAGCGCTTTTCGCATGAGTTACTTCAGCATTCGACCAGATGCGTTGTGATTACGGCTGCCCTTTCGGTGCATGTAAGCAGTGTGTAAAGCTGCGCCTGTGTCATGGTGTACGGTAAAGCGCTACGAAGCCTGTGCGTCGGTGTGTTTATCATGCGGGAATCGGCACCGGTGTATCGATGGCAACTAGGACTCGAGAAGCCTGCAATGTGCGTTTGTGTGCCGGTAACAGTTAGTTTGCTTCACTTTCCAGTCACTAAGTTGGGTGTTGCGTGACATTTCGGATTGACAGCGTTTCGGCACGTTACTTGAGAGACCCCAAGTACTTACGGAAACGTATGAACCACGCGCTGGTTCAGTTCTTGCTTCTCCACTGGTTAGCCCGTACACTTCTATTTACTTGTGAGCAGTCTAGTGTTCATGAGGGAAACGATGTTCGTTGTGAACAGTGGTGCTGTGTTGACGTTTCCAAAACTTGTTAAGAGGCTGTGCTCATGTGACCTAAAATTCAAAAACAACGTTCATAACTGCTTTGCCCTGCAAAGTTGCAGCGATGGGACTTTGCGTTTTCGTTTGTTAACTTGTCACTTCTCCTTTTTGTGATCACCATAGTCTGAGCGCCGTGATGTGATGAACCGAAGCTGCGAGATGCTACATTCTGTTGTGGATCATTTTACTTTGGCAGCGCGCATAGACTGTTCTTCGGTAAGAACTTGAGAGTTTTATGTGCAAGCGAGAGCTCGTGAATGTCAAGCCTCCCTCCGGCCGTCAGAAAGAGCAACGATTTCACCAGTGCCTTGTTTTGAATGAAGTTGTAGGCCAGTGCCGGCTAACTACAGGTTTCCGAGTTCGTCTGGCCATCGTTTCGCATGGCACTAGAGCATTGACAACAGCCGGCCATGGCAAGTTCTTACACTATATAAATGGACGTGCACGCGTGACCAGCCATTCATTGCTGTCATCGGCAGCTTCCGGTCTGCAGATGTCTTTTGCCTGTTGGCCCTAGAGCACACTTGGTTCCTGATGACACTGACGGCTACTAAATGCTGCCATGGGTGAGTTGAACTTGCAGAAATAAATTTGTTGCTATTCACAAAGTACTATAACGCGTGCAAGTTTTAAAACTAGCCGATGTAATGTTTCACTATGTTGAGTTCAAGCATGAAAAATTTGCTACTACTGTTATATACGTACATCTTATATGGAGAAGACGGCAAATACATAAGCAGTGTTTTGTGATTTGATATAAGTAAGCTCTTGTTTGGTTATTAGGATGAGCCTGTCTATTTACAACGTTTGATAGTTGGAAAGTTATTCTGAGTTTTTTTTTCAGGAGCCAGGCTTCACTTGATGAATACATGTTATTTTGAAAAATTAGTTCTATAGATGATAACAGCTGTGGTAGCATTATACCTCACTGGGACATATATAATGCGGTACGTGACTTTAGATGGCGCTTTAGTTTGTTTCAAAGCGATTATAGCAGATTTGATCACTTTGACGAAGTGATAGCTTCGTCAAATAAGTATTAGAAGTGAGTGTTTTTAATGATTGTTTTTAAATATCTCGTTCTTGGCTCTTCACAGATCGCACAGTTAATTTGTTAAGGTCCTGTGAAGCATCGGTTGCACGGACTTGCAAATCAGGCCACATCATGCCTTGGAGCAACTGTAGAAAAACAGGAAGAACGCGTGCTCCATAAAAGTGCAAGTCAATGTCACTGCTGGGACTGTTATCACTCAGCGGACCTGGCCTGGAAGCATGCGTGGCAGCCTCATCTGGAAGTACTGCGATCTGCTTGGGAGCTTCGAGGGCACAAAACTGCATAACGGCTGGTTGCAAATATAGTTTTTTTAATACATGCGATTAAGTAAACACCACCACTTACGTGCGCAAGTTGAAAACCCAAGCATGGTTGCTTGCAGTGGATACCTATATTATTCTCACACACAATGCTTATTGTACACTTATAGAACTAAATTGCGAGGTAATTGGGAATGTTCAAAGTTGAAAACCTGCACCTTATGAATGAAACTCCAAACATCTGAGGTTCAAGAGCTCGTACTTTTCAAGGAGCACGGATACTTTGATTCCTTACTGAGCTCTCGAGCTTGTGACTCACTCTGTGGATCATGTTAAGTGGGTGAAAGTCGCCTGGATGCTCATAACTTGCAAGGAGCAATGCCTACTGTACAAGGCTCAGATGACACAGGGCCACTAACATTTACCTGATGTAGCTTTTTTTCTCTCAGTGCTGTGGCATGTTGTATTTCAACTGAACGTGTTCACCACGATTGCATAGTGATATGTTTTTTTCTACAAATTGTACCTGACTTAAGTATGCATTGTTGATCTCTAAACGTGATGCTCAGTGTGCCTCAAAGCCATGGCTCCTAATCTCCCTGTTTTGTGGTAAGTCTACTTCAGCAGCAGTGTGATGCAGCCCGCACCCATGCAAGCCAAGTCATGGAGCGCCCCTTTGGTGTTCTGTGCAGGATACAGCGTATCCATCCGGCAAGACAGTGACATCATTAATAATGGTGAGTGTTGGTGGCACCTGTAGGAGCCCGTTGTGTTTGTTGTGTATGCTTTTTTCCTCTGTTGAAGTGTTTTTTTTTTCAAAGTTTTTTGTTACGAATAATAAATGTGAGCAACAAGCACACTCATATCCACAAGTGCTTTGTGTCTTCTAGACTGCCCATTTGCTCCGATACGCTGTATGGTGAGCTGGCTAGGTTAAATAGCCCTAATGTTATGAACATTAGCTGTTGTCTTGTAACGCAGTCTAACTTGTGTTTCTTAGTGAACTTATTTGTAGTCAGCTTCTCGCACCTAGAGTAAAGTCGAAATACAAGATATGTTATTGGCTTAATATGACTGGCAGAAGTTTCATGCCTTCATGCATAACATTGTAGTTTTGCTCTTGTATCATGATAAAATATATTTTCAGTCTTCACTGCTTGTGTGTGTGTTGAGACTTCGTTTCTTTTTATTATTTCCGCATACTTGTCATCGGCTTCTGATTATACGACATCGATGGATATGAGCACATATTTAACAAATGTACACTTTTGCATGTAGAATGGTTGTAACGACGATTTGTATTTTTCTAAGTTACAGCAGTAACAAGGAATCCAGTGATCCACGGTCATGTAGAGTGTATCAAAAACAGACTCACACAGAGCACAGAAGACCAACAAGTAGTAAGGGACTGCCAGTGACTGTTCTCCCGCTCAAACTTCACGACAGCAGAAAGAGCACACTGTGATGACAGGAGCAGTTTTAATTGTATACGCAGTAACATTCTGTGCAGCTCCAGTTTAACTTCTTAGCAGTGCATTGTTTAACAGTTCATATGCTCTCATTTCAAATTATTTTAATTTTGCATGGAATATACCAAACTATGAGACTAATTCAAAGGCTGCTGTAGTGTTGGTGGGCAAATAATTTTGAGCTGCAGTTTTTAAACTGCATGTTCATCGAAGTGCCTGCGTGTCTCGGCATTTAACTGCCATAAACACAGCATCCATGGTCAGAGGTGGTAACTGTGTTTACATTCTTTGTAGTAGAAGAAGTAAAGCCATTGATGCAGTAATCTTGTACTTAGTCGATATAATCCTCCAGTATACACTCGTTTGTATAGAACCAATAATGCCATGTGTGTATAAGCTCTGGGAATTGAATCTATGTGGATTATTTTATTTGGAAAGAAGAGCATCATCACTACCGCAAGTATATCAAACAGTAAATTTTAGTGCTTGTGTATTGTTATCCCACTGCCTGTTCGTCCTTCAACAGTCTACTTCTCTATTTCTACTGTGTAAGTGTAACTTTTTTAATGTAGTCTGCTCGCATAGGTATGTTCATAAAGTAATTGTGTACATTGGAAAGGACTTATCATCTATGCAGCTTTCCTCGATTTAGAAATAAAAGTATTATTTTAATTAATTTAAACCTATAGCATGCATTCACTTATCTTTTTCTAGGTGCCTGTACTATTGTTGAGCCCAAAAAAGGTACTGGTTTACTCTAGTATTGAAGCTGTTGTCTTAAAATATTTTGTTAGTGGAAGTGACATTGTGTTTATAACCATTATTACTATTCTCAGCTGAGCTGTGAAAACTCTATGAAAATGTATTTACATTTTTTAACTGTGTGAAAGTAAATGTTATTATGTTCCTTTATTGTGGTCCCTGTTTCATGCATATGACACACAATTACTTTGTAGTGGCATAGAATTAGTTGTGGTTTTACATATATGTGCTGAGCATTATTGCAGTTGAAGCCACCAGCAAAACATACATGCAGTGCACTGGAGCATCACCTCACATGCTTAGTGTAAAGTCTTTGCCCACCTGTGAACTGAATTTTTTTCAAGCAGACTAACTGACAGCTGTATGGAAACTGTGCTGATATGCAAACTTTGAAGCCTTTTTGAGGAGTGTTCAAAAAAAAAACGGGGTATAAGCTTTCAATATGAACACTGTTAGCACCGAAGTGCTTAGTAGCTTAGAATTGTATTATTCATGTATTGGTCTAGACTTTCTTTGTGCCATGCTGACTTTTCTGCCCAAGTATCCTAACATGCTTTTTTACTGTATTGTGAATGAGCCGAGCTAGGTAAATAAACAAAATAATATTGCAGACATGTACCTAATTGGTATGCACAGCCCTTTTTTATTATTACATTGTTAAGGGCTTTCTTCTCGTGTTTTTTATAAAAACTGCTTGTCACTTGGCAGCAGCAGAAACTACGTATCAAGCTTTTTCAAGATGGTTTGAGAAACACTGAGTTCAGACATAACAGTGCTGGAGATTTCTCTCGTAAGTCACTTTCTGTATATTCAAAATGAGTGTATTAGAATTGCTGATTTAGAGCCATCAGTGTGTGTGTGTGTGTGTGTGTGTGTGTCTGTGTGTGTGTGTGTGTGTCGTTTAGATGAGAATCTGTTTATCATTGATGAGCAAGTGTGTTAATGATTTGGTTGAATTTATTGTTCTTTTTGTTTTGAGCCAATATACTTTTCAATTTGTCTTTTACTGTGTGAAAATAAATGTAACCTTGCACAAAATATGTGCATACGAATAAGTTGTTTCATTTGCCAATGTAATGTGATGAGTAAGAAAGTGGGTAAAAAAAAACCAACCTGAAAAGATTAGTTTAGAGCAGAGCTCCTCTACATGGCATATCTTGCACACATTGCGTTGGTCGAATATGTCGATTTCAACATATCAATTTCAATCAAAATAAACAAGCTATCAATTGTGGTTGTATATGAATGTGATATTTATGCATATTGTAACACCTGTTGGCCATTACTATTAGGGCACAAACCTAGTCAAGCTGAATACGCGGATTTTGTCCATGCACGTTTTGTCTGTACTAAAACTGTTATTAAAAATGAACTTCGGTTAAAACATTTTTTGTATTAACCAAAAGCGTAGTATCTCTTTGTGACTTAAATCAATTTACATTGTTTTCTTCCACTCTGGACAACCGGGGACCCTCTCAGCAGAACTCGATTAGCTGCTATAGTTCTTTACCATTGACAGCAACATTGTACTGACGCGCGCAAGATTATAGGTAGCCAGAGAGAATACACAAGTATTCACTCTGTGTCTTCTCTATCTGTCCGTACTCTTTCGCCTTGCTCCATGTAATGATTTTCATCAAATTAGCATGAAAACGTGTCCCGACAAAGGCAGTCAACTCGGCCGCAAGCAAATAGCTCGCTGCATGTCTAGATTTTTTTCAAATCATCGAGATGACTGATCGCTGGTCGAATGTACAAACACGTTAAAAGTAATATACCAGGTATGATATTGGTATTTCTGCACTGGGCACTTTTGCAATAGCAGAGGTTGGAGGAAGAAAATATGAACACTAAATTTTGTAATTCATGAGGAAGCGTAGCACAGCGCTTTTGGGTCGAAAGGGGAGTGAAAGAAGAGAGCGCGAAAGCCACGTTCTCAAGAAATGTGTACCCGCCGCCACGCATAATTTCAGGCAGGGCAGCCTTTAAAAAAAAAAGTGCTCGATGACACTGCGAATCGAACCCAGTATCTCATATATTGTCGTTGAACGCTGTAACTACTCTTCCACTGCTGCAGAGCTTGAGATGAGGGCTTGCCACTGCTGCGTTTGCCCTGTTGCTAGCATATTTGCAATGCTTCAAATGACACAAAATGCACAATGTTCAGTGAAACTTGGTCAAAAATAGAAAAAAATAATCAGGAGGCATTCACCCAAGGTTACTAGAAGATAGAAACCACCAAATGTGGCTGTATAACTGTGCAATATTCATCTTGTACATTACTGTCAAAATGGTGGGATATCCGGCTCTAACGTAGGCTACCTTCTCATATTTTGCCGAATATAAATAAAAAAGTAGGAATATATCGGCGTATGACAACGTTAATCAACTATTCTGAATTCTCGTTCACTATTGTCACTTTCAGTAAACGAATACTCAGTTTGTTTCTATTTTTGTTATTTAAGGAAGATTTGGCTCATTAACTCACAACCCTCCTAATTAGCATTGATTCTCACATCTAAAGACAGTCACACTAATCTTGCTTTCTGTGTGGCTGTCGCTTCCATAAAACGCGTGCTCCACTTTTTCATGCTCTCCAAGCATTCGATGCTGCTTTGCTGAACGTTTCCCTTACGTCTGCTGGGCCAGAAAATTGTCTTTATAATCTATCACTTCGATTTTAGGCTGATGCAGTGACAAAACTATAGTCTGTTTCTCTCTTTTTTTCGTCCTTTTCGCGCGTGTGGTAAAGTCTAATGACTTCAAGACTCGTATACACGTTCCTTGCTTTGTTTGCTCACTCAAACACCACTGGACGAAATTACTGCACCGTGTTTTGTGAAAATCAATAGCACTGAAACAACTCCCGACGAGTCTCCCTCTTTTTACGTAGACACTTTTCTAAGCGTAGGCGCATCCACGTTCTCGCATTCCGGCTTTATCAAAATGGTGCGGTGTATGGAACCTGGGAAATTGCGCTCACAATTTCATTTGATTACTGGTGTTCTATATTTCTGCAGAATTCGTCCGTAGGCACAAGCCGATCCTGTGTTTTGTAATAAGATTATTGTAAGAAAGGCAACCTTCTACGTCTAGCTACAAAACACCCTTACGTTCACCACTGTACCATGCTCGATGACACCAGATTAGTTAAGTAGGAGCGCAGGTTCATTAAAACGTAAGGTAACTAGTCGCGTTAAACAGGGGAAGACATTTGAGGCACATTTTCAAACATTGCATGCATCAATTTTTGAGTGGTTTCATTGATGTGGTGCAACCGGAGTGTTGTTCACTTGTACTTGGCGAAATACTGCATAAATTTTTGCTTCAGACCATCGAACAATTTCTCTTTAAGCTATGGTCATTAATAAAACTCATGTGCTTGGCTTTGCACAGCACACCCAGGCGTCTATTACAACGCGGCATCGCGTAATCGCCGTAGCAGATGCCCGCGGAACCAAAACTGAGATGCAGCATATCATTAGCTATCATCGTATACTCTCGATGCTAGACGCTTTGTGTGCTACCTTGACATTATTGGCACATACTTATTTCTTTCCTTGTCATTTCATCGGCTATTGTGTGTCCTTCTTTCCCTCTTAGGTGCCGAATAAGTTAGATTCATACCCGCGCTATCGTAATAATTCGAGATAAGAGAATGCTTGGCTAAGAAAATGCGTAGCCAAAAAAAAAAGCTTTGTGAATACCGCCCCTGAACTGTAGCGGCCAGCGGGAAATGTGCCTAGTGGAGAAATGCGTATTTTTGGCCCAGTGTTAGTGTTGTGTTAAAAGAACACTTTTTCATTATCGTCAGGAAATGATAACGATCGGTAGTTAAGGCACTTGAGAATGTGTGAGCCATACGTTATGGCGTAGCACATAGTCTGAAATTTGCAATAAATTCTCAGTCAGCCAGGAATCACTCGCTCTTCTCTCGACAAGTTATGCCATGTATCCAAATAACCACGCCATAAAGACAAAGTCCCGGCCATTGGCCTATTCGATCATGGGTAGCTGCATATGTGGCGTTTTTTTTCCCTTCAAAAACAGCCAAATGCACTCTACTTGAAACTGAGAAAAACAAAATTGCTGCTGAAAGTATGCTGAGGCCTGCTCAGCAGTTTTTTCAAGTGCATTTTTGTGCTCTAAATACCTGAAATATATATTGCGCCTGAAATTTACATAGAGTGCCTCACCTATCTTTAGCCAGAGTTTGAAAATATTCCTACACATTCTATTGCAACGCAACCACATGTATGTTGCTGACCGTTGCATCGAGTTATTCAGACTTTTTTTTTTAAATATTGTTCAATTTGATATGATTAGTTACCTAACTTTCGAAGGTGTCAGCATATTTGTAAGCTCTGCCTAAAATTGCTTGGGCGCCCTGTATAGCTAATTATCAGCCATAATCAGGGGTAAAATTTCTGTTTGAGTGTAATAGAAGAAAACACTTCACTTGCGCTTGAAATATTTTGCAAAAAGGTCTAAAAGGACTCAGATGTATGGCATAGCATTACTTTGCAATAAAATTAGCATCATCCATGTTTATCCGTCGGGCATAATGGCGATGAGTAGACTTGAAGAGCGACTGGTCTATCCTGGCAAAAGGGGCTTTATTCTGGCCTGTCGGCAGCATTTTCTTGGTCTCGGCATCTATATTGAAGGCCCTTAAAAAGAGTTCCAGCTCTTTTTCTTTTTGAGCTCCTCCGTCGCCATGCCATTTCGAATCACTTCGTCTCCAATCAATAGAATGGTGATCAATTTCTTCATTTCATATGTCTTTTATTAAGGACGATAATCCTTATTGGGGTACTTTAACGCAAACATTTTGGTCTGTCTTTCTATCTGTCTATACAATTGTCTGTTTGTCCATCGTAATGATACCCCAGATGGCCCCAAGCGATACTCTAAACGGCCAACCACAGCAACAGCCTCCACCAATATTGCTCAAGTTTCAGTGTTTATACTTGTTCTTATTACGCATATTTGAGACACCATAACAGCACTTCATTATTTGGTAAGTGCGTCTTTATAATAGAGAAGGCATACATAAGTAATTGTATGGACTGTAGAGTTTATCACGTTCCACTCACAATGCAACGCAACGCTCAAAAAGGCAGCCCGTCGCTTTGCGTTCTACACCTCATCACCTCTGAGACAGGCGCGCACGCCTTTCTTCGTTTTCGAAGATAACTGCCAGATAGCGCTCGTATCTAACGTGCCTCGATGCACTCATTCGCCTTCGCTGCACAGATCGAGACTCTCTAATGCAGCGCCTCCAGAATACACTGATTTCCTCGGGGATAACAACAAATAAACGTTTTGTTCACTCTTTTCAGGCACAAGACTATCATCTTTCGACGACATTTGCAATGAAACATGCAGATACGGTGCCAAGTCTTTCAAATATACGACCTTCGAGCAAAAGACAGGTATTCCTTTATAGCGCTAAACTCGCATAGCTTCACCAAGAGGCAAAAAAAGAGAGGAAAGTCGGTATATCAATTTTATATTTCAGTTTCTCCCTACCTCATCATACCCTTCAATAAGTGCAAACTAGCTCTGAAAAAAAGTATTTGTAGAATGTAAACACGGTATCAAAACAACCAGAGAACAAACGAAAGGAATCGAATCAGACCATGTGGATTGTTTTCCTCACGGTTGTCTACGTAGCAATGGTTTAATTCATTCATTTATTCACAAAACTTTACTTGTGTCCTGAAGCCCGGTCTTTTCTGACCGAGGCGGGCCGCGTCAACGTTGGTACCGGCAGGCCGAGCCTTGTGGCGTCATCGTGGACCCTCTGGACTGCCCGTAGTTGGTCTTGATAAGACGCGCTTCGCACCATCGTCTGCCAGTAAAGCCATTGTTCTTCGGGGTCGGCGAGAATCGCGGGACAGCCCACCAGCATGTGTCTGATCCCAATGATGCCATCGCACGCGTCGCACTTGTCTTGAATTTCACTCTCAGGGAGAATTTTATGTAGAAAATATGGAGTTGGGTAAGTTCCGGTTTGCAGTAAACGTAGTTTGACTGCCTGAGCCCTGTTCAATTTTGCGTGTGGCAGTGGGGATTGCCTACGGCCTAAGTAACAATATTTTGTGATGTTGTAAGTGAATAAATTATCTCCATAGCCCCGGAATGGTACTGGGCGTCGGATCGGGTCTGACTGGCACGGCAAGCGAGTCCTCGTGCCCGGTCATTCGTCACCTCATTGAGGTTTACCCGAGTTTCGTCCACTTGTCCCATATGAGCAGGAAACCATCGAATTTCAGTAACGATATGATGGACTTTGTTCATAAGTTTAACCACAGTCCCAGCGACATAGCCCTTGTCGAAGCTGCTTTGGAGTCGCTATAGACGTATGACCATTTTCTATTCCTGATAGCTAAAGCAATCACGACTTGTTCCGCTACCGTGGAATCCTTAGTGAGTATAGGCAGGGCGTCCCGCACCTCTCCTTGGCTGTCGACCACCACAGCCGTGTAGGCCTCTTGGCATTTCACCCAGGCTGCGTCCACAAGGACTGTCTGTTGACCTACCTGTTCGATTTCTTTCAATAAAGCTTTCAATCTCGCTTTTCGCCTGCTGACATTGTGTCACGGATGCATGTTTCTCGGCAGGGGAGTGGTTCTAATCACGTCTCTAAGCTTCGCATTCAGTGTGACCTCGACCTCCTTCGGGTTCTTCGATCTATTGGGGACTGACCCGATTGCCCTGAGTATCAACCTACCCGCACGTGTACTCGTTAGTCTTTCCTGCTGCGCCGTCTGTTGCAGTTCAGCCATTTCTTGCATAGTATTGTGCACGCCTAAGCTCATAAGTTTCTCGTTCGGCACACTGTTGGGTATACTTAGGGCAGCCTTGACTAACTTTCTGAAAATGGCGTTGAGTTTGTTCAGCTCTACCTGCGACCATTGGAGGAGACCTGCAACGTAGGTGAAATGACAGAGAGCGAAGGTGTGCAGTAGCCTTAGAGCGCTGTCCTCACCAAGGCCCCTGTGTCGGTTGGTGATTCTCTTTAGAAGCTGAGCACTTGGTCAGTTTTTTTGGAAATATGCTGAATGGCAGTCAGGTTGCTACATCCTGCTTCTATGTAGAAGCCTGGAACTTTAATTTTTTGACCTGCTTCATCGCGGATCCGTTTTGACAGCGCATGATAATGTTGGGTTGCTCGCCTGGGACATAGCCCTTGGGTCTTTGACCCCTACCTCTATTTTTATAACCAAAAGTTCTGACTTCGCCGCCAAACAATTTAGCCCCATTTCGCCGAGAGTGCTTTCAACGATGTCTACACTCTCCTGAAGTCTAGTCTCTGTTTGGCCTATCTTTCTGTTCGCGCTCCATATGGTTATATCGTGGGCATATATTGCAAAGTGTATACCTTATATCCGCGCCGAACCCGTCGCAACTCTGGTCATTGCTAAATTATATAACATGGGTGAGTTATAATTTAGCTCAGTTTATTTGAAACGCATGCAAGATTTGGTTGATTTATTTCATTAGAAACTGCCTTTGTTGAGTTCACATGAAAACCAGGCATTGTTCCATTTTATTTCAACTGTTTTAGAAGTTCAGTTGAATCAAGTTTATTTACTCAATGGTTATGGCTACGCCCGAGGCTAGGCTGCCAAGGATCCACAATTGGAAGAACATCTTCCGAAGTTTGTATTGTTTAAGAAGCTGGAAACTGTAACTATGGCGGCATTGGTGGTTCTGAGCAGTTGTGAACAGCAGCCATTCTCTGGCTACGGTGATCTGCAAACGTGTACACGGAACTATACGCACAACGTTTTTCAGTACTCTCACTGCTGCAATGAGTTCTCACCACGCTGAAAGGTTGCCGCCGGGCGAGTAATTAGAAACAGACACCGGGGCTACCTGGCGGATTGTCGACTTCGTCGAGTCATATCTACCACACATAGGTGGCCGTGGTGTTCCCGAGCAGTTGCGAACCGAGGCCCTGGCACCTGTGATCTGCAGACAGGTACACGGAACTAAACAGACAACGTATATTTTCCAGGTTAGTTTGCATACGTGTTGGTATGTACACACCTTGCTTACTTCCACCACTGCTGCCGGCGAGTGTTTTTTCTTCTCTCTTCCTACAGCATGCGAAAATAACTGTCTCACGACGTCTACCTATCATGTACTAAGCCAGTAATCAACTCTAGTAACAAAGTTCTATTGTTTGAATATCAGTACCTATACCATATTGGCAAATGTTCAGACTTAAGAGAATCTTTTTTCAAGAACAAACATGACGCTATCGAAGAAAAAAGCAAACCTTTAACGAGAAAGCTTACTCTCAAACCAGACCAGTACGATGAAATGATAAAACAATAACTGACGCAAAGAAGTGTTTTATTGTTCGTGCGACACCGCATTTAGCAGTCATGCACTTTTTCTCGACTCTTTGTGGTAGTGCGTCGTGGTTCGTGCTGAAGTTTTCACCTTGAAAGCTATGTTAAAACTAGGCACAAGAGAAATTTTAATAACAGAAAGCGCAAGAAAGCACTCATGGTCATGATGGGCGCTTATGATTGAACCTAGCTTCTTCGTTCCTTGTCGTCTCCTCCTCACTCCTCCTTCACTTAGCAGCATTTAGTGAGCTCGCTGGGGCCAAAGGACACAAAGCGCTTCAAGCGTACGAGATGTCCCTGTCACTCGATTCTTGTCGAACTTATAATACAAAAAATTGTGACAGTGAATTTGTTATCAAATAAGTTTATGTAAGGAAGGCATATGACGATTTCTATGAAAAGCGTTGCGGGGTCCCTTTAAAGGGGCCTTGCAACACTTTGGTGCCTGCATTCTGCAGCACAGGAGTGCGTGCAGTGCCGAATACTGAGATGAACGCAAAAAGAATTTTTGAAATCAGCACACGGTAGGGCAAGGCATTAGCCTTCAAGCTTCTAAACCCCGTAAACGACGAAAAAAAAGTTTCCTTTCATATTTATCTTTCCCACTGACGTTAAAGGCCGTTTCCCATTGCCCACACCTTCTAAAGCCCCTTCAGTCATGAATCATAGTGCACTGTCAGAAATGCGTCAAATTCACGTGGAATAATTTCACGGCACTGAGTATTACATTCCAAGTAAGAAATTGAAGCAAGGCTCTGTGTGAAGGTTTTTCTGTGTGAGTTCTGATAATTGAATTCTATGAGTGTGTAAATATTTATCTAAATGTGCACACTAAACGAAAATGACCTGAAATAACCTCAAAAACTGGGTAAACCATTTGTCCTCTAGCGCACTACCTCTACAGGGTTTTTTTTTACCACCTACTATCGAGGTAAAAATTTACTCTCGTGCTAACTGAGTTTTTGAACGTAGGGAGAGTAGTAATTATTTACCCCAGTGAGGTTTTGAGCGAGTATGGAGAGAGTAAATTTTTACTACCTTCACAAGGTTTTTGAGGTGATTTCTGGGAGTTTTACTGGTGGTAAAAAATAAAAATTGACAGGTGCAATGCGCTCAGAGACGACTAATTTATTATATAGCAGAATTGATTGAACTTATTCAACGGCAGAATTGGTGACATACAGATTTACATACAGACAAACACGCACACACAATAAATGCAGAATAATACACCACTGGAACAGACTGCACGCGTTCCTCAACTACACTTTGACAATCCGGTATATATAGGCACGACTTTTTGACCGGCCCTGTAGGACCGGTAGGAGAGCTCTTTTTTTGCATTGATTAACAACAACGGTTGAAGGTGCATGCGTAAACTTAAGGTGGGCTGCAGGGAACTAAATGTCACACCGACCTTTTATTATAAATCTACCCAATCTCACCTTTTTGAGTATCCAATAATTACTTGGCACACCGGGCTCATGGCCCCACGCGTGTTAGCACTGCTGATCCACAAGTCCATAAAATATACATAAGTACGCACAAACCATGGTGGCTCAATGATTTTCATTGAGCAACGGTGCACAAACACAGTAGCAGCACGTATTCATCATAACTGGCGTAGAGGAGCGGTGCACGCCTGCACACAAGCTTCTTACCGACGGCGTACTAGGCCTTTTCGAGGAGCACGGCTATCCGATGAAACACAGCTGGCGATCACAGAACACATATCCTGTGCGAATTTCGTCGTCATTTCAGACACAAATGAACACGTGACCGCTATCTCACGGGGACGGGGCGGTGTATGCATACTTCCAACGAAAGACCACCGTCCGGGTTTTCTTCGTGCTCACCGGCAGCCGCTTGCTGGTTCCGTCTGCCTCGTATAGGCTTCGCGCTACATGTTTGAGAACAGTTGGTGCATGAGGTGGGCGACTCGGGCAGCACTTTACTCACGCAGACATCGCCTACTGTGGAACAAAATATATGCGATGCTTCTTTCACCTACCCCGGCGATACACTCCCACTAGTCACTGGCGGCCGCGGCTCGGTGCCGACGACAGAGTGAAGCATTTCGCTTATTGCTTCTCCAGTAGGCAAGCACGGACGATGACACCAGATTGATTTTGTTACCACTGGCAGATATTCGCGATTCGGCTCGGAAGTGAGATATCCGCGATGTGCAGGTTCGGAGGCGCTCGGAAACGCACTGTCGTTTGACGATGTTGGAAACACGTGAGATCCATCAGCCCAACCAGACACACAGATACCGAGCTTCTTGCACCGTCTGTCTCCAAGGCACCACCGCCGAGCAAAAGCCAACAATTTGCGAAAATATGCAGGACAACTTTCCACAGCAGGTTTTCTTTCTTTTTTTTCTTCTTTTGAGATCCCCCTGTCTTTTTTCTTTTTCGTTCACAGAATGCTGTTCTCGCTTGTTGTGCTTATGCTGCCCCCAGTTCCAGTGAAAGTGCGTTGACTCGAGGTCAGTCCCGAGGCACGTCGACGCCAAAAAAAACAAAAAAAGATCTGTGCTCCTCGCGTACCTTTAGGATTCACTGAGAGCGTCACGATGGGGGTATGGGGCAAAAGCCACCGAAGCAGCTGCACCTTGCAGTCACGTGGTAATAAACTCTGAAACGCAGGTTAAAAATCACGTGATAGAAAACTCCCTACGTGGTAAAACTGGATGTTGACATCCTTTTACTACTTGCCTGAGAGGTGGTGGTAAAACTATGTCATGTACCATCTTTTACTCCTACACGAGGTAGTAATTTTAAACGCAAGAAAGTTTTCAGAGGTCATGAGCCGCAAAAACCCCAAACTCGGATAGTTTTTGCTTACAGTGTGCTGCCACCAGTTCGCTTCCCTACTTGCATAAAAATAATGTGCTTTTATTCCCGAAATGCATGCACATTTTTTTCTTTGGTTGTATTTGTTTCATGTGAAGACAAAAAATACTTTTTCACGCAGATCTTCAAATGCGTCACGTCGAACAATCGTCGAACCTAAAAGTGCAACCAGCAAATTGATCATTTACAGCAATATGCAGCATAATGAAGGTAAATAATCGCAAATTGTCCATTTGGGCGGCCTGCACAAATATGCACACTAAATTTCAAGCCATTTGATGGAGCGCAATGTGTGTGATGTGAAATTGATGTTGGCATCTCCATTTGTACACACCGTGACTGAAAAGGATAGACACATAACGGTTGACTCACCTAGCGGTGCTTGTTTTTGCAGCGCTCTAGGTGTTATTTTACAATCTTTTTCATAGTTTCATATTTGAAAACAGAAACAGCCCTATATTTGAAGAAGTATAAAAATTGATTTTGTTATTTTGAACGCACAAGAATGTAGCCTTTCTCGAACTGTATGGATATTACACTCAACTAGTCACGTACAGCCATTGAAAACACACGGCCTAAGTCGTCATTCCACGTGGTGAAGCGTCACTTCCGATCACAAAAATAGTCGCTGTACATCGCGCCCTAGTTTAAAAAAGTTAGATGTCTCCGTAGAAACACAATTATAACAACTTCGTTGTTGGTGTAGCCACTCGCGCAACAATATCGATGCATTATACAGTTCGATAAGAAGTGATGAGAACAACATGCTTAATTTGAGTCCCAGGGTGCTCTTAAAGAGGCCCTGCAACACTTTTTCAGAAGGGTCAGAAAACGCCACCTATTGGTTTTATAGGCTCCCGACAACACACGAGCCAAATAATATAGCGCAGCACGTGGCCTGGAATTCACAATAAATGGTAAAAGTCAGCAAAAATTGCTTTCTTTTCTCTCGAAAAATGACGCGACTTACCCAAAAACTACCCGTAGCAAGCCCATTTATCAGCCATTGGCTGATTTGAACATGACGCGCTCGTTCGTTGCAGAGATCGCCGCGAGAAGACGCTACTTGTCCAGGCGTGCGCGCGCGATCACGTTTGAAATAACCGCGCATTTGAAGAAAAAAAGAAAAAAAGTGCTCGAGGTCACAGGGTGCACGTGACGTTTCTCTGGGGTCCTAGCATTTCTCCCTGCTTAGCTTCCAGCGCTTTTGTCGGGACGAGAGAAGAGGGAATGCGATTGCAGTGTGTGACAAATCTTTGTAACTGCGCTCGTATTGGACGGATTATTAAAAAAAAATTGTGGCGTTGAATTTGTGAGGCCATAATCTCTTCCAGCGAATTCGTACCATGGTTACTTGAAAAAGTGTTTCAGGGCCCCTTTAAGAATTAGTGCCTAATGTACCCGACTATTTACGCCACAACACAGTTTGCTTTTATTTTAAAACTCTTTTGTGATATGACAAAAAAAGACTTATCATTTGTTTGTGATAACCCTATATACAGCCGCTACAGAAGCATTATTAATGTCTAATCGTCGTGATCCGGCTTGCTTTCACACAGTGCAGGCGCAACGCAGCTTTCGCTCTACTTCGCGCAATAATGTAGCCAAAATAATTACTCATAGAGGCACTTCACTGTTTCGCCTGACACACGGGCTGTAAACAACTTGGTGACGCGCCAAACCGATGACGGCCAAACCAGTATACACCATGTCGAAGGTTACACGCGTTCTAATGCACACACAGTATGACAACCTTTTAGAAATCGCTCATTTAGGGCACTTGCCGGCCTGCTGACTCCGGTGCTTTTCTTGTGTGTGTGTGCTATTCGGCTGCCAGCATGCATGGTAGTGCATTCGTGACACATATTTGCTGTACTGTCTTTAACCGTGACTGCCGTTCGTGCGCATTCAATATTTGAATTTTTTTTATTTCAAATGTTCATGTTTCTTCGGCCTTCTGCATCGGCTCTGACCCAAATGATGACATTGTTAAAACAGTATCGAACATTCGACGGGACAAACTATAGGAATTTATACGCAAATAGAATGACACGCTACAAATTGCAGGCATCATGATGGTGACCCCACTTAGTCAGTGGTGCATTGCCAGCCCGGTTCAGTAAAACGCCAGCATTGGATGCAGGTCTTAACGAAAATGAAGAAAAAAACAAACAATGGGAAAGCTCATTTGCTGGTTATAAGCACCGGCTTGTGTAATACGACGAGCATTGCAATCATGGGTTTCCAGCGCACCGCAAGCTCTTTCGTGAAACACGGTGTATAAGAGCTGTTGCGCTGCAATACTTAAGCGTGTGCGACGACGAAGAAGATGGATTAGCGTTAATAGCTGGCAAAAGAGTAAGTAATAGTCCTGCTGACAAGGACGCAGAAGGAAGTAATGCTTCGTATTTTCCTCCGGCAGTAACCAGCAGGTCAAATGCACGGCGTTGCGCGTTGCCGATGAGCATTACACCTCACACTTTCCTGGTGACTCACGTAGGTTGCGATAGAGCGTCCCTTCTGAAGCTAAGTGAGAGATAAAGCTTGGCAAACGTACTGTTTTTTTTTCAACTATTTTCTCAAAGATCTCTTTTTTGGTTCTACCGTACACTCGGCCTACGTATACATTTCGCTATTTTAGCTGACCCTATTCGATGGGTTTTCGTGTAAATGTTGACCAATGCGATTCTGTCTCATTTTTTAGACAAGAGCACACAATGTGCATTGTTTTCATCGACGATTCACTGTATAGTTTGGCAACTGAAAATAAATATGAAAGAATGTAAGTAACGCGAGTCTTCAAGCGCCAATTGTGGTGCGCTCTGATTTCGAACATGCCAACTCACTTGAGTGTCTGAAGGTTTTAGTTATTTATTTATTTATTTATTTATTTATTCATTTATTTATTTATTCGGAGACCCTAAGGACCTGCAGGGTATCACTAAGAGGGCATCTGCATTTCCGATGGAGGCGGAATTGTTGTAGGCCCGTGTGCTCAGATTTGGGTGCACGTTAAAGAACCCCAGGTGGTCGAAATTTCCGGAGCCCTCCACTACGGCGTCTCTCATAATCATATAGTGATTTTGGGACGTTAAACCCCACATATCAATCAATCAATCAATCAATCAATCACTAAGAGGGCATTATTAGGAAATGAAAAATACACTAATACTTCAGGCAAACATCAATTAAAAAGCTATATATACATGGCAGAAACAACATTTCACAAATAATGTTAACACCAAGAAAACTTCTACTTCTCTGCCCACCAATAAGTACGAAGTCCTTGTTTAAAACTCAAGCCTTCCGAAGCATTTAGAATAATGTAATGGCGCGACAAAGTGCTCAGCACATAGGGCCTAGCGGGCCACCGCCACCTGTGCATGCTCTCGTTAACATCACCGTATACTGACGCCACCCCATCTACTCGCGAAGGGAAAACGCAGGCGGAATTGCAACACCCAAAATTTTTCACAATATTGCACAATTCAGTGTACGAATGAGCTCCATTGCCCTTGATGTACGGAGGACCATGCCATTAGGCGATGTTTCATCTAACCGAATTTTCCGTTTCGTCACCAAACTTTCTCAGGAAGATTCAAGTGAAGCTTTGTCAAGACATGACAACATTGGCGCGAATGCGGGCCATAAGTCTCCTTTTCGTTACAGCTGCGATGATGAAGAAACAGCGCGTGGATATTTGTTCGGAGCATTATTACTAAGTAAAGCTAAATGTGTGTTCGCTTGTTTAATTCTCAAATTTGTGTACTTTTGTAATTTTGTGACGACCACGCCATATGACTCGGCGGGAACTTCACCTCTCATGTTCCTCCATGTATTTTTATGATTCAAACTTTGCACTACTGTCCTGCTTCATATCACTAGCAGTGCCGAGCGTGCTCTTAAATTGTCCAATATACAGTCCAGTTGCTGTCATACAGAACTAATGCACAGGGTGATTCTATCCTTGTCATCAATAACAGCAGATTCATGCACTCGAGGACACTGCGCTGTGCCCTGTCTTTTTCACTGTATTGTATTTAGATCTCTCTGCATTATTAGCGCAGTTTTTGTTTTCCTCCAGTATAATAACTATTTTTCTCCAGCGTATTTTGAAATGCCACGTATTGAAATGGACGCAACACTGGGTACCTGCACTTTTTATCTACCTTTTTGTTGTCAGCTGGAAAGGAAGCTAGAAGGGTTCCTTACGCAGAAGCTATGCCACCAGATAACAATGTCCCAGAGAGAACTGCGAGCATACAGTGATCTGCAAGAAAGCTTTACGAATATGCATCATTTGAACAACTCTCCGTGAATTATCACCGCGGATTGATTTTTTTATATTCCACCTCTAACGCAATCAGCCATAAATTGAACTTGTGACTACAACCACTTTGACGTGTCACTCCACTGTTTCTTGTTTTGTGCAGCAGGATTAAGAGATAGTTTTAGATGATTGATTTTGATTTGATATGTGGGGTTTAACGTCCTAAAACCACCATAAGTTTATGAGAGACGCCGTGGTGGAGGGCTCCGGAAATTTTGACCACCTGGGGTTTTTTTAACGCGCACCCAAATCTGAGCACATGGGCCTACAACATTTTCACCTCCATCGGAAATGCAGCCACCACAGCCGGGATTCGATCCCACGACCTGCGTGTCAGCAGCCGAGTACCTTAGCCACTAGACTACCACGGCGGGGCAGAGACAGTTTTACACACAAACACACACAATATATATATATATATATATATATATATATTTATTAAGGCAGATTTGTGCTCGTGCTGCAAACTTGCCTGAGCACTTCCTGCTTGAAGGAAGTATGGAACTTGTGGCCTTTTTGGCTCTTCTTACTTTTTCTTTGTCCAGTTTTCTCCATCTTTCTCTTGACCTCCATGTTTGTGTATGTTTTCTTTCTGTTCGTTTCTATTTCTCCCCACTTTCTAAAGATTTTTATCTTCCTTGATCTTTCTATATCTTCGTATTTCTGTTCTCTTCCTCTGTAATAAATTCTTGGTTCTTCTTTTTTTTTTATCTCATCCCCTCGCCCTCTCTTCCATTTCATTCTCTTGCTGCTGCGTAAATCGTAGGAGTCACCTTCACTCGGTAAAAACAGTTGCTAGCAAAAGCGTTGCAAAAACTGCCTTGCTTCGGTGTGCAGCAATTTATGAGAACATGAATACTAATGCTATTGAATACATTACTTGCTTAGAAAGAAGATCACAAACACGTATTTCGGGAGCAGTAGCCGGAGCTCATGATGAAAACGTGATCAGATTAAAAAACACACAAAAACAACAGACAAAGTTTACGGCTTATCTTTTTTAATTCAGCATTCCGTGTTCCTCTCTCTGTGCTGCAAGACACGCAGCAATACGCCGGCATTGCGATTATCAGCCAATACACGCCTCACGTCGATACACCTTACGTATACGTCTTCGTAAACACACGTGGACCTATGCGTACTGCGCCGCGCGGAGACTTTAATATGGCGGCTATGCGCACAACGTCCGACAGATGGCACCAATTTTTGTTAAGGTGTATAACGCAACTGTAACGAAGAGACCATGTGCCGTACGTGAAGAATTCCTTGCCGGAGGGATGCCTACACACGCACGTGATCGTAGTGACATGTAATGAGTGTCTCCTTGTTGTCACCGATCAGAAAGCACTGATACGACGAGGCGTGTAACGTTTCGATCGCGGATGCTGGTACGTATTAATTGCAGCTTGCCCGCTTCCTACTTAGCCCCAGTATCACGATTATTAGTGACACTTTGGGGTGTTCAATGTGCAGTGTGCGCGGGAGAGAACCGGTTCTGGGCAGTTGCGTGCGCGTGTAGGTCCGTGATAAAGATGAATGACGTGATAAGATGATGGAGACGTGCACGTTATTTACTCCATGATTGAAGGAAAACAACGAACGACCAACAAGATCGCGTCGAAGGTTGCAAGCAGAGCGCAACAAGGCTGCGGAAAACTACTCTATCGTGGTGGTGTGTTCGCTTTTCTGAGGCCGAGCCTGGTACACTCAAACTCATATCCTTTATTTCAGTTTTATTTTTGTCCTTGTAAACAACACAAATGTGCACCCCCGCTTGCGTGTAGAGTGCGTGGGAAAAACAGCAACTTTATCCAAACCGCCATCTTTTGTCCTGACTGCATGCAGACCCTGTGCGAAGAGAAGCAACGTTGAACTTTAGCCGGCCTCATCAGAGAAAGAAATATCGTGCCGATACGCTCGCTTAGTGAATAGAGGCTAATGTCACTGCTCGGTTCCTCATTCACTTTGAAGCTCAAAGCATGGCAGTGCCAGTTACTTAGGGAAGTTGCATTGCTAGAATAATTTCTCAGTCAACGATTTAGAAGTCAGTGCAAATAAAAGCAACCATCACAAGAGAGTGGAAGAAGTGAGACATAATACCTTTTTCTCCTATACAATGGTACGATTGCTCATCCTGTGGTAAAATGTTGAGTTGACAAGTGAAACTAATTCTTACTTAAATCAGTCAAGTGTCGTTTATTCGATGTTTTTAAAATTTAGTCTCCGATTTCGCTTTTTTAAATAAAACTATTTAACTACTGGTTGAAATTCCCTCTGCGGTAATCCGTGAGACAAGAAGCGCCGTAAAAAATTTTGACTTACTAACCTAGCAGTTAACTAACCAAATCAAGGATTTAGAAAAACAAATTTTTGCTCAGGCGATAAAACAAGAATTAAAAGAATTTCTCTGTTCAGATTTGGGTGCACGTTAAAGAACCCCATGTGGTCAAAATTTCCGGAGCCCTCCACTACGGCGTCAATCATAATCATATGGTTGTTTTTGGTCGTCGAACGCCATATATAAATCAAATGAGAATTTATCTGTTTCCCTCTTTTCCGTACGTTTTTGCTCTTATCCACATGTCCTTTCGAAGTTGGATGGAGTGAGAAATGCGTGCCCATACACTCCGCAACTGTAGCTGGTATTGCTCTGATTAAGTGAAGTCCCACTTGCCACAGCTATGGCTTCAGCGACATTCGCGCTTTTACACTTTCTCATCAGTTCCAGCTTCCATGTTCTTCCGAACGTCTGTGTACTGTCAACTTCGTGGGGGCGATCCACGTTTTCCACTTACCACAACAGACTATTCAGTTGACGCATAACAGCAAGCAGACTTTAGGAACGGCAGTCTATTTTGGTAGCCTCTAAGTAAAATGCATTTATACGTCATTCGATGCCCCAGTGTATATTATGCAATACTGGCAGCAGTTAGATGAAAAGAGGCAGGCGAAGTGTGTTTGAGGCACATCTAGCACTGAAAAAGTATGTTGCAAATGTCCCACATTGTCAAATACCCCTATTCCGAAGATGTATATATTTTCTCTGGACAATGAAAATTCATCAAACGAAAAGCCCCTTCTCAAACATCACAATATTTACTTACAATAGCGGATGTCGGTGACTTGCAAATAATGGTTTGGTCAACAGAAGTTTTTTCTTACTCTGATCTCTTTGAGTGAGAAAAAAAGAAGCATGGGAAAAGTATAGACGTAGCAGGCGGTCACCAAAATGGGACCATTTTCATCCATTGGCTATGGACATGGAGAATCATTTCCAGTGATGCGGCCCTGGAGGAATTTCTTTTTGATTATTTTGTCTCGCATCCGGCAACGAGTTTTGAGGCATTGACAGACGGTAAATTCCCTGCTGCTGGAACATAAAAAAGCGCGAGAGTCACTCGACGATCTCCGGTCGCTCGCTCTTGAAGTGTTCTTGAAGAAGGTGAGACGTAATACATTTAGGTATTGTCCCTTCTTTGGCCTCGGCATATTGACCTCCTGAGCTCCTCGTAAAGCTATTCTGCAGCGCCGCCTCTTACCGGGGCCCCAAAACAAAGAAAAGCGTAGGTGAAGTCATGCGTAGTGCTCACGTGAGCAAGGCTTAGTGTATACTGCCATGAAGTG